>VFFE01008611.1:2824341-2916292 GCA_008921705.1 Burhinus oedicnemus
ACTTTTTCACCCCTCCCCCCCCCCCCAAAGACTAGCCCCCTCATGATTAGTTTGAATAAGATCCCTTCAAGAACACGAGCTTTTACATTTTCTGTAGCTTTTAGGTCCCTCCTTTTCTGTTTCCCATGTCTCTGTAATTCTTGTTGAAAGCAGGAAGTTCTCAGTATCTCTTGGAAAATGCTTTTGTTGCAAGATTGGTCACTTAAATGTAAAGACTATATGTTGCATATATCTCTTGGGTGAATCAGAGGTACAAATAAACTTATACTGGTAAGTAAGAAAAAAGAAACAGGCCCAAGAATTCTGAAGAACCACATGGAATTTCAGATATTGATATAAATCTTTTTATTTAGGGATAATCTATCTTCATCAATGGCAAAGCACTTTTCAGCCTTCTAAGAAGGTATTCAGTAATAATAATTCAAGACCTTGAGGACAGAAATAGAAATTAATGTATTGTAGATGTGCTTTGAAACTCACATATTATGTTATTCCAGATCTGACTATTCTTACTACTTACTGTACCCTCACTGGGAACTTAAGAATCACAAGCAACAGTGTGAGGTTTCTTAACTGTTAATGGACAAAAGAGATGCTTCCAAAACAAGCAAGTTGACAGATTACTTTGATCCTCCACCTATGCTGCTTTTCTGAGTAACTCTGAAACTAGCTTTCCATATCAATCTCTACACTGATTTAGGGGAGCCTCAGATCTGAAACTACACTGGTAAGGAGCATATCATGTGTTGTAGCCCTTCAGACTGCAGAGAAAAGAGAGGGACAGCCAGGTCGTAAGTGACTTCACCCACCACCGTGCATGGGGACCTTGGGCGAAGCCAGGATCTGATCTACTTCTTCCCGGCTGGTTCTTCTCAGCAGCTGCAACTGATGCAAAGGGAACTTGTGGGCAGCTCTTGCCTGTGAGTTGGTAAGCTCTGTCACCTTCATCTGTTTCTAATATAGGGCTGATAGGTTTAATCACTGCCTCCGACCTCTTTGGAACATGTCATTTGAACACTGGCTTTAGTGTCCTGCATATTTTAAAGAAATGTAGTCCTGCTTTGAGCAGCAGGTTGAATCAGATGACCTCCTGAGGTCCCTTCCAGCATGAATTACTCTGTTCCTTCTAAGTCTTGGTGCATTTTGTGGTGCAAGAAGCCAAGGCCAGTCAGGAAAACACCTGGATTCGTTACTTGGCTCTCTGCCTGTGTCAGTGTGAATCTATGCACAAGACACTGAAAAAATCACATTGTTTGCCCTTTGTGTCTGCTGTAAAATACTGGCCAAAACTTCTGGGGAATGAGAACTGTAACGTACAAAATTCCAAGAGATAAAATTGCCATGGCACTGCAGATGCTCAGTGCCTCCTCTGTCCTGTGGCACATGCAGCACTAGCATGACTTCTCTCCCTCTGTGCCCCCAGCAGCAGCAGGATGAGCACCCCATGTATGGTAAAGATCAGGAGGCTCATGAAGGCTTAGGCCTGCCAGTGTTCACCAAATATTCAACCTGTGGTTTCTGAAGTGTTCCAGCCCTGTTTCAGGAGTAGAAAGCCAAGAGAGATCTGAGGCAGACCAGAAGTGATGATGTAAATGAAGGTAGCACATACTTTACAAATTTAAGCTTCAAAGGAAATCACAAATGTGCAAATCTGATTTGCTTCTGTATTTATGAGTTTGGGGATACACGCCAAGAGAGAAATGGCAAGATCCCACCCCAGTTTACAGAATTTCCTCTCTCAGATATCAGGTTGATCTGCCTTTGTCTTATTTCATTTAGAGCATGCTTGCACATGCAGAACATTTGGGCTTGACAGTAGGGTTCTCTTCTTCTACCTTAGGAATGCACAAAACCTGAAATAACCTCTCCTGCCCTGAAGTATAAAAGAAAGAGATGGATAATATGCTGCAGCCTTCCGTGAAATATAATCCTTATTATTCCTACAGTAAAGAGAATAACCCTGTAACTCAAATACAGAAGACTTGGAAGAGACAATGATTTTTCAGCTGAACTTTTATTTCAATAAATTATTTTATTTTGTATATCAACACAAGTGCAATGTTTGAAAAGTTCATGCTATTGAAAGTGATTAACAAGCACTTGTGACTTAGTATTGTGTAAACATAATAAAAGTTGGAGTAAGAGCAATACCTGCTTTAATCTGTGCTGTTTAACAAGTGTCTCTAAAGACCCCATCCCAAACAAGACTCTTTTCACAACAGAACTGTTTGAGAGTGGGGAGGGCAGAGTCTGAGAGACTTACTGAGATGCAGGATTCCTCCCTTGTGTTACTCTGTTTTCAGGTATCTTATGCTTACATGTTGTCAAATGGAATTGCTAGCAAGTGCTGGTAGGCAGTCACTCTACAATTTATATGGGCTTTTTCCTGCAGACAGGAAACCTACAGGAGGGTTAAAGGGAGGAGGAGACCCTTGAATACAGGAAAAGGCAGGGTATGATCAGTCCTGTTATGGTTATTTAGTTGACAATAGAGCCAAAGCCCAGCAAAGTTGACCATGTATAATTTCACTTCTCAGGTCATAGCTCCAGCTGCCATCACCCCAAGGGCACCCCAGGTAGGGTGTGGAGAATTAACGGCTGTAGACATAAACTGGGACATTAATCAGCCCCTCTGGGCACTGGTTGCTGTTGAAAATCACAGAATCACAGAATGGCTGAAGTCGGCAGGGACCTCTGGAGGTCATCTGGTCCAATCCCCCTGCTCAAGTGGGGCCACCGAGAACCGGTTGCCCAGGACCACATTCAAGTGAGTACTTTTGAATGTCTCCAAGGAAGGAGACTCCACAAGCTCCCTGGGCAACCTGTGCCACTGTTCAGTCGCCCACACAGTAAAAGAAGTGTTTCCTGATGTTCGGACTGTTTGAGTTTGTACTCATTGTCTCTTCTTCTCTCACTGGGCACCACTGAAAATAGCCTGCCCTCCTTTTGTTTGCTACCATTGAGTGCCCAAGGTGGGCTTGGCTGGGGAGAAAGGAGTATGCCCCCACCAGCCTCCATCTGGGTGAGAGCTGTCCTTCAGGAAGTTTACTGGCTTAGGCTTTACTACGAAAAAATAAAATCTTAAAAAATGGTATATCTGTGCTGGTTCACTACATAGCTTGAAGAGAAGTTATCCAAACTTCTCAACAGCTCCATCCACATTTCTGATAGAATCAAGATTAGCCGCAGCTATTATTTTGTTGTACCAAGTGGGCTGTAGGAATGTAGCTGATGTTTACAAGTTCTGTGTATTTTACTGGTTAAGGAGATGGATACCTTGTTTAGAGGTGGGAGATGACAGGGACACCCCAGTTCACGTCTCTGCTACAGGGTGGACCTGGCCTGGAGCTGGAGTCCAGACCTGGGACAAGTGTGATGATGGTCTTAGCACCTCATCATGACATGATTCTTCTCTTGCCAGGGAGTCAGAGAGCCAACATACCTGTGCCAGAATAGTCCCCTGCTATCATCTGCTACCAGCTTATGTGGGACCCTGTGGTGGGTTGACCTCAGCACCCAGGCCCTCATCCAGTTGCTTGCTCAGTTCCCTCCAGGGGTTGGAGGAAAGAAGTGGAAGGAGAGAAGCAAGAAGACCTCATGATGGATTGAAATAAAAACAGTTTAATAAGTGAAGAAAAAAACTGAAACAACCCCAGCTAACGCAAAGGCAATCACTCACCACCTTCCACCAGCACACTGATGCCCAGCCAGTTTCCAAGCAACATCTGTTGTGGAAAAACTCCCCGCCCCAGTTCTATTGCTGAGCATGACGTTATATGGGATGAAATATCTCTTTGGTCAACTCAGGTCAGCTGTCCTGGCTGCGTCCCGTCCCAACCACTTGCCTACCCCTACCGTACTCACTGGGGCAACAGAAAAGGAAACAGAGAAAGCCTTCATGCTGTGCACGCGCTGCTCAGCAATACCTAAAAGTCACTATGTCGTCAGTATTGTTTTAGCCACAAATCCAAAACACATCACCTTACCAGCTGCTGTGAAGAAAATGAACTCCCTCCCAACCAGACCCAGTACAGAGCCATACAAGCTGCCTAACACACTGGAACCACAGTTTGACTCCATGTATCTTCAAGAGCTCAGTAGCATGACATCAACAATACTGTAAGACAGGAATCCTGTATTTGCATGTCTGCAGAGAATCAGTCTGATATTTTACTAAATTCCTAGGCTGTGCAGAGGTAATGCCACTGCAGAAAACTTTCTGTATATTTGTAATTACTATCTTCAATGCAACTGTAACTAATAGTCCAGAAAACAGTGTGTCCTGAAGTATAATCACAGAAAGGCACCCACTCCTACTTTCAATTCTTTGCATAATGTTCCCTCAGGCAAACATGCTACATTACCCTTAGTTTTGCTAGTCTTCTGACATGTTCACCAGCACTGGCTATCGCTGGCTGGAGTCATCAGACAGTCAGCACCACAATAGTGAAAAAAAAATGAAAAAATGAGAAAAGTAGTAGAGAACTTACCATTTCCTTTGAAAGAAAGCTAGCAGAAGTTGTAATGTCAAATATGGCCAGTGATATTCAGTATACTGTTTGCAAGGGACTATCTGTAAGATCCTAAGTTTTGCCTTCGACAAACTTAAGCCAGTTGTTAACCCACCATGCTACTGCAGGAATGAGCTGGGCCTCAGTGCCAAAAGTAGCCAGCTTGCCACTGGGAAAAATGCTGCAGAAGGCAAAATAAATATAAATTATATGACTGAATCATAATCAAGCTGGCTAGTGAAACATAAAAAAAAAAAAAGAAACAACACCACCAAAAACCCAAATCAGAAAATGATCAGTATCCACCACTTTACAGATGAAGCGTTCGGGAATGAAGGCATTTCTTCATTTCTTTAACTTTACAAACTCTAAGATCAGAGAAGTTTATTTCATCTAACCACCTCCACTCCATACAGTATAAAAGTGTCATTTGACTGCAGGGTATCTTCTAGGAAGGCATCTTTTGGATGGAGAACCCACCAATTGCTTTGATAGTTTTCTCCAGCAGCTAAAAATCACAAAAAACTCTGAGTCTCCTTTCTCATTTTAATATTTCTGGCTTTATCCTTTAACCAGCCACTGGCTCTTGCTTTGTCTTTCTCTGCTGAATTAAAGGTCTTCTGAATACCCAGTGTTTTATGTCCATGGAGGTATTTGTACACTGTAATTAAGCTATATCTCAATTTTTGTTTTTCTCTATAACTTAAAATGATTAAAGACTTTAGGAAGCAGTCTCTAAATTCTTGCTGTAAGACACTTCCTCCACCCCATCAGATCATTTTATGGCTCTTTTCTGTACCGTCTCCATGTTTGATGCTTGTGTGTGTGTGTGTGTATGTCTGAGTGTTGAGTGTGTGCGCTTCAAAACAGTACAGATGCCCAGTATCCAGCTCATCAGTGTCACACTCAGAAGGAAAATCCTACTTTCAGCTTCTACCCACTTTTCTTCTTTATCCATCCAAGAACTGTAATAATCTATATTGCCCCTGCATTGACAGATGAACTCCTGTTGAGCTGAGCCTCTGACTTCTCACACTGCCATCCACACTGCAGCCCATGCATTTGTTGGCGTGACTTGCAGGCCTTCCTGCAAGGTCACATTAAAGCATATTTTGCATGACTTGGTCCAATTTTCCAGGCAATCCAGGTTGCATGAACAAACATGCGTACATATTTGTGTGTGTGTACACATAAACCTCATATATATTATATATACATATTATGAATGTATGTATTTTATAGATACTACCTGTTACATATTTTGTATGTATGTGTTACTATACCCACCAAGTCCTCATGGTTATTTGCCACCTTGTCAGTCTGTGTCACCCACAACTGTTATGAGCTCCTGTGCTTATGGATCTCTGCCGGAGCTACAGCCTGATCAACTGTCAGAGGCAGCTCTCCACAGGTGTAAGGACCGACTGGAAGAGCTGGGCTGTCGTAACAGAGAGCAGATAGATGAAGTGGTGGGAGGTGAAAGAGTCATTTTTAGTAAAAATGGAATTTCATTGTACTGTAACTCTCAGAATTTGCCAAACATGCAGACTCAGCTATTTTAAAGTTAAAAAGCTTAGCAGAAGTGACACTCATACATTGAGGCTCTTGCACATTGTCTCCTTCATCATTTGTCTAGGCTGCAGTTCTAAAGGACATAACTGAACATATTGTAAATCTTTACTTCCCCATAGTCTGTTCAGTGCAACACTGCGAAAGCCATCTTCTTATCACCGTGCTGCTGTGCCTGACTTATTTTGCTCACTCACTTTCCAGTCTTCAAATCCAGCGTTAGGTTTTCATCTTCACCTTCTAGGGGTTGCAAAAATCTGCTCTGGCCTTCATTTTAACTACTCCCCCCCTACCTTTTGCCAGCTGTGATTGGAACTCATACCTGCTGCCTGCAGATATTTTTGCTTGAAGAGTTCCATTAGCTCAGGTCCACGTACACACCTCTGTACATGGTCCAGCCGCTAGAGGGATCAGTGCCTTACACTGGTGTAAATGCACCTCAGATGAGATTTTGTAAAGTGCCTGTTTCTGAAATGAGGCTTGTTCCTTGGGAGAAGAGCAGGTCAGACAGGTTATTGGAATACACAGCCTTTTCTTTTGAGACTCTTAGGTTGATGGCACAACAGCTTGTCAAGAGAGAGGCAGGCTTATATGCCAGGGTGTTACTCCCCTTCATGACAGACAAAGTGTGATCTCTCTCCCAAGGTACTCTGCTAGGAATGGAAATAATTATGCTCACTTTGGTGAAGTCCTTTAAGATCCTAGGAGGCAAAGGAGTGTCACACATCAAGAGGTGGTATGAATACCCAGCACTCCCCAACTCCACTCCCTGCCTTCTGAAGGGTTGGCATTGCTCGCCATGCTGCAATAGCCAAACCTCTTCCTGGTTAGCTCAGTTTGGTTTGATTTCTCTCTCACACAAACTCATAAGCTTTGTACACAACCAACGTAATGTGTGTAAAAAATTTTAATCACCCTAGCGAGAACTTCTTGTGAATGTAAAATGGCTCCTGTACTGTGTCTCCTACTGTTGATTGGTTGCTCACATTCTGTGTGCTTTGGTTGTGCTACTCTATAACCTTCCTGGCTTAATTTGGCTGGAAAGAGACAAGTATATTCTGTCATTTATGAACTGGCTGGAGAGAATCTGGGAGTTTTGTAACTGAGTAAAATAAATCTTAAACTAGAAAACTTGAACAGCCTAGCCTGTGGTGTGAAGGCATTAAACGGGAACTCCAGGGGATGTACCAGCTTCTATAACGACTGTTGAAATGTTGCTTTAGGGGAATATGTCAGGTCATGCAGACAGCTGCACTTCAGTTGGAAATGCTGAAAACTAATAGCACAGCATTTAAATTAATGAATATTTGGCGGTATTGATGTGACTATGCTCCTGTGGGGATTTGAAACTACAGAGGTGTAAAGAAGTTTTACCCAATCAAGATAATTCACTTTCCAGTCTTGTAATTCATTTTGATCAAAAGACCATGGTAAGACTTTCTATGATGCTGAGAGATCGTGATTAGACTTTTTGTGGTGCTGAGAGTGAACTGATTTCCAGGTTAGTAAAACATACGATTATTATCTGGTTAGTAACTTCTTGAATATATGACTCGTAAAGCTGTACTGCTGTGTCTTAAAAGACTGGTAAGTTGAAAATACTGCTTAAGCTTGAAGCCAGCAGTGCTCTAATTCAGGTATTAATTAATTCAGCATTATTATTTCAGGTATTAGTTCTTGATTAATAGAAATACTAATTAAGAGACTTTAATGGAAAGAGGATAAAAAATGACCGGAGCTCCTTTTTAGCACATAACAGCCCTAGAGCTGGACTTTGGAGGTAAGGGGCTGTTAAACCACAAGATGGGAGGGGACAAGGAGGAGGTATTCCTGCATATACTGGGGGAAAGAACCCAGATTGCCCAAAGCAATTGTCAGAGGTGGCTCCTGTAGTCATCATTAGCCATAAAAACAGAAAAGACACAGATCCAAAACTCTCCAGGACATGCCAGACTTAAAGGACACTACAGGGACTGATTAGTCAGAATCACAGGCAACTGGCAGCACTGCAGTAGCCAAGGAAAATCTTCATCATTAAATATAATCTTAACAATGCATTTGATATTTGATCTTTTGGTAGATTTCTTCAGTTATTGTGAATCTACAGCTTTTAAGTGTTCTTTTATTTGCAAAACTTAAATAACACTAGGGCTGAAAGAATGATCAGACACAAGGCATGCCATTCCCAAGGGGATGGATGTCTTACAAACCCCAGCTGGAGACTATTGTCATAGTCACCAGTATATCCTAGCTATCCAAAGGCCAAAGGTTGCACCTAGCTGGAGGTGGGAATGGCAGGGTCTCTGCATAAAGAGCTTTTAATGCTGATCACCAGAAGATGACATGATTCAAGATCGTAGATTAAATGTGAATGCTGCAGGAACCAAACTGTGACAGGTGAAACACCAAAGGTCACAACTGCATAAGATGTAATCTGCTCACATGAATATTCACACTGCATTCAACAGTACTATGCAAAGACATTGATAAGCATGGACACGTGCTGAGGAATGCCCTGTGTTCTTAAGACAAAAATTCCCTTTTTATTTCCTCCTTCCCTTGAGTTTGCAGAGAACTACAGGCTGTACAGGAATACTTTTTTCAATTGCTCAGGTACTATAATTTTCTGTTACATTTTCTGCTCTTTACCCCTCTCATAATCTCAGACTCCTGTTGGGTTGCTGGGGAGTAAATCAGTGCACAGTCTAACATAAAGTGTTTAAGAGTGGCTAAGGTCTGAAGCTAAGTGTATTCCAACAGGGTACAGAATAGATTGGTAGGTGTGACAGTGCCACAGAGGGCACTGGACTCCTCTCTCTGTTACCTTTTTCCCCTCCAGCACCTGGCTGCTCATGGTCCAGGGATTCGAAGCTCAACTCTGCTCCTACCTGGCTGTATAACCTCATCTCAGACTGCTGGCGAAGCTGCTGACCTGTGACAAAGCACTGTGCAAATGTCTGCAGAAAATAAAAGATAAGAATAACAAAGGTAAAATTACAGGCAGAGGATCAAGGTAGCTCAAGAATTTGAGAGGAAAAATACTGCCATGAGGAGGAATAAACTTCTGATGGAAAGAAATGGGGAGCTGGTTGCCGCGTTACTGGGTGTTCTTGGTACTGATGGAGCTGGTGGAAGATGTTGTATTTGTAATGCCAAGAGTTTGCTCCAGGGAGCCACAGCAGCGGGTGCTCTTCCCCAAATGTTGCCTGCTGGACCAACAAAGGCTCCTTGGATGTCTTACGAGAGGTGGTGAATGTAGCTCTGTTTTGTAGCTCATAAACTCATAGCTATCTTTTGTGTGTGCCAGTCAGTAAATACTTGCTGTGTACTTGTAAAATTGTTCATACCCTATTTGCAGAGCCTCTTTGCACCTGACTACAGACACCTGAATGAAAGGATCTGAAAGATGGGTGACAGCAGGACCTTCTCTACAAAACATTGCACCCTGAGCCGTTTCAGCGCTGGCAGACTGTACGTGAAGCTACCAGTGTACAGGGAGGAGGTTCTCACACAGGTGTTGGGGTTTACCTGGCACAGAAAGCCCAGAGTCCCTACCTGGGGGACTTAGATAAGAGCTATAACTTTTACACCAGATATTCTATGCCTTGCTTGTTCTGATTTATCAACAATATATAAGATGATCCAATATTTGGCTACTGCTTTTAAATCACAGGATTTTCCATTCTAAATGACAACTTTTGCATTTTATTAGTATGGTTTAGTCTTTAATAAGCCTTTACTATGTCCATATATATTATCAGCACTCTAAGAACAAGTTTTTGTACCTGTTATAAATAATCTTGGCAGTGGCATGACCACATCCCATGGCATACTTGAGAATACGATGCTGCTGCCCCGGGTCTTGGCAAGTGCACACAGAAGAGGCATTTGTATTGCAGTCACACCAAGAGGCAAAGGTGTGGGCTAGCGGTGTGCGTGTAGCCGCCTGGATTCAACAGCCTTTGCTGAGACCGAATATCTATAGGCTGTGCGAAGGTGTTTAGCTCGTGTTTCTCAATTTCCTTATTCCTGGAAAGGATGTTTTAGTTCCTCCTTCCCTGGAGAGACACAAGAATTGATTGATTAATGTCTGTAAAACACCAAAGAGAAAAGCACTGTGTAAATGCCACGGTTGATTATTGCTACTCAGCCATTCAAAGAAGCTTCAAACTATGTCTAGCCTTTGAGCTCAGCTGGATCTTTGGGGTGAAACAGAACTGCATCTTGAGAGCTTGGGAGCTACTGCTTGACAGCCTCTGTAAGCACAGCAGGCCAGCCTTTGCTGTGTGCCCTAAGCTGCATTTGTCTTACTCCCAATTCTTTTTGCTTTAGCTGGGACTACATTATTACATGTTAGTATGATTGTAAACAGTTAAAGTGGCTGGTTGGTATTACCAATTTGTCGCTAATTTCTATGGATTCCTCCTTGTTCTCCCTTAACTCAAATATCAGATGTCTGAATACTATTTTTGAAGCCACTGTGAGCAATGTATTATAAGTGTGGACTCCCAGAAGACATCTGTTTGCAGAAGTCCCTGCCAGGACCATGGCAAAACATGACTGGCTGTTTGGCCCAAGGACTGGGGAAGAAGATGTTGCTATCCAAGGAAAGGACAAGACATCATGAATGTGTACTGAGCAAATTCCAGCAGTGATGCTGTGTCATCCCCTGGCAGTGACAAAAGGCAACAGATATTTTCATTTACCCACAAGACATTAAGACCATTTCTGGAAGCTTATTACTGTAATTATTTCTTCTGCTTGTCTCATACAATATTACACCATGAAGCAATTTTCTCATCTTCAGGCCTCAGACCCTGGAACACTGCCTTGGCTGTACCAGAGACGGTTGTTCTGCATTTTGTGGGTCTGTACCACCTGTGATGTGGATCATCTCACCTGAGACTTGCTCCACTGGAACCACCCCAGTGAAAGCTGTGAAGGTCCAGGGACTGGGTAGCTTGAGATAAAAAGAGCGTGAGTTTTGTCCCTGCCTAATTATTGTTTCATTTTGCAATTAAATTAGCCTAAAAAGTAATTAACAGAGAATGGATTGCTCATCCTGCTAGCTTAATGGTAGCCTCAGGATTCTCAGCTCATGAAATGTTGTGATCCAAAGGGTTCCGAAGAACTTCTGTGAGGAGAACAAGTCATTATTTAACTGTGGCTGGTGCCAGTACTAACGGGCTCCTTCATAGAAGGAGGGAATGGAAAAGTTGGATGAGACTGCAAGGTCTCAAGGTCACCTTATTTCATGCAACACTCCAGAAAGTTTCTCAGTAGCAGAAGCAGCACAGTACATATTCTTGGAAACTTGCAGCAATCCAAAGCCTCCAAGAAAACCCAGAGGATGTCCACAGACAGAAAGGCAAAGACTCATGCTGTCTGCAATTCTACAGCCTTCAATCCTTCAATAACTGCAATCCTGCCCAAACTCCTCATGTCCCCTGAGACTGTGCTTCTGCAGGGGATGGGCTATCCACTCCTTGCCTCAGGCTCCCAATCTCCATCCAGATGTTCCTCTGTCTCTGCTTCTGCTCTCTCTGAGCCCAAAAGTCTGCAGGGGAGGGTGCCACTCCTGCATGCCCCAGTTCAGGATTGCATTTCTGAAGTGATTACAGCAGAGACTTGATGAGTAGCAAGCACAAGCATATACTGCATGTCTTGCTGCTTTCTCTTCCTCTGCTGACCCTTATATTAGTGTGAAGGTTAATCATTTATTTTCTTCCCTGAGCCGATTGTCTTCTCCTTCAGCACTCCCTGCCCCAAACCTGGCAGCACAGCCAAAGTTAAACACCTCTGTGGGTTAAGTCTTTCAGTTCCCTGGGAAAGGAAAGGATTTATGCCACTGAACAAACTGTCTCCTAGTCAGGAGCCATCTTTGTGGCACTCGACTTCATCCCACCTGATTTAAGCACCTGTGTTACCAAAAGCAGGGATGTAGTCACTCTGTATGCAATCTGTAAAGGACAGTTGCCCCTGGAAGCGACCTAGGTCTCAGGTGAGCTACTTGACTTTGTAGGTACTTTTCTTCTGCCTGTTACCAGCAGGCTGCAACATATACAGCAGGGGCCATAGGTGCCTGAATTTAGGTGGCAAGTCCAGGTCTTTTGTAGCATGATGATCTGCATGCATCAAGAGATATGGCTATAGCGTGCCTATGAAAGGGACCACATTGATTGAGGCTGGTTTTACAGAGGTTACAGACCTCTGTAGGCTTACAGAGGCTCCGTAGCCTTAGAAAGGCTTATAGACAAGCCCATGGCTTGTCTGTAAAATTAGCAAATAGACATATTTCTTATGATAAATCTTACTCTTGAAGCAGGTGATTCAACAGCAAGGCAAGATGTGGTGTTGCAGTGTTCTTTTCAGCTGAAATCACATGTGGAAGAAGTTTCCTAAGACTCAATATTGAACATCAGTGGGTTTAGATAAAAACTGTCAGTAAAAACTGCAAGTAAAAACTGCATGGTTAATGCTAGCAAAATGACCAGTGGAGGAGCAGTTTGGATTATAATCTTTATGTGGGGCTGAGTGAAATTTTCTAGGCTAGTATCTGCCACCTGAAATTTTCAAACTTGGTTGTAAAAGTTTCCTAATTCTGTATTTATACATATATTAGATTAAGAAGTCTGATTGCCAGAAATTATCACAATTACATCTCTGATGTTGTTTCATAAAATGGTATACTACCCTACAGGTTCACCAGCAAAGACAAATTAGTTTATCTGGACTTCAATTTTTGGTCTTTTTCAGCATTAGTCTGGATACTTTGCTGTAAGAGTCAAAAAACCTGACCACTTTGTATTGTTATCAGTGTAACTGAATAAAGTGCACCATTCATGATTCACCTTTAATTTATTAACAAACATAACACTAATTTTGAATTTGGCTAATTTCCAAGTGAAATAAAAATGCTTCATACTCACATCTGTTCAGCTTTCACTGATTTGATACCAAACTAGTGCTACTTCAAACTACTTCTGGTTTTGTGCTGGGTTTTTTTTTTTACTGTAGACAACCATCTACTTTTTGTCTACTTTGAAAATTTAATGGGGCTCTCCTGTTTTTGTTGTTAATACATTATCTCACACTGTACTGCACCATCTGCTCTCTGAGGCAAAAAAAAAAGTCCTTATTTACTTTTCTAGAAGTGTTTTCAACTTCATATGTATTATCAGATGACCTCCATGACCTTTCCTAGCACCCTAAATAATTTGTCAATATGATGAAAGAATACATTTTCTCTAAGATTTATTACTTGCTGTTCTGGTTTAATTGATGAAGCAGAGTGGATCTCTGCATCTAGATTGAATTTTTGCAGCCTTTACTGATTTAAAACATAATGTAGATAATGTGGGATGATGCCATGTTTTAAGTGATTTGCCAGATGGCTACATGCACTGAGATATAATTTAGATGAGTCCTCTGCTATTACATTGCTTCATGTATGTGTTTTATGAAAGATCTTTAGTATATTATCAGTGGAGAAAATAATTGGGAAACTTTAAATCAGATCAGTATTTAGCATTGTCACAGATTGATTCTTTTTTTTCTTTTGCTCCACCAGTTAATGATTTTATAATCTTGTCAGATAAATACCAAATCACCACTCAGTGACAAGCCAACTTGTCTTGCTCATGCAAATGTATTCAAAACTTCTTAGGTTTGGAAAGAAGCTCTGAAATCTCAGGTAATCCAGAAGGTGCACTGACATGCAAGGCTGGAAAAAAGAACATTTGAAGAGCAACTGTCCTGGTTTCAGCTGGGATGGAGTTAAGTTTTTTGCTAGCAGCTGATGTAGTGCTGTGTTTTGGATTTGCAATGAGAAATAGTGTTGATAGCACACTGGTGGGTTTGGTTGTTGCTAAGGTCTCCAGGCCTTTTCTGCTTCTCACACCGCCTCACCACCAAATAGGCTGGGAGTGCACAAAAAGTTGGGAGGAGACACAGTTGGGACAACGGACCCCAGCTGACCACAGGGATATCCCGTACCATATGATGTCATGCTCCGCAATAAAAGCTGGGGGAAGAAGAAGGAAAGGCGGGACGTTCGGAGTGATGGCGTTTGTCTTCCCAAGTAACTGTTACGCATGATGGAGCCCTGCTTTCCTGGAGATGGCTGAAAGCCTGCCTGCTGATGGGAAGTAGTTAATGAATTCTTTGTTTTGCTTTGCTTGCATGCACAACTTTTGCTCTACCTATTAAACTGTCTTTATCTCAACCCACGAGTTTTTTCTCACTTTTACTCTTGTGATTGTCTCCCCAATCACAACCGAGGGGAGTGAGCGAGCAGCTGTGTGGTTCTAGCTGCTGGCTGGGGTTAAATGACGACAGCAAGCCAATTTCCATTTTGGGTAGAGATTCAGGTCAGATCCCATTCCATCCAAAGTGGTTCACCCTGTCTTCATCTCTAGCCTGAGTATGAAGAGGCAGGGTTTTGCTTTGGAGCAGGATTATTGCCCTTCTCATAGAGGATGTGTGCCGGGGGGAAAGAAACCTAGGTATATGTGACTGATGAGACTTACAGCTTGTTTCAAGTGCTATCACTGCCTGCTCTGCATGTGAATAACAAGATTTTGTTATACAGCAGTATTTGCTTCTTCTCTTATTCTGAGAGAAACCCAACAACCCCTTTGTCTGCTGGCTGCAGCGGGTTCAGCTGCCTGCAGCCACCTCAGCAGCCAAGCTGAGATAAGAGGGACCAACCTGCACCCTGAGCTGCCCAGTCTGAACTCGGAAGGAGGTGCTGCCGCACTGGCAGCCCGCCGTCTTGGCTCCTCGTCCCAGCAACACACTGCTCCCAGATGCCACTGACCTCAGGGGCCATGGGGGAATCCACGCTGCCCCCTGCCCAGCCTCAGCCGGGGGTGAAACCTAGTGCACTTCCAGCCTTTCATCTGTGCACATTGTTGTCCCTCTACGGTCCAGGACTAATTTTGCACCCATACTAGAACTTAGTACTGACTGAAACTTGATGTGGGTTCAAGAACATGTTTACATACATTTTTTGCCTTTATCTACCATATTCTAGTGTCTCTTTGAGCATAAAATTAGTCCTCAAAGGATCTATTTTCCTGCTGGTAGAATTGCATATCTGCTTTTTTCTGTAGGACTTGGGACACATGAAAGTACCACTTTGTGCCTCAGTTTCCCAAACCATATTTATCCGTTCAGGTCTGTCTAGAGTACAAGCTCCTCATAGCAGAGTAGGTTACGGTATTATTGAATGCAGTCACAGATGATAAAACACCAGTCTTATTTGAAGGGCTGCTATGGTAGCTCTAATACCAATAATAATATGTTCTATCTTCTGACATGAAAATATTAGTCATGAGGTCCTTAGGACAGCCTTTCCCTTACGGCCCCAAAAGGGATGGTGACAGTAATGGATGGGAAAGGTGGGGTAGCCCACACTGTGCAAAAGAAAGCACATGAAAAACATCTGACTGCTTCCCTATCCCCAGGAAGGATGCAACCTGAGATAGGACCATGTGTGTGCTGATTTAGAACAACATTTCCTTCCTACGTTAGTCTCTATGAAAATGCAAACAGGTGTTAGAAAGCTAGTGTTACATTCTGACAAAATATATTTAAACAACAGGCCCCGGCTTGCCCCAGCTCAGGAATGGTGGAAGGAACCAGGAGAGACGGAAAATAATATGCAAGCTCCTCCTAGAGGCACTCTGCAGCTTGCCCAGGTTTAAGGGATCACTTTCTTTCCTTGCTTTGCTCCTCTCCCCTCCATCCCCCGGATAACATTGCATGGCAGCAGTGGCTGCAGGGAAAGGAATGAGACTTTGGGCTGTATCATGAGCTGGAAGTGTGCCCGCTGCCGAAGCAGAGGCAGCAGGCTCCTGCTGGGGCTCTTGGCCTTCCCCTGCTGCCAAGAAAAGGTGCCAGGGAATAATCCCTCGGGTACGTTTACCTGCCCCTGGGCCAAATCCTGGCGTGGGTGATGTGTTTGAGCAAGAGAGCTGGGGAGTGTGTTTCATAACGTTCTTGCATCAGCCGTTGGGAGGAATGGGGAGGAGAGGAGAAGCAGCACTTTGGGCTTGCCCCTCTGTGCGCACAGCAATTGAGGAGCAAACGAGGAGAGGCAGTGGCTCAGCAGATAATTGGGTTGGCAGCCTGTCCTTGCCTAGCGTCAGGGTGGTACCTCCATGCTCGTCAGGGAACAGACCTGTGTGGCTTCAGACGTATTAGGTGTATGTGTTTGTCAGGAGCACATGCTGGAAAAAAAGGAATATAACGCACCTGCCTGCTTTCCTAAGCCTTATTTATGTAACACAACAGTATACAGCCCCACACATCAGATAAATGGCCAAAATGTAGCCTGTAATTCTAATTTTAAATTTTTTTGCCTTCTCTTGCAAGGTAGTCAGCTCTTGGAGCCACAACAAGAGGATAGCAATTCAGCCTGCAGACTTCTGGTCTTTATCCACAGAAAACCTATGTGGGCCCGGCACCACAAACCTTTCCACACATCATATGAAATTATCCAACCCAATAACTACCTGCATCCATAAATTCCATTGGTGGGGGTTCACTGTTTGTAAAATGGGGAAAATATTTTGCCTTATGCACAAGAGCAGCAGCTCATCACTTAGCAATTCTACACCTAGACCACTTGCAGCATTGAGTGTTCCTTACAAATACCAGCTTCTGAGAAGTCTTTTTCCCCTTGCAAATTTGTATTGAGGTATTTTGGGAAAGGAACGAATAGCATTACTTCCTCAGATCTATGAGTGTAAAAAAAAACAAGGAGAGGTTCCTGATACTAAAACTGATGAAGATCAGTTCTACTAATGGACTTAATACATCTCTGCATTTACATAATTTAACTGAGAACATAATTTAGCCTTGTTATTTTATTATACAAAAACTGACGGGAGTCTTGGATGAATGTCTGAACACTCAAGCCAATTTTCCTTTAATTATCTAAGGCAAAAAAAAAATAATGAAAAGGTTAGTGCTTTAATCATTTGATTTTTTTACTCTAATTGAAAATTTTTTCCTTGTGAGTGGAGAGAGAACAGGTGCCTAATTAGAGTGCATGATAATTCTCACACAGATATAATTAAGCAGGAAGATCAATGAAAATCTCTCCTTGCTGGACTGCTGCCATTTTAGAATCATAGGATGATAGAATCATACAATAGTTAGAGTTGGAAGCGACCTTAAAGATCATCTAGTTCCAAATTCCCTGCCATCAGCAGAGTCATCTTCCACTAGACCAGGTTGCTCAAAGCACAATCCAACCAGGCCTTGAACACCTCCAAGGACAGCTCATCCACAACTTATCTGTGCAACCTGTTCCAGTGTCTCACCACCCTTACAGTAAGGAATTTCTTCCTAATATCTAATCTAAATCTACCCTCTTTCAGTTTAAAACCATTACCCCATATCTTATCACTACACTCCCTGATAAAGACTCCCTCCACACCTTTTCTCTAGGCCCCCTTTAGGTACTGGAAGACTGCTATAAGGTCTCCCCAAAGCCTTTTCCTCTCCAGGCTGAATAACACCAACTCTCTCAGCCTGTCTTCATAGCAGAGATGCTCCAGCCCTCTGATCATCTTCATGGTGCTCCTCTGGACCTGCTCCAACAGGTCCATGTCCTTCTTATGTTGGGGGCCCCAGAGCTGGACACAGTATTCCAGGTGAGGTCTCATGAGAGCTGAGTAGAGGGGCAGAATCACCTCCTTCGACCTGCTGGCCACTCTTCTTTTGATGCAGCCCACGATACAGTTGGCTTTCTGGGATGCAAGCACTCATTGCCAGCTCACGTTGAGCTTCTCATCTACCAACACCCACAAGTCCTCCTCCTCAGGGCTGCTTTCAATCCATTCTCTACCCAGCCTGTATCTGTGCTTGGGATTGCCCCGACCCACGTGCAGGACCTTGCACTTGGTCTTGTTGAACTTCACAAGGTTCACACAGGCCCAACTCTCAAGCCTGTCCAGGTCCCTCTGAATGGCATCCCTTCCCTCCAGCATGTCGACCGCATGAGACAGCTTGGTGTCGTCTGCAAACTTGCTGAGGGTGCACTCAATCCCACTGTCCATGTCCCTGACAAAGATGTTAAACAACACTAGTCCCAGTACCAACCCCTGAGGAATGCCATTTGTCACTGGTCTCCCCTTGGACATAGAGCCGTTGATGGCAACTCTTTGAGTGTGACCATCCAGCCAATTCCTTGTCCACCGAGTGGTCCATCTGTTAAATGCATGTCTCTCCAATTTAGAGACGAGGATGTCATGCAGGACAGTGTCAAATGCTTTGCACAAGTCCAGGTAGATGACATCAGTTCCTCTCCCCTTATCCACCAACACTGTAACCCTGTTGTAGAAGGCCACCAAATTTGTCAGGCACGATTTGCCCTTAGTGAATCTGTGTTGGCTGTCACCAGTCACCACCTAATTTGCCATGTGCCTTAGCAGAGTTTCCAGGGGGATTTGCTGCATGATCTTGCCAGGCACAGAGGTGAGACTGACTGGCCTGTAGCTTCCCAGGTCTTCTTTTTTTCCTTGTTTAAAAATGGGGGTTATGTTTCCCCTTTTCCAGTCAGCGGCAACTTCACTGGACTGCCACAGCTTCTCAAATATGATGAATAGTGGCTTGGCAACTCCATCTGCCAGTTCCCTCAGGATGCATGGATGAATCTCATCAGGTCCCATGGGCTTGTGCACCTTCAGGTTCCTCAGCTGGTCTCAGACCTGGTGTTCTCCTATAGTGGGAGCTTCCTCATTCTCCCGGTCGCTGCCTTTGCCTTCTGCGACTTGAGCAGTGTGGATAGAGCCCTTGCTGGTGAAAACCGAGGCAAAAAAGTCATTGAGTACTTCAGCCTTCTCCATATCCAGGATAACGAGGTCTACCTTTTCCTT
Source organism: Burhinus oedicnemus (assembly GCA_008921705.1). NCBI lineage: Eukaryota > Metazoa > Chordata > Aves > Charadriiformes > Burhinidae > Burhinus > Burhinus oedicnemus. The sequence continues at coordinate 2,843,309 of VFFE01008611.1, forward strand.
CCAGAGAGGGCCCACATTTTCCCTAGTCTTCCTTTTAACACCGACATACCTACAGAAGCCTTTCCTGTTGCCCTTGATGTCCCTGGCCAGATTTAATTCTGTAAGTGCTTTGGCTTTCCTAACCTGATCCCTGGCTCCTTTGTTTTGGAGATAGATGTTTAAGTATATAGAAATAAATCCTTTCCCTGGGGAGTACATGATAGTCTTGTTTTAGGAAAAATATTTTACTTGATTCATCTTTGCAGTAGTCATGTTACTCATGAAGTCTTCTGGCCAGCATTTTAGAAGAAAAAGAGTTTTGCTGTTACTGAAAAAATGTGTGAGTACATACAGGATTTTTCTTCTAAGAGTAAATTCTGTATAAAATTGTTGGCCTTTCCAAGATCTTCTGGAACTTCTTTTAAAGTGTTTTACAGAAATTTTATTTTTAATTTATTCATGGAGCAACTAGAGATGCCTTAAACGGGTCAAAGTGTTTGGTCCTGTCCTCAGCTGGTGCTGGTTGGCCAATGAATCTGGCTGCTCTGGATGTGCATGAGTAATGCAAAGGAGAGGTACAGAATATCATCCTTCAGTGGCAAACTGAAAAAAAGGGCAAGAGCCCATTGCACTGTGACTTAACTGTGCTGGACACCTCACTTGGAGGGCACAGCTAACAGGAAAAGATCACACAGATGACCTGTTAAAGTGGCAGACAGGTTACATGTCCTTTCTTCTTGGTGTATTTTGCATGGATCCTTCATTAGCGTACCCTCAGACTGTGCTATAGTGAAAAGGAAGCTCGGTGAAGAAAGCATAGTGAAAGCAAGTATAATGAAAGAAAATACTTGATCACAAGAGTAACGATATTGGGCCACGCCCTCAGAGGTCAGGTTACTTGTTTTTACAGTCAAGTTTGGTGCTTTACCTAGAACAGTGTATCCCATGTGTGTCTTGGATGATATAAGCATAAACACATGGTTCACCAGCTGCCAAGTCCCTACATTCCTAATATATCTTCTGAAAGTATCTTCTTTGGAAAGTGCTATAGTACTTCTGGTAATGGCACTACAGTGTCTGAAAATGCACTTTGCCATAATGATCCATGGAATGAAAGCTGAATCACAGTGAAAATCCTGGAGAAGTGCTGCGACATCTGCTACTCATGCCAAATGTGTTCTTCCTGATTAATGCTCTTATAATAAAACACCATGACGATTAGGCCATTAATTTAAAAAGTCCTAAAGTAAAAACCCAGCAGACTGACTGATGATCTGTGCCATCATTTGTTGAAGTCTTCACTGAAAAGACAACCACAGAAATGGCAGCAGATCTAAGCTAAAAACTTGCTATTTCATTAATAAAAGAGAACATAATGGTGTACATCAGATCCAACATCACATTATTACTGAAATTACTTTCTGCTATAAATAAGCTTGGCTTTGAATACAGTGCTGGTATAGTTAACATTCTTAAATAGCTCATCAAATAATTCTTACTAACTGCTGTCCATATCTTTTTGCTTACTATTAATAATCTATTGGCAAGGAAAGTAGGAAGAATTAATTTGTAACATCTGAGATATATAAAAAAGGATATACATAAACATTGTGAACAACAGCTTCCAATTTTGTTTCAACTTGATTCCCTCCTGCTATACACATATTCAAGGCAAGTGGTGAATAAGCAGCCTCAAAGGCCTGGCCAGTTTGTCTACAAATATTGTGGTAGTGCGTTATCTTTAAATATAGAGATATTTTGTTATTATCCTCACAGATTGCTTATGACTTTATGTTTCCTGTAACTTTGCCAGCCTTTGTTATGGGGTGACATAATCAACGTGCTTATCTTTTATAGGTTGTCTAGAAAATCCAAGGAGTTAGCAAGATCTTTAAAATGTTTCTGAGGTAGTTGAAGATCTGATAGAAAAATAGAAGTCAGGACTTTTTTTGCCTGTATCATTTCTATCCTGTGTGGGAGAAAGCCTCCTCTCTGGCTATTGTTCCCTGTATTTTTCCTGTCTCCTCCACATCCATTGAGCAGAGAAGCACAGGTATCAAACTGAATAAAATTCATCTGTCTGATAGTCCAGGCTAGGCACTGAGCAGTAAATAAACTCTGTATTGTCCTAATTAAAAGAAGGCAAACACCTTTTACTCATGTTTATCCTCAGTTGCATTACTGCTCAGGTGAAGGTTACAGAAATTTACCTTCCACATCTTTCTCAGGCCAGGCAGCTTTGACACCACAAGCAAACCCGAAAGAGAAAGAGAAGGAAAGAAGTCTCTGGTAGTCTGCACTTTAAGACAAATGAAAGTCATGTTCTGCTGCTCTGCTTTTTAATGCTTCACCAAAATCCCTAAGGGGTATTCTACTGGCCCTTTTGATGTTTGCTTGCAGATCACAGCAACCAGAAAATGTGTGCATAATGAGAATGATCAAGGCTCATCTGAACATTAAGGCTGTTGTTGCTGGTGAGTAACTGTAATACCACCTTTGGCTGTGACTACAAGTGTCTCATGAATACTTGAAGAACTGGGTTGCATTGTCAGCACAGAAAAGAACAGTGCCTGCATTTGGTCCCTTCTGCTTTTTTTTTTTTTAATTATTGTTGGTAACTATTTGACTGAGAAAAGAAACATGTGGAGAAGGAAATGTGAAGGAATTAACGTGTAGGTAATGACTGCTGTGAGGCAGTTTTCTCAGCCAGGCTAGAGCCTCTGGAATAATCTGTTTTAATATTTTTGGAGTTTTCTTTTCAAGCTGGATCAGAGGCTGTGGAAATGATTCACTTTGACAAGAGTATGAAAACTTGCTTGCTGTCTTTGTGCTGGTGCCAGTTGTTTTGTAAGTTCAGTTGGACTCCTCTACAGTGAAGTGAAGGAAATATGCTTTGTTTTTTCCTAATGAACCCTATACAATCATTCTAGTCCCTGCTTAAAGTGCTCGTGTGTTTTGGGAAAAGAGCTAGTTTGCTTCCTCTTTTTATTTTTTTCTACCACCACTTGTGGTGGAACATAATGAAAGTGTGCTCTTCTTGAGGGGAAATCTAAAAAATGAAAACACTGTAAAGATTCAAGTGGAGCATTTCAGCTGCAGCCCTGAGGAAGCAGCATTTAGAACCTACAGAGACAAATCCTCATCAACAAAGAGGGTTTCTGTCCATCTATTTGCGAAGTTTATGTTTGGAGAATTAACTTCTTGAAGTTAAGGAGAATTTGGGAATTAAAGGGTAGGACGAAAAGGACATATTTTTGTGCCTGATACTATTTTTTCTTAGTAAAGATTTTTCAGATTCACAGGTTTTATAATATTACACATACAGAGAAAATGTGATGTAGCTTCATGAACAACGGCCCACAGAATTCGGGGTCCTTCTCTGACCTGTGGCTTGCTTGCTCTGGATTATGCAACTTAAAAGTTGACTATGAGCCAAGAACACATTCCCTGGTCTCCTGGGGACAGTCAGTTCGGGTCCTCATTTCTCCCACAGGATTTCCACTTAGTATTCTCTCTTTTCTGGACAAAACTCACTAGAAGCTGTGGTTATCTTGATGGTGAATATTGTCACTCCCAGGACCGTGGCAGCTGGTATGGATTGGAAAATCCCTTTGAACCCTGCCTAAAGGACAGGGAACAGGTACAGAAAAATGACCTTCCACTGCTGCCTCTCCCTAAGAACAAAGAAGAGAAAACAAGTCCACATGGTTCAGAGCTGGAGACATGAAGTTATCGCAATTTATCTTTCTCCTCTGCTACAAACAGTGTGTCCCATCTACAGCCCACAGCAGCTGGCTCATGTCTGCAATCTTTCCACAGCTGACGTCCTTGACCACCGCTAGACTTCATCACTTTTATCTGACTTGTTCTTCTTCACTTCTGGCAATGCCATCCCCAGGTAACCTTGCTGTTTCCAGGAGGAAGTACAGTGTAATGCATTTTTTAATTTGTTTGGATGAGTCCAGGAGAAATATGTAGTTAATGAATCCTATGTGTCGAAAAGAGTAGTTGATTTGGATCAAAGTTGATCATTGGGAAGTTGATGAGCTTGCAGGGAGAATTGCAGTCAAAACACTTGTGGGGGTATTAGACAAAACAGAATTTCATGAAGGGAAACTGGAACTTGACCTTTCAGTCATATTTTGTTAGATGTCTTCATGCAGGTAGATGCATGTCAGAGCACTATTTACTCTAATGTCAGTTTGCTGGGTTGTCACCTGTGTCCACACAGAGCTCTGTCACAGTCAGGGAAGCTTATAGTGGCCTCTAGAAATATTTGAAGAGTTAAGTTCAGGTGCATGATTCTTGAGATAAAAGTGAGATAAAAGCATGCTGACAACAATGGGAACAAGGGCAGTGCCTCATCTGATGAATTCCTGTCCTGCCCACATGAAATACAAATGGAAGAATCAGCAAGCAGAACGCAAGACTAACACTGGAAGGTATGTTCAGCATGGCTATCATATTTTATTTACAGGACGATTACTAAAACCATTTGGAAACATTCCTTCTTGTAAAACAGCAGACCAGGAAAGTGTCTTGTCAGCTAAATGAAACTGTGAACTCTTGGGTGCTGGCACCCAAATATGCAACTTGCATTCATACTCAGACTCAACCGTTTAAGTTGCCTCCCCTCTGCCAGAAAAGCTAACAAGCTACTAGCATAAGCAGCCAGCCTCAGCTAATTGTCTATTTAAAAGGTTGGCAATGAATAGCATAAAAGTTAACATCATGATGTAGGGGGCTCCTTTGACCCGGTCACCAAAATACCGTAAATGACCAGGACCATTTCACTGTAGTTGCAGAATCACTAATGGCACACTTTGGTAACAAAGTAAATGGTGCTCTATTGATAAAAAGCATTATTTAAATCAATAAATGTACTTATATACAGTGGCTACTATGCACAGCTATTAAAAATATTGACTGCCTTCACAATATGATGCTTTGAAAATGACCAGTAAGCTGGCTGAGCTATTGTAATCAACAAAAAGCAGATGAATGAAAATGATTAGCCCTGGTTTCTGAAGGAGTAGGAGCTTAAATGATCACTTTTTCAGTCACCTGTACTCTTACACCTTGAGAATGGACTCAAGAAAATTTGATAGGGACAGATTTCTCAAAAATAACTGAGTGTATAGAAGTCTTGTTGGAAACTGAAAGTTGGCTGTAGGAGACATTTTCAACTGGTTTCTCCACTAACAGCAGAGAAAAAGTGAAGTTCAACTACCACCTTTTTGGCTGGCTGGCTGGCCATTAGCTGTCATCATGTAAGTAACCTGGAACTATGTCATCTCTTTTCGATAGTATGGGGAGTGAAGGAGGTGTTCCAGGAATGCAGAGGGAATTTGAAAACAGTGCTGGGCAAAGGGTAGAGGGAAAGAAAGTGAATTACTGTGGACATATGATGGCAGAGGTACAGGACACAAGCCCGTACAAAATTAGGCTTATTTCCTTGTTCTGTAGAACTTCTTTTAAAAGCAAAATAATAGGCATCAGAAGCAAAATAACAGTTCATCAAGTGGTGCTCTAGTTGTAAGGCACTATATATATATTTAACTTGGAAGGTACCTAGGTTTTAGACTTTACTAGCACAGGTTTTTCTCATGTTGTTATGCAGGAACAGAAGTTGTATTACTATTTCATGATGTTATACTGCCAGTTGCTAACCTTTCTGAGACTAGGAAATGCAATTTTAGAGAAGACAAAATGCTCCTGAAAGTTGGTCATGTGTCTTTAAGGAAAAAAAAAAAAAAAAAGATCATATGTATTTCATTACACTTATCCAGCTGAAGGGCATAGTTAACCTTGAATATAGGTGATCAAAGGCAAGATATCTCTTGTGGCAATGGTGTTCTTCTTTCTTCAGAGGACTGGGAGCTGGAGATCCAGCCCCCCAGATCTTTGGAGAAAGGACCCAGCTGCAGCCTGTAGTCACTGCTGACTGCCCTTGCTCTAAGGGAAGACTGGAAGCCTAAACCGCCTTCTGAAAGAAAGTGAACAGCCTGTTACATGAATAATTGAGGATGGAAGCTTGGAGGTTTAAGCTCCTGCTTTTCCCCAAAATTTCACATCCTCTGCCTCTTTCTTGTGAAGGGACTGACCCGCTTACTGCCAAGAATTCTGCGTAAGAATTGAACGTCCTGGCATTCTTTTCTGTTAATTTTACAGGATTGTAAAATGGCTTGACCACTTCCAACACACAGACAAGCTTCTGTATGTGTAAGTGGGCTACCTTGCTACAGAGCTGTAGCCCACATATTAAGTGTAGCTAACACCTAATACTCCTGGCTGGGGAACCTGGCAGCAAAGAGCTGCTCAGATCTAGATGTTCTTTACTTTTTGTCAGTTTTATGATGCTTTTATCATGAAATATCCCATTGTTTTTACTCATGCTTTGAAGATTTTTCTTTCAGCTACATTTTGCCTGGACTGAGGTAGGTGATCTAGCACATGGATTTGACTTTGAAGGAAGCTTGAATTTGAGTTTTGAGGCTAGCCCTAAGCTGTGTCTTAAGAGTGACTAGAAATAAGTGGGAAGTGGTGTTCAGATCCAGTGAAATTTACCAAAGCTACACAAATACATTTCCTCAATTATCTCAGGATTAAATACCAATAGTTTTCATAATTTTTAAGGAGATGGCTTCCAAAATAGAAATGTTGATGTCAGTGCTTAGCTGAGATGTGAGGAAACTCAGGACTAAGTCTTGTGTTCAAACCAGGCATTTGAAAATGTTGTTGTGAGCTGTAATCTGAAAGTGTGTCCATACAGCATATTTACCTGTCTTCAGTGATTATTCTAGCCTTTTATATGCACTTTCATAGCGTGATTCACAAAACTGAGCTCTCAGTCTTCAGTGTTTCTACAACAGCAAACTGAGTCTGTCCTACCAATTTTAAAAAGTGCTGTCCCATCTGGTTCTTCAGCCAGAACACCTGAAGTACTGCACTTCCCTTAGTCTCTTTGTTGTAAATCCCACCCATTCACCACCTCTGCCCTGAAAAACTCAGGCATGTAAAACACTTACAAAATGAGAGATGTGAAATAACCTTGCCTTACTTCACTCTTTCTTTCAAGGCGATCAACACCTGGGACTTCAAGACATTGTGTCACCAAAAAATGTAAGAAATGTTCTGTCCCAGAAGGCTAACTCCGCTTGGCAGCACTTAAAAATGGACAACAGAAAACCCTTCGTGTCTCACTCTTGTACTTCTTAACCTTGTGTATGCTTTACATCCTTAGAAAACGCAGTATCTCCTAAACCTTTAAATAACAAATAACCTTATTCCTTTTAATGGGGTCATTAAGAACTCTAATGTTCCAGGTATAAATTCCTGCTACAACAGTGCACCTTAATTTACTATTCATATGTGAATCCCTTCGGGTTCCCAATTACTATCCAGCAAGAGCAACTGGCTCTTGAAATTATTCCCACAGGACTGAGTTTGTAAAGGACACTGCAGTATACATCTTAGTTCCCTAATTAAAGACACAACACTCGATAAACCTTGAACAACTAGTAATTGGAAGCTAACAGTTAGTCTCACTGAATCCGTGTTGACATGGGTTTTGTTGCCTGATAACTGACCACAAGTGGGTCATGTGAGGAGTGCAGAATGAATATTGAGGTCACACGCTAGTGAAAATGAACCAGTGGGAATCGACTGAAAAACGTCCCTGGTGTAGATGGTGCCTTAACATACACAATTTGTTGTGACTCAGTGCACAACATCTGAAACACCACAGGTGCTGCAATTCCAGCTACCGGCTGGGGAATGAAATAGCAGGTGAGATTGGTGGGGGAAGGAAGGATGGGTTTCAAAGAACTTGCCATCCCGCTCAGTGTGCTGTTCTCTGCAAGTGCAACTTAGCCATAAAACAGTTTGTGCCAATTTAATCAAAATCTTGGCCTTGATGGTATTTCAAGAGCAGAAACTTCTTGTTGCCTTTTTTTTTTACTTCAGATTCAAGCCCTTTAAAGCAACTAAGGCCATAAACAGGATTATAATTTATTTGACCATACCAATATTCCTTTTCAGCAAGTGCAAAGCAAAACATTTTTATCACAATAACCTTCACTTTGCCCTGCATTTAATACTGTTCTCTCAACAAGGTACAAGTGCCACTCTCTTTGAAAGACACATAACTTCACAGATGTTCCAATTAATATGATATAAATACATTAAGATTACTAGTAAGAATGACTGCAGGTGAAAAACAGTATTGAGTAAGGGTCTGAGTTAAGGCTATTGTGCTTTGATGAAACATGCTTTTTGTTATGCCAAGTAGGAGAAAAGTTTATGTGGAATTATATCAGAACTGCTATCCTATTTTTACTACTTTCTTTGAGCAGCAGTTTCCATAAATTAATCAACATTTAAATGTCAAGTGAAAACAACAGTGATTTTAAATAATCCATAATTTCAATACTCCACCTATTTTCCATCAATCCCTTTACCTCCTGCCGTTAGGTTTGTCATGATAAAAGGACAACATAAGAAGGGCTGTGATGTCTCAAAAGAAGAGTGCATTGAGCCCAGCAGCCCATCTCCAGCATTTGTCATTAGCAGATGTCCAGGAAAACATAAGAACAACACAAGCATACTCCCCAGCCATGTAGCCAGGACTCTCCCATCCTTCGCCTATTTTCTGCACAGGCCATTTCCTGAGCCTGATGTGGTTTGCTGAGTAACATACTGTCTTCTAACCATTAATCCCATCTTCCTCTGATGGGATACAAACGTTTTGTATCCACAGCTTCCTTTGGGAAGGAGCTTCACAGATCCTCTTCCTACTTCCTCCTGAGTGATAAAACATCTCTTTTCATTTGTTTTAAACTTAATTCCTCTTGTAGTCTGTGGTTTCTGTACTGAAATACTGTTGTCTTAGTTCCAAGGGAGTCTAGTAATGTGTTTTGCAAGGGTCTGACAGGACATTTCCTGCCTCTTGTACAAGATTGTGTATTCCTTTTATGCAGACGTTCACACCCATAGCGTATGTCCTAGCTGCTGACTTGTTACACGGGCATGACACTGCTACGCCTGGTACAAAAGCTTACACCAGGGTGGCAGAAAATAAGGCAAACCCAAAAACTCTGCCTGTGACACTTGCTCCATCTAGCACTCCACCAGTTCCAGCTACTGATAGGTTTCAGATGTTTGTTCCTCTGGGTCCAGGACCAACCACGGGCAGGACTGCAGTGTATTGGCATCATCCTCCCCTGACACCGAAAGCAGTGCATGTCCACCAGGTAGGGGCCTGCCTTTTGGAGGATTAGCTTGCTTCGTTCAATCTTAAACACTCTTCTGAGATGCCAGAGCTGACTTTTGTCTCAGCACCTAATTTCTATGGAGAGGAGTACAACATTATACTAAGTAAAAATGCTAAAATGCTTTCATTCCTTGAACCCTAGAATGAGGCTCTTTAATGAAATTCAAAGGTAGAATGACAAACAGAAACGAAAATACTACATCTCCAGATGGCAGTAAAGTTCATTCCGTTTGAGCACCTGAGGCACAAAATGAAAAAGCAAAGATGGATATATCAAAAGATCACTGCAATTCTCTCTTTGCCTCAGAGAGTCTGTTCATTAAAAAGTGAAACAATACATCTCTAATAACAAAAATAGCAAAATAGTCACAAGCATGACATGAGCCAAGTGAGGAGTAAACGGTAGAGAAGTGTACCAAAATACCTGCTTTACTTTGTGTCTAACTTGCAGCCAGATTAATTGCAAGAACAGTCACAGGAACACTGCAGCAGATCCTTGGCTGTACTGGGTGATAGCAGCCACCCACATCACCACATCTGCTGTCTTTTTGCCCCTTACATTTTTTCTTATCTATACTTGGTAGGTTGAAAGCATGTTTTGTCTGTAGTGGAGGAGTGCAGAGCTGGCTTCCTCCACTGTGACAGGTGCTGTATACACAGACATGTGCAGTCCCACCTCTGTGGACCTTCAACTACAAACACCAGAGGAGACAGTGGAATCAAGGACAGCAAACAAAGACAAGGTCAGGAGGTAGTGCGTGAAATACATAAGGACTTTTCCCTGCATCTCCCAAGCAGTGAGCTGTTTAACAGGAGCACCAAGTACTGCTAACTATTCATACAAATAGAAAGTTATTGCGTGGTACTGGAAAAAGATGAGGAGAAAACTTTTTATAGGTTGTAACCAACATAGGTCTTGGGTCCAGAGGTCCAAGGAACTCTGGAAAGTCCTAACTCATTTGGTGGAGTTCCATTACTGAACAACCCTGAGTCTGCTCTGACCAGCTGATAGAGGGACAGCTTCCCAGACAGAAAACAGCAGGGAAAAACATAATTATTCTTCTGGGCCCAGTGTGGATGCACCTTCTCAAGTGCCTGGATGGCTCAGCTGAACAAGCATGTCAGGATGCTGGTAGGGACTAGAGGTTGCCCTGACCTCCTCAGATGAACTGCTGCCCTTGCAGACCCAAGCAACCTCGGTCAAGCTGGGCTCCAGGAGTGCCACAGGCATGCTGGCATGACATGTTACCTGGTGCTGTGTGTCAGCAAAACCCCACGGTTGTGCTTACAGGGCACCACGCGGCTGCAGTCCACCTGCCGGCAGTACCACTGCCAGCTGGGAGAACCTTGCTCCTTGAGGAGCTCCGAGTCTGGGCTACGCTGCACCTCAGTGCTATGAGTTCTCTGCCTGACTTGGTCCAGACCCTCAGCTGCAGAGGAAAGGCTACTTTGTGCAGGCATAAGTGACGACTCATGGAGCCCTGTTATGGCGTGGGGTCAGCAGCACACCGCTGCTGGTGCTGCAGAGCTCCTCTTCTTCTCCTGGGCAGGAGAAGGGGGACTCCAGTCACTGCACACAGAAATAGGCTTATTCTTGTTGAAAAGGCCAAACACAAACACAAATTCCTGCTCCTAGGCACTGACAAGGAGTCACCTATCTGCTGGCCACACAATAGAGAAAACGATGCCACTTTTCTCTTAAAAGCAGAACAAATCTATTGTCGGGGGTGTCCTGCCAGATGAGCACTTTGGATTTGACTGGCTGGAGTCAAGTTGGCTGTGCATGCTACTTTCCTGGGGGGCTGTGCAGTCTGAATAGTCTGCTGTGTTATGCAGAGTCAAGGACATAATTGCACATGGTTTGACAACTAATCAGCAGTTCATTCTACCAGTGCTGTTCTGCAGCAGCTGAACACAGATCCCAGACAAGAGTTTGCTAACTGTCCACCAGCAACTGTTGAGTGATAACACACCAGTTCCCCACATGGTTATGCGGATACTCAGATTTATCTGACAGTTTTATACCCAGAAGCACGATACACAGTAATTAAAACTAAAAATGTTTTGACAGGCAAAACAAATGGCTGTATAAATTAGAAAGCTGTAAAAAGCAACGGTGTCCAAAAATAAAGATCTATAGATAAATCAGAATGTTGCAACAGACAACATTTTAATACAAGTGTGTTAATGTAAAGCAGCTCTTAGATATAGGCTCAGGTTCTGACTGGATGAATGGTAATTTTCAGAACTATAGCCAAGGGAAGCTGTGAGAAACTAAAGGGAAAAAAAAAATCTTCTTGCTAAACAAGAACCGAACAGGAAAGAAAGGACAGACCCTTCCAGTTGGAGGTAAAACTCCCAGAGAGGTGATGGGGTGGGGAGATGTGCTGCTGTTCACAGTTTTCTCCCCAGTGTATTGTCAAGAGGGGTGGGGTGAGTGTTGCAGCATCAGGAGAGGGCTGGAGGGTGCCTCAGCCCCGCATCTTCTGCGTAGGGTAATAAGGACCAGTAAGGTCCCACGCTTTCCTACTGTGCTCCTGTAGCCATGTACTGCCCTGTCTTGTGCCCTCAAAAGCCAGGAACCATCCTGACTCTAGTTCTCACTCATGCAGTTTTGCACCAGAGGGCAGGTGAGGGCAGTCTCCATCTGAAAAAAAAAAAACCCACAATGACTAAGCTGCAAATCTCTGAGATAAATCCCTTCCCCCTTACTTCTCTCAAGAGTTTGCACCTCACTGAGTGAGCATGGGCCTGACCCTGAGCCCTTTAAGCAGACCCTGTGGCTCAGCAATAGCTCTGGAGCAGGTCGTCTCTGCCACTGGTTTACAGCCGACATCAGTCATGCTGCGTGGAGTCCTCTCTGCACAACTGCCCCTCTGGCCTCTGATGTCAGCCTGGGAGCAATGACTTCTTCAAGGCAGAGAACAGTCTTGGTAAAAAAGTTTGCAAATCTGAAAGCGGCATTAACAGCTGTTTGAAAGAGTATTTTCACCCACAGTAATATCTGCACTTTTTTCTGTTTCTGTCTCAACCATGGGACTGGGTTCAGGAATGGCAGCCTAGGAGGTGACTTAGTGTCACTCCCTGCTTTAGTGGGATTGCACACTGGGAAAGTGACTTCCCACCAATACAGACTTCTCTTCCCAAGACACTTTTTGTGTTCTCAAAAATGCTTTCACTCAATGGGCTCATGTCACCTCTACAGGTCCTATTGAGTTATTTGGGGTTTTGGGTGCACAGTTCTGTCCAATAACGATGGTAAGGAGAAGGAAGACACAATAAAAAACATGAGCGTACTCAGATTAAGGAGGAAGGTAGCTTTCTGTGCCACTTAAAACATCATTATCTGAGACATACTCACTATCCTTGCACCCAGGTGACAATCTATAGCTAAATTGGCCTGGAGAGAAAATGCTAACCAAGGTCTTTGGAAGATTCATGCCCAGGGGCATGCAGCTCCATGATATGTCTATGTAGGCACAATCTGAAGAACAAGAAGCCCTTTTAGATCCTACTGTGAGGTATCCTGGGGCCCCTCTCTCCACAGCAGTGAGCTTCTGTGCTGACAAAGGAGGTGGTGAGACAGCATCTCTTTGTGTCCTTAGGTAACCACTCAGAAACAGCACTAAACCCCTCATGCCAGTCTTCTGTGCCCGCTGCTTACCCAGAAACACATGTGAGAGGCAAATGCCGGTTCAACAAAAGGCAGGACAGGAAAATGAAGTGCGTAGCAATGCACAGAGGGGAACCTGACTGTCGTGGTTTGACTTAACAGCTATCATGATCAGACTGTGGGGAAAAGCAGGGGAAAATGTCTTGACATCACTGAGATTGTTTTTGAATTGTTTTCAATCTTTTCTTCAAATGGTTCATGGTTCCATGCATTTGGGCCCTGCCTTCTCTGACAACAGTTTAGAAAGTACCCTAGCTGAAATCTCAGGGTGTTGACTGTAATTAAAGAGGAAATGATTCACAGTGTTGGAGGGAGCAGAATTCAACTGCAGTCAACCGTCACAGAGGATATTCTGATTTTTAGGGTACTAATTAACACACCCAACATGCTTCTGCCCTCCTAATCCTTAACCCATGTCCTTGGGAATCATTTCTTTGTGTGGTCCTTCTACTAGCTAGGGTCTATACACACGGTTAGCTTTGATGAGGCTTAGATGGGTACATACTAAGGGAGAACACCTATCCTCTTGCTCTTTGACCCAGAGATGAATTGTCCCACCTGATCCCATATTCTGTTACACACATGCCACTGATCAAATGGCAGAGACCATGCCTAAAGGCATCAGAGTGAAGAGGATGCTGCCACTTAATTTTACTCTGCCTTTCTCCAAGAAAAATCAAGTTATTTCTGATAGATTTTGTGATTCCTAAGAAGGAAAACTGCATGGTAACCCTAGACTGTGCCATGTGGTGTTTTCTTTGGTACTGCCTCATGATGATGAGCGGATGCTATTCAGTGGTAATGACTATTGTGGTACAGTTTTTAATTAATAAGGATATGGACCATGGATATAGATACACCTCGCATTTCTTCCTTGCACTCTGAAGGATAAAAATTGTTCTACTCTGCTCCCTAGCAATGCATCTCCCTAAACAACAGATCTGCAACTGAAACATCTTCCAGGTTTACATGTGTGCTCAAACCTGCCATTGGTTTGGTATATTGAAATACTGTGAAGTGGCTAAGATGAATATGGGAAAAGTCCTAGAGGAGAATGCAAGAAAGCCTCTTAAAGACTGGGTCTTGATTTTGACATGAAGACTTACAACCAATATATGCAAGTCTGTTCATACAGTTTCTTATCTGTCTGAAAAAGATTGACCATTGCTGGTCACCATATCTGTGAATAATTTCAGACAAACATACCACTGTGCTGTTTTTAAAAAAGTCCCTGTGAAATATCGGGTGTCTTCAATTTCAAATGAAAATCACATGAAGTGCATGTGGCATTTACCACTAAGCTTGGATGCCACCAGATCACCTGTAATAGGTTCAGACTAAACCACTATTCAAAGTGTTTCAAGATTAGATTCCAAATGGAGCAGCATTAAAATGCACGATCCCCAGCTGCATGATGTTCTTCCAGAAATGACTCTTCCCATTTACAAAGTACTTCCATTTAGCAAAAATGAAAAAAAACAAAGCTAGTTTTTAATTCTCTAGACAAGGATTGCTGAATATGTACACATCCCAGAAACTGAGAGACCGGCATTTCAGGCTGTGTAAAGTTAATAACGTTGATTCACTTGGCATTAACAAATGTTGATTTATAAGCAACCCAGGTGACTGAAAATAAAAAAGTGTTGAATAGTGAAGTATGTGAAGTAGACATATTGATAAATGAAATTAAACTAAACCTGCTACAATGGAAAAATAAATCAGGGCTTTTTGTTAATGGATGGGTGATTGCTTCCATGTTACCATGGAAGATTTTCCTTTAACCTGGCAAGATAGAAGGAAAAGGAATTCCACCAATCTGCCACCCGACTTTTTTTTTTTTTATTTAACAAAGTGCAGTTTTCTAAAGTGTTTTAAATACATTTAAGAGTTTGACTTAAAGCATGAAGAAATTTCCAGAATAGATTCTGCAAAATCCTGTCAGAAGGAGTAACCATTTGCATGACAATAACCAGCACTGAGGCACACAGACCTCTCAGCAGACCATTTGCCGAAGAATTCATTTGCTGGTATCTGATGCCACAGTTGCCTGAGTAAGAGTAACAGAATTTTCAAAAGTCTGGAGCATCTACAAATCTCATGGGAACTGACAACAAATGTGAGTGTTTATTATTTCTGAAAACTAGGTTGTTTCTATTTAACCATAACGACTGTGTAAGCTTTCCTTCAGCTCCTACAGGCCACATTAAACCCTGAAACTCATGCCTATTGCAGACTGAGCAGCATGTTCACATTATGCAAATTTTATTACATCTCTGTGAAACAGAATTGCATCTTATAACTTTAGTTTAGAGTTCAAAATCACTTCCTTTGAACCCATACAAACAGAATAACTGCTTGGACCAGTCTTGGCCTACTGAGAAATGTAAGTTATGCCATTTGACCCCATCCTCTCCTCTCCTCTCCTCTCCTCTCCTCTCCTCTCCTCTCCATCTTTCCTTTTCTTCTCTGCTGCTGTTGTGTTTTGGGGTTTTTTTGCAAGCATCACAGATATCACCCCTGAGGCTCCTGTTAGGGTATATAGGTGCCTTACTCATGCCTGCATCCCAGATGCAGAAACCATGTACAGCAGAAAACAGTGACTGGAATTCTGATGGCTTCATTGACTTAGCAGGGAAGCCTAAGTGCTGATGCTGGCTCAGGAAGAGGGACCTTCAAAGGTTCAAGAGTAAACTTCACTACCAGTGAGCTGCTAAAGAGTTTTATTTCATGTTTTTCTATTTTATCCTTGGACACTAAAAGGAGAGGCTTCAGGAAAAGGAGTAACTACATGTGGAACTCCCTGTGCTGGCTGAGTCCCACTGAGCAACATGGGTCTTTCCACGAGGCAGCCTGCAAAGCTGGTTCTAACAAGGCACAGCAATGTAACACCTTTGGGTGGTGCCGGTCTGAAGTGATGGGTCTAACTGCAGCCATCACACAAGAAGAAAAGGGTGATTGAGCAAACGGCAGGGCAATCACCATCAACACACCAACCAACAGGAACCAAAGCCTCCCAGTAGAGAAAGGGCTCTGAAGCCCTTTGAAGGGGGACATCACATAGCCCAAAGTTTGACTGATGTCCGTTTCACTATCGTATATCTCAGCCTCACCTGTGGAGCCAGGCATCTTTGCCTACTGTGGGCCACAGAGTGTTCTTCAGCTTCCAAGCCACCTCTAGCCCTAAACATGGAAACATTTGGGAGGGGGAATGTTTTCAAAATGTACTCTACAGTTGCCATATGCTATTGAAAGGACTGAAATTGAGGTGGCATGAGGGGGGGAAAAAGTTAATTAAATTGTTAGTAAATAGCTACTGATGTTTGCATTATAGTAATTTAAACACAGTATGTTATCTCTTTTGTATCTCCTGCATCTGTTCTGATCTTCTCTGTCATTGTAAATGCATACAACACTCCAAGATAAGGCAGCTTGTTCATTTTTGACAGGGATAAATTAAAAAGGTGGTTGGTATTTTGGGGTATCATTTTGTTGATGTTAGCATAAAATAAAAACTGGTTTCCTGTATAGAGTTTTCACGTCTTGCAGGTGCTATGGTAAGTATTCTGCATATGGAATGTTGCACCTTTTCAAGTGTGGTCCATTTTACAATCAGCAGTAAGGGACTGCTTTTTTGTCATCTTTGAAGAGGAGTGCTGTATTGTAATGACACCTGGAAGCTTCAGCTTGCAACAATGCTGTTATGCCAGATACTACTGAAAGTGAGAGAAAAAAACCAGTCTTGCAGAGAACTTAAAACATAAAAGACAGGGATGGCAGGAAGACAGACAGGCAACAGCATTGAGGTATGATGAGACATCCTGAAGGAGCAATGTCAGGGAGCCTGGCAACTTATTCCAGACTTCTTTAATGTGTTTTCTGGAACACAATTGTCTAATTTTGCTCACAAAAAAAGACTACATGATGCTGCAAAGAACTTATTCGTAACTCTGCATGCAAGTTAGTCAGGAGAAATCAGCCTTCACCTTTTAACGAAGAATTAAAACAAAGCAAGAGAGTCTGGAGGCAGTTTTCAGTCTACAAAAAAATGGGGGAAGAGGAGAGTAAGATACTACTGAATATTCTCCCTTCAAATCATGAAACCCTTGAAATAAGCTCCTCCTTGCTTTCTACTCTAGAAACTCTCAAACAGAGTTTGGCCAAAGGTGATGTGCAAGGAGGACCTGAGAAGGTACTTCATGATACCTGACTCAAAGGTGTAAAAGAGTCATTAGGGAATAGCCAGCAGGGAATTAGGTCTTCACCTCTCTGTGGTGCTGAATGGAGAGAGAAAGAGGATGTGAGTCACAGCAGCCCGTTTTCCATGCTCTGGATTACACTGGTAGTGACCCGCAGAAGGTCTTGGAAGGTGGTGTCAAATCAGTCCCACGCATGCATCTCCCAGGGGGCTTCCAGTGGGCTCCCTGCAACTGCTGCTTCAAGGTATGGTCAGACCTATTATCCACACTCCTGCCGGTCCAGGGGATATAGCTTTGGACCAAATAACTAATAATTACACTAATTTTGGGATATTCAGCTCAAGATACTTTATAATGACCCAAGTGCTCATCTTCAGAAATCAGGCCTCTGGGGACGTTTCAGACTCAGCAAGCCAGAAATAAAAGCCACCTTAGAAACACTGCAAAAATCTTGGTCAGAGACTTCAAAATGCTAACTGTTCATCCTCATTTGTGTATTTCCCTTGAAATCAGACATCTTGAGGATTTTCACTTTTTGCTAGTTAAAAGAAGTGCGATATGAAGATTTTTTTTTTGGTGCGTGTTTAGAAGCCACGTGAGATTTTACACCTGCATGCAAAACAAAATAAATATATTTTGTTACTACTTTGAACCATATAGCCACTTCTATTAAAAGCTGCACGCAAATAGCTATCTTTAATGTGCCATAGATTAGTCATATTTGTTTTCCAAGGAAGATTATAGTGTTTAGGGGGGAAACAGAGAGTATTTTGCAAATGAGCCCAGATGGAAAACTAACAGATGGTCTAGTACTGTATTTTGTATGCTCAGCCCTACATTTAAATTAAAAATTTTCATAATTAAGATGAAGGTCTGTAACAACACTTGCTACTTTTCCTGTGGCGGCATCATATATCATGTATCACAGGTATGAACTGCAGACTTTTCATAAAATAGTGGTAAAACATATATACAAATTTTGCTACTTACTTAGTTAAAACAAAGGGAGGGAATAAAATGCAATTCATGAAAATTAAAGAGAGGGGAAAATAAAAACTTTTTATACAAATATTCATCATATAATAAAGATGTCTACCACCATGTGGCCTTTTGCCACTGCAAATTGAATGACCCACCACCTCACTTGGAAGGGAAAGGAGATGAAGGATCACCTTTGTTATGTGCGTTTAGCCAAGAACCAGAAGGTCAGTAGAATTTTCCTGTTGCATTACCTGAATGAAAAGGGGTTCTTGAGTTTTAATAATTAGAAGCTCAGGAGAAGATGGTTGATAAACTGTGGCCCTATGCACACATCATATTCTGAGAACTGAATCAAGAGCAGTGATTTACATGCTTATATTTTCCTCCCATAAAGTGGCATGTATATACATGTAGATGTTACTACCAGAGACTCAGTTGCTAAAGCAAGGTCAGCACCTTGCACATGGCCTGACATGTCAAGGGAAACAGCAGGCAGAGTAGAGGCTCTTTTCTCAGTATACAACCCCAACCCGTACTCCACACCACCCACAGCATTGACATAGCATGGGAGAGATGGAACACCTGCACTCACACCCCACAATCTCTCTACATCTCCACCGTTAGTTCCATGTCACCTCTGAAAGGAGGGAAGAGGTGCTCCTTCTACAGCAGTCTATAAGTAGGTTGCATTGAAGTCAATTGCAAGTTACACTTGTTCTTGGGCCACCCAGGATTCAGGAAGAGTAAAAATGGTTTCAAAGTGGTGCTGTCTTCCTGCTGAGCTCCCTGAGGTGTTTTCCTCAGTTGTCCCAAGTCAGAAGCCAACCATCAAGGTGTAGCCTTGTGGCAAGAGGGACTGTCTCTGTACAAGGTACAAATACCACCCAAATCTACCTGCCAGAAATTCTTGAATGTCAGCAGGGTTCAATAAAAATGACACTACCAGGACACCCTAGGCTGCAAGTCAGCAACTCACTGGGCTTACAAATCAGTTCACAGTGGTGCAAAATATGTGTTTTGTTATCAGATAGCTTCTTCTATTGCTCTCACAGAGATAATGTTGAAGTGCCTTACCACAATGCCTTAAATAGTGTGACTCAGAACTATCATCTGGCACATTTTCCAGCCTAGCCTGTCCCCATGGAGGGACTTTGATGCACAGCACTGTCTTGTTTTGCTAGGGTAAATACTATTTTTTGACGTTGTTGTGTATACATTAACAAAGAAAAGGTTGAAGCTGCACGGCTTGGGTTGAAGCAGAGTGGGGATGCTTGTGACAGTCATCCCCACCTGTAGGAGCTCATCCCACAGGCACAGGTCAGCTCCCAGGATGGCAGAGACAAGCTTGGCCTTTTTGATAACAAAGATAGCTTGAAAAATATGAGTAAAGACACCAAATCTAGAAACTTACTGATAGCAGAGTTCTTAGGCATTCATGTTACTATTTGTAAAACCAAGTAAGAGGCTGTTTCCTTCCTAGGGAGTGCTGCTGTAATGCTGTCAGTCTCTGACTGCTCTTTCAGAATTTTCTGTGTAGGTTTGACATCTCTGGAAGCAAATATTTAAGAGAAATGCCTACATATTAAATTCTTTTCCTCCCCGCTTTTCCTCATGTGTGTATTGCTGATCAGATGGCTGCAGAGACATCTGCTGGTTGTTACACATTTTGAGTATTAATTAATTATAAAGAAGACAGAAAAATCCTGAAATCATGTTTAGATTCTTTCGTATCTTTCTCTGTTTCCTGAAATTTGTTGAAATCAGATTTGGCTGATTGATGCTAGGGAGGAGTAAAGAACTGAACTAGTCTGTTTCTGTGATTTAGTAAGCTTGTTGAGTTGCAGGAAATTTAGTTTGAGCTATAGCTCTGATTTTAGTGATTGAGCTCTTGACATTAGCAATAGCAGAATTAGGTTCATTTAGAAGTTTATGATGACTCCTACATTCTATGTGACATTTCCTGACATCTTATGTATATCCCAAATCGTCTTTTGTCTTTACTTTTGCATTGCAAGTGCAAATTCTTCAAAGTAAAGAATATTCTTTATCTGTTGGTGCAGTATATGGAAAAGTCACACTGCCATGAAGGTAGACACTACCTTCTGCTTCAGTAATTTATAGGGCTTGCAGTTCTGTATGTTTGTGTTTGGGAAGATGCACTTCCAGTTCTTGTAATAAGCTCCCCACCCTGTCCTGCCCCTTCCATTGACACTGTTAAAGTTTAAACCAATTCCACCTTTAAAGATTAACTCCAGAGTTATCTGCTAATTTACACCATTCTGCAGACCTGGTAATACAAGGCACTGAAACACCAGTTTGATAACCAGCAACATGCAATCTAATCTGGGTTTTCAAGGCAGGTGAATTTGATTGTAAATCAGTTCTGCACACAGGTTTGTCTCTTCTGTTCTTAATTACACCTGTTCAGATCTTCATTTGTTTATCACTGCCAAATATAGTGTGGGCTACTTGCATTCCCAGAAGGCACATTTCCCTATTGAACACTTCTCTGAGAATGAAAATGTCTCCGTTATTAATTCAAATGTGACACACAAAATAGTTAATATTCTCTTAGTTGGCGTTACCTGAATTATCAGCCCATAGCTCTAAAAAAGCTATATGGCTCTAAAAGTAGCAGACTTAAAAATCCAACTGCTTATTACAGATGAAGAAAAATCCATTTCTTTTCACTTGAGTTTGCTTTGTAAATTTTTACTGTGTTTTGTTATTTTTCTTTAAGACCCTGCTATGCACATTAGCTACTGATTCTGTCCTCACAAGGAGATGATGGGATGTTTCCTCACGCAGATTTCCTCAGCAGGGAAAGGACACACAACAAGCACATGTGCACAACAGGCCTTTAAAACAAGCTTTATCATTTACATCACATTTCATGGAAAGCTTGTAAATATAAGGCTGGAGTTCAGTGCTATAACTCCTCTGCATATGGAAGAGCTCCAGAACTAGCCTGAGGAGGAGGCCACCCGTGGCTGCAGGGAGGCACAAGGGAGGCATGGTAGACCAAGTCCAGCTGCCTGAGCCATGCACAGCCCCGCTCTCCGCCTCCACAGCATGTTGCACAGTGAGGAACGCAGCTGGCATCTGGGTTTGGTGCTGTGATAACATTTTTCAGAGGTACAATCTTTGGAAAATATTCAAGGGATTGAATGCGAGGGAAAGTTGCTGAAGACGCCTGACATGCCATGAAATCATAGAGAGCAGTGAAAGAGGAAAGGAAATGTCAAAATTTCCTAGTTGTAAGGCATACAAAGGAATTCGTGATGGGATTTTCACTTAACTCAGCTCACATTAAACTGAAGAAGACAATATAAGCACAAAATCTCCCAACAATTCTATACAGTCAGTGTCCCAGACCATTGCCCAGGTGACCTGCCCAGGAGATGGGCTATTTCTTTCAGGTAAAACAAACAGATTTATTTTTTTCCCTGTCTCATTTTTTGTGTAAGTATATCCTCTTCAGGACTGCAGGAGCATGGCCTTTCTGTGTCTGCCGTTGTGAATAAAATGACTCAACACTTTTAACAGGGCACCAGTTCAAAGGAAGCTGCTTCATCACTGCCGAGATCTGGACCTCGGGCATGTCAGCCCCCTTGGCTGACACTTCTGTAACTTGTACGGTGGTGGACCAGCTCTCCCAGAGCAGGCTGAAGCAGAGGTTAATAGCTGCAGGTATACCCATGCTGGAAGAGCTCGTGCACCTCAGTCTTGAGAGTAGAATCCCATGACAGATCTCCTTCTCAAGGGCTACACAGACCAGGAATTCGATTTAGACGCTCACCATGTTAGATGCAAAACAGTGTCTTGGGAAATGTGTGCTGGGGTATTGTATGGGAAGTCCCCATCACTGGTTAAGAGAGGGGAGGAATTACCAGTTAGTGCCTTTTCCCAGCTAGACTCAGAAATTGTTATTTTAGGACAGGTGTTCAAATACTCTCACAAAGACTCTCCTGCTGCTAGTGGACACATTGGATGGAAAGCTGTTGGTGTGACAAATGAATATGCGAGGGGAAGGTTGAGGACAGCTGCAGATTTTAGAGTAGTGACCCCAACCCAGCTCCACAGATGGAAGCAGTCACAGAGAGGCAGGGAGACTAGCTATTGCTGTGCGCACAAGTTTAATCATGAGAAAGATGTAAGGCTTGACAGCAGGTGAAGAGACTCTGGGAAGGACCACTTCCTCCATTTTAACCTTGGGATGTCCTTTCTCAAAGCATTTCCTAGCTCCTTCACTTCACAAGTAATGGAATGGTCATTTTCAAACTCGACCCTTTTCCTGGAGTTCTTCACAGGAGAAAAATTTCAGCAGCAACTAAAACTGGAGTCCTGACCTTGATCTGGGAAAAGGAGGAAAAAGAGGATGAGAGGAGAGTTGTTTCATGACTTGAAGCAAACAGCAGAGCTCTGAAGCATCTGTCTCAGTCCTTTTCCTTTAAAGCCATATGTCCTGACCAAGCCTTATTGTCCATTTCAGAATTTAAATCTGTCATGATGATCATTATGTTTTCTTGAGAGAAGAATTTTATTTACACACAGCACCTGCATGCTGGTAAAACTTTCTCGTCCCTAAATAGATTGTTTTGTTTTGAGCAGATTTGGGGGCATCTTTAATCATCAGATCTTGAATGTGTGCTTCAAGACCTTATTACAAGCACTTTAACTACTGACAGATGAGAAGTAAAATCCGTAAGTGGATTGTTTCACAGTACAACCTAAAACACAAATGCTAGGGGAACCATGGGGCTACTTCTTTGTGTTAGTATATCTAAGAAAAAGAGGGTTTATTTCCAACATCTGTTTTCTGTTTACTGTGATGTCCTTCAGCTAACACGGAAGTTTCTGCTGCTTGTGGAAAACAGAACAAGATTTTTAATTTATTTTTTTAAATTCCTTTCAAGTATGGCTCTATCTGATTCATTTTGTTTCAGGAACTGAGGTCAACAGCCTGTCTTCAGCAGGAATTTATATGAGAATATATGACTGTGAGCACTTGTTAAGGTTAGCTAAGGTGAGGTGAAGGCTTCCTATCTTGGCCTGAGGGAAAGGTTGTACTTTTGCAGTGGGCAGGACTGCCTGCAATCTTGCAGCTGATCTAAAATTCACCAGGGCTCAACCCTGTTCCTGCTTGCTGCAGCTGACTCCAGTTCAATACACTGGTAGGACTGGAGCACTGGTTGGTGTTGGAGGCACAGCCCCCTGTCACAGGCAGGTCTGATAAGGATTCCCTCTCCTGCTATATCATTTTGGGACCCTGCAAATACCAGGTGAGGTAAGGTAGAGGGAAAGACAGGCTTGGCAACAGCAGGCTGCGTGACTGATGGGCAAGCGGGTAACTGTTGTACTCCTAGACTTTGCTTGTTGTTCCAGAGCCCTGGAGAAGAGGGCTGGAGTCTGTTCACAGGGCTTGTGATCAGTGCAGGGATTCAAGCAGAACTTGATGCACAGGCCTGTCTTCTTCAGAAAGGTGAGTGTTGCTCAGTGGGAGAGTTTATGCCTCAAGCTCTTCTGCTCTGCTATCACACAGACACTGGGTATTGCTCACAAAGAGAATTCCGTATTGTATCTTGAACAAGCAAGTCACTGAGACTGAAACTGCCACAGCACTGTGGGTAAATGCTGGCTATGTGCAGCATTTCTAAATGCTCAAAAAAAAATGCGGCATGCAAAATTAAGCCCAAGAAGCTTTATGAATCAAGCATTCCCCCCCTTGTTTAACAAGGATGCAGTGAAAATCCAAGGATTCTATGGCCGGTTATGATACAAATGGAGCACACTGCAGCAGAGGACTGAGAGCTGTTTTCTTTCCTGAAGCTGAACAACGGATCAGTGGAAATGTAACAGGCCTGCTATGGCCAGGAAATGAGGGCTGCAGAGGAAACTTCTTCTGTAGATGTGCTTTACAAATCTTTTTCAAATTCTTAGAGCAGAAAGAAACTTATTGTCTCCTGTTGTTATGGGAGAAAATAAATTCCCTGAGTTAGATCCTGAAGTCATTTTTGTTTACTGTTTGGGAATCTGCCTGAGGAAAGACTAAGTAAAAAAGGAGTATTAGGACAGAAGGATTTTACCCAAGTTTTAACAAAGCAATGTTGAGGATCATCATAACTATCTGAAAAAATTCTTGCCTACCTTGGTCTGGGACAGGCAGCTAAATAAATGCCACTGGCATCAGAATTTATGTCCTCTTTTCAAGGTCCTCGGGGAACATGTGCATATACTCTTACGCATTTCCTGAAAAAGTGCATTCCTGGGCTGCAACCAACGGCTCCAGAAAGAGCACCAGGGTCTTCACAAAACTCTCCTGATGTGACTCAGGCTGTCCACCTGACTGAGGTTGCTGTTGCCTCCTCTGCCTGCGATGCTGTGCTTCTGCAGCATGACCTGCTGGTGTAGCCTCAGAGGGCATGTGCATGCTTGTTCTGTACTAGCCCTAGCTAGCTTCTCCTATTTTATGGTGGGTTGGCTATTTGGCAAGGTCAGTTACGCAAGACAGTATTTCTGTGAAATAACACTGCTCTAAAGATACCATGTTTTACTCTTGCTTCCAGCCACATTTTCAATATTGTCTTTAATGCACACAGTTCCACCACCATGCCTGAAGGAAGTTCTGTCCCGACCTCCTTTGTAGTGCAAGGCTGTGGGGAATAGACACGTAGCATGCTGAATACAGTACCTTAAAGGTTAACACACATTGGTAGGGTTACTGGAGTCCTCAGTCTTCTGCAGTTAAAGAAATGCAAAAACTTGCACAGTTTCATTGTGCTTTTTGGCTCCACTTCTGCAATAGATGTGTAATTGAACTGTATTCCCGGTGTGTCAGGTAACTCCATCTCTCTGCCATAAAGATGTCTTAAGGCTTTCTAAGTACCTGAGATAGACATCTTAGATAATCTTTCCACAGATAGCTCTTAAATCAGGCCTGCAGAAATAGTTTTCTAAGTCTTGTGTCATAGCAGGGTACTGGAGACTAAAGAGACAAGAGCAAGCTGTTACCTTGTCTTTGTTAAGATATTTTCAAGCAGCTGGGATGCCAGCTTTTTAAAAGCTGCTGTTTTTTATTCTTCTTAGGATTGACCTTTCAGCATGCAATAAGGAAAATGGAAATGATCCTTATTCCTGTGCTGGGCAGCACCAGTTCTCTCTGGGGCTGCGTCCAGCTGAAGGGGAAGCCAGGCGCTAGCTCTGCATCTCTTAATTTTCCCTTGTTCCTACACACAGTGTTACAGAGGAACACAGCTGCCTGCAAAGTGCTATTATTCCAACACTGCAATCAACAAGGTCCTTTGAAGCGAGCAAAAAGCAGTCACCCCTGGCTTTCCATTGTTCCTCAGGCCTTGTGCTTTGCCCAATGAGTTACTGCATGATTTTGCACTGTTTCTTGACAAAATGTACTAAACACCTTAATAAGGAGCAGCCAGATCATCTCTTTTTGAAGGGCTTTTATTCCTACTGTTGTAGTGGCAGCATAGTTATCAAAGTAAACTTCTTGCTGCTGTCTCTGACACTTGGTGCACTGCAGCATCCTTACAATGCGGTTCGTATTTTAGGGTCGGAGATATTGACAGAGCATGAGCTGCAGGGAAAAGCAGAGAAAGGACAATATCCTGTTCAAAGTTAGGTTTGTTTGTACCACGCAAGGAAAAGCACCATTAAAAAAATAATAAGCACAGCTGGTGCTAAACCACTCTGGTGTGCATCTTTCTCTCTTTCTTGCGGAAACTGCTCATTTTAGTGAGCCGCAGTGCAGTCACACTCTGCGCTGCTATGTCCTTCTCCTTGTGCAGCTGCGCATGTGTGTGAGTCCTCACTGCTGCCGTGCAGAGGAACAGAGGCTGCGCTGACCTCTTCTCTTCCTTCTGTCTCAGTGCAGCACTTTGGCTTTCCTTGTTTTCGAGACTTTTGTCCTCTTCCTTTTCATGCTTCCAACGCTGCACCCTATTTCAGGATCTGCTGGTTTCAGCTTCCTTGGCTGATTGTTCCTTTTAACATTATCTTTTTTTCAAAAAGGGTTGAATTGTGTTTGTCTTGTCTTCAAGACTGCTGGCATTCCCCCTTTTCCTGAGGATCGCATCTCCCTTCTTGGCTCATCCTTTCCCCTTTATTGTCTTTCAGCATCCTTCCATCAAACAGGAGTGGCTCTGGCCTCCTCTCCATTTCTCAGTCCCACCACTTTTATCTTCTTCCTGGCATCAGGTTTAAAACATACCTACTGAAGCAAGTGCCTTTTTTTTTGTATTTTTTTCTAATCCAGCCATCTATGCAGAGAAATCCAACAAACAAAATCATCCTGGTTGTTTCTTTCTCCTATTTTCCCTGGGGCAGGTAAAAAACTATTTATATAACTTTGTGCCACAATGTAACTTGTCTTTTTTTCTGAAGGAGGAAAATGTGTGGATGCCTGTGCCACAGACTGAGCCCAAGATATGGAAGACAATCAAGTCCTTAAGGATATAAACTTTTCAGCCAATCTGATTGTAGCTTTTGATTTCTTGGCCTATTCCTTTTTCTTTTTTTCTTTTTTTTTTTTTTTTAATTGTCTGCAGGTGTTTTATCCTTACTCCTAAGTGATAAAGAAATGTCAAAAATCTATCTGTGTTTATACGGAAGCCAAAATGCTGATAGATCACATCTACCCTAACTCTCGAAAGCAAATTAACAATAGTGGAACAAGATTATTTTTTAATCCCATCTTTCTGCTGCATTTATAAATCCGAGCAATATTACTGCTTCTGGAGCTAGAGAAAGGCATTACAAGGTTGTTTTCCTCTCTGCTTTATCACACAATTCAGTGCTGAACAAATTGTAATGAGCAAACTACCCAGTGAAAGCAGTCTTTCCTTCAGTTTGCAAATGATGCATGCATTGGCTTACATTCTGACAGATTGTTTTGTTCATAAGAGTTTGAAATACGCTTCGTAGACATATATAAGTTCATTATTTGCCTGTAAACAGTTTGCTTCAACTGTTTGTAGGTTGATCATCCCTTACTAGCGGGTCTGCAGCAAAAAGTGCAGACAAATAATTTGTTTTCTTACTAAGAAAGCAGGAAAGAACAGCAAACCATGCGCAGCACTGCTTAAATATCCAGGTATTCGTGAATACAGCTATGAAAGGCCACTTCCAAAAAAACACAAACTGTGTAGGAAAGTGAATGTGGCATAATTATTGGGTAATTCAAGATTTAAGAAAATGCTCATGAGTAGTTATGCCTTCTCTTCTTTTTCACCCTGCTTTACTGTACATAACACCATCTTTCCTCTGATCTGCTGCCCATCTCTGCTGGACCTCCCTGTTTTATTATGAAGTAACCCCTGCAGGATGGCATTCTTGGATGGAGCACAGAAAAAGCCTGCTTTGTATAATAAAAACAATGTGAGGGAGTCATTTATTGGATTGACATGTTGTTGTTTTTGCTGCTTGAATGGCAGATTTACAGGCCGTTGCTGTGTAGGTATTTATTGCTGAGATGGGGGAGGAAACTGAATCATAAACATCTCAGTGACTTTGAATAAAAGCTAGAGGTGCTGAGGTCATTCTAGCAGCTTATGTTTGCAGAGAGCAACAGAAGGTGTTCAGCAGAAGGCAAATACTTGCCTCGGCCAGCTACACTAGAAATCTGCTCAATTCACGTTATTAGCTATTATTTGTTTCTCTGGATGAGGTACAGAAAAACAGTGCTCTTCTCAGTAAGCTACTTCACCTGCAATTTTCTTCCCAGAAAGATCCTTGTGATTGCAATATAGAAAAAATGTGGTGGCCAAAGTGCAATTGAGACCTTGTCCCACTACTCAGCCCAAAAATGTTATTTTGTATAATTAAGTCTCATTTTGAGAGGCATAAAAATCCCTACATTAAGTTACTTACCCACTCCAAATACCAGTGTAGGAGGTGGGATTAGGACAGGAATGAAAGGAAGCCCATCAAAGTCAGAAGCTGCTCGACACTTCAGGCTTGTATGTCCCTTCTTGGAGCACTCTCCTCACCCACCAAGATTTGTCTCCCAAGAGACCCTTGGCTCCACAAAAAGCAGAGCACAGACCTTTCTTCCAGCAGGCTGAATGAAGGGGTTGGAGGAGAAGGCTAAGGATTTTGATGCGGCCTTAGCCCTACATAAAATGGAAACAGCTGCTTAGAAAATGTTTAAAAATCTACAAGTAGATAATACATCTAACTGTAGAAAACTCGGTATTTTGCCAGCAAGCATAAACACCTCCAAGTATTCCTCTATGTTTTTACCAGGAAGATGACAAAGTTCAGGGCTACACGTTACACTTGGACTCTCAAAGCCTTCATAGCAGAACTCATTATCATCTTATGATAACAAATGTTATCACCAGAGACAAAAGATTTAAAAATTGTAAGAATGTTCTTTTTTTGTTTAAATATTTTTAATTGTGATGCCCCCACATACAGGCATCTCAACTAGTTTTAGTAAGTGCATTAGCACAAATACTGACAAATACTGTGATGCGTGTCCATCACCGAACCATGTTTTATACACTAAGGAGAATGGCCCTTTCTGCCAACACAGGTCAGAAAGATGCTTTGGGTGACTTAAGAAATTACTCAAGCTTGTATTTATTTATTCAGAAGTCAGAGTACAGTATACGCATTTTGTATTTACTGTCTGAACAATGCTCACCTTTAAGGCTCACCTTCTGCCAGGGAGCTGGCAGAAGTCATTGCTGGGCCACTCTCCATCATCTTTGAAAGGTCCTGGAGAACAGGTGAGGTGCCTGAAGACTGAAGGAAAGCCACTGTCACTCCAGCCTTCAAAAAGGACAAGAAGGAAGACCCACGAAACTACAGGCCAGTCGGCCTCACCTCCATCCCTGAAAAGATGATGGAACAGCACATTCTGGGCATCATCTCAAAGCATCTGGAGGAAAAGAAGGTTATCAGAAGTAGCCAACATGGATTCACCAAGGGAAAGTCATGTCTGGATAATCTGATGGCCTTAGATGAGGGGAGGGCAGTGGATGTTGACATCAGCAAGGCTTTTGACCCTACATCCTCATAGGCAAGCTTAGGAAGTGTGGGTTGGATGAATGGACGGTGGGGTGGATTGAAAACTGGCTGGCAGATAGAGCTCAGAGGGTTGTGATTAGTGGCACAGAGTCTAGTTGGAGGTCTGTGACAAGTGGTGTTCCTCAGGGGTCAGTACTGGGTCCAGTCCTGTTCAACATATTCATCAATGACCTGGATGAAGGGATAGAGTGTACCATCAGCAAGTTTGCTGATGACACAAAACTGGGAGGGGTGGCTGACACACCGGGAGGCTGTGCTGCCATTCAGTGTGACCTGGACAGGCTGGAGAGTTGGGCAGAGAGAAATCTAATGAAGTTCAACAAGGGCAAGTATAGGGTACTGCACCTGGGGAGGAATAACCCTGTGAACCAGTACAGGTTAGGGGCTGACCTGCTCTGCAGAGAGGGACCTGGGAGTCCTGGTGGACAGCAGGATGACCATGAGCCAGCAATGTGCCCTTGTGGCCAAGAAGGCCAATGGCATCCTGGGGTGCATCAAGAGGTGTGTGGCCAGCAAGTCAAGGAGGATCATCTTCCCCCTCTACTCTGCCCTGGTGAGGCTGCATCGGAGTACTGTGTACAGTTCTGGGCTCCCCGGTTCAAGAAGGACAGGGAACTGCTGGAGAGGGTACAGCAGAGGGCTACAAAGATTATTAGGGGGCTGGAACATCTTTCTTATGATGAAAGGCTGAGGGACTTGGGTCTTTTTAGTCTGGAGAAGAGAAGACTGAGGGGGGATCTCATCAATGCCTTTAAATACTTAAAGGGAGGGTGCTGGGAGGATGGCACCAGTCTTTTTGCAGTGGTGCCAGTTATGGGACAAGAGGTAATGGGCACTAACTTGACCATAGGAAGTTCCATCTAAAGAACTTGTTGACTTTGAGGGTGGCAGAGCACTGGAACAGGCTGCCCAGAGAGGTGGTGGAGTCTCTGACTCTGGAGCCCTTCGAAACCCGCCTGGACGCCATCCTGTGCAACCTGGTCTAGGTGACCCTGCTCTGGCAGGGGCGTTGGACTAGAGGATCTCCAGAGGTCCCTTCCAACCCCTGTGATTCTGTGATCCTTCCTCCTAATGTAATCCTGATATAAACCCATGCAAGGATTAAAATTTCTGCATGTTCAGTAGCTTCACTTTCCCACAGCTGCAATACAATAGTGATAACTTATTCAATTTCTGCAGAACACCAAAATTTGATGTATAAAGTCCATTCCTGCAGAACCTAATCTTCCACTGGTTTTGTTTGAAGGTTCTGTATTTCAGCACTTCCCACAATTGTACTGGTATAGGAGAGCAAATACACCTTTCAAACACAGGATTTTTTTGCAGCTATGCTGAAAGCCTATTTCTACCTTTGTCCTACTCCTCTCTGATGCTGCAAAATTAACCTTTTCATGCTGACTTCACCAGGGCATGTCAGCCATGTGTCCCCATCACATCACAAGGGTAAGACTCATATGCCAGAAGCCAACTCTGTCCTGGGCTGCATCAAAAGAAGCATGGCCAGCAGGTCAAGAGAGGTGATTCTGCCCCTCCACTCTGCTTTTGTGAGACCCCACCTGTGTCCAGCTCTGGAGCCCCCAGCATAAGAAGGACGTGGACCGGTTGGAGCGGGTCCAGAGGAGGGCCACGAAGATGATCAGATGGCTGGAACGCCTCTGCTATGAAAACAGGCTGAGAGAGTTGGCGTTGTTCAGCCTGGAGGAGAGAAGGCTTCGGGACACCTTATAGCAGCTTTCCAGTAGTGAAAGGGGCCTACAAGAAAGCTGGAGAGGGACTTTTTACAAGGGCATGTAGTGATAGGACAAGGGGTAATGGCTTCAAACTGGAAGACGGTAGCTTGAGATTAGATCTCGGGAAGAAATTTTTCACTCTGAGGGTAATGAGGCACTGGAACAGGTTGCCCAGGAAAGCTGTGGTGGCCCCATCCCTGGAAGTGTTCAAGGCCAGGTTGGATGAGGCTTTGAGCAACCTGGTCTAGTAGGAGGTGTCCTTGCCCATGACAGTGGGGTTGGAACTAGATGATCTTTGAGATCCCTTCCAACCTAAACCATTCTACGATTCTATGATTCTAAGCCAAGAAGGTTCCACAAAGGTGGTATCTTAGGGTTCCCACATCTGATTTCAACTCACCTTAAAATCCAGTACCTGTGCAGCCTTGACTGCTAGTAAAGTAGCTGGTGAAACCTTATTTGTGAAGCTCACATCCTCTCTTGGTGGCTCAGACCTGATACGTATGAACTGCCACCTCAGCCAACCTGTTCTTTAAGATTGTAGTACCTTTGCAATTGTCCTGCTTTGAGCAGGGTCTGGACCAGATGACGTCCAAAAGGTGTCTTCCAGTCTAGAATTTGCAGAGCAGTCCAAGGGAAATACTAGGTTCTTGTGATACGCAGGATTATGGTACCACACTACTCTTCTCCCATCTCCGGGTCACCATAGTAGCCTAAACTGACATAGCTACTCTGAAACCAGCAGGAGAGAGTTTTAACCATGTAACTCAAGTGCACTCTGTTCACTTTAGGAAAGAAATAATTTATTTAATTCAGTCCTCCTTCCAAGCAGCACCCCATGCTTGGGCGAGGGGGGGAAAGCTGTATCTTGTTGATCAGCAATAGCATCTATGGCCTCCCTGAAACCAGTGTACCACTAAGGGATGGACCTGTCAAGATTCGCAGGAACTGCCTGTTGCATGTAGTATGTAATCTGCACTTGCCATAATGACTTTGAGGAAGCCTGTTCAGCAGCTGTTTTGTGACAGTCATGTAAGAGAAGAGAAAGAAAGGAGAGAATTTTCCCCATTGCTTCTGCCTCAAATCAGCCCTCTCAAATCCTCATCTGTCTAAAACAAGAAAGTGTTAACCTGAGTTGCCTTCAGAGCCCTGGGGCTCTGAGTTTGCCTGCTGGAGAGATAATTTGTTTTTCTCCAGGCAGAATGTATCACTCACACTTCCCAGTACAAGTGGTTTTTTAGTCTCTTTTTAAGGGAAAAATATACCAATTAGCTCAGTTTGTGGTTTGCCAGGTCTTAATCCATGAATGGAGATGGGTAGCTCAATGCCTGTGAAAGTTAATTTGTTACATAAAAAGCTGGACGCTGGATTTAGGATCACGTATCAAGGTTCTTGGGCTCTATCCACAGGTCTGTTACTGTGTCCCAGGAAACATCTCTTGTTGCTACCTCTGACATAAAAATAATCCCAGTACTGACTCCTGAGGTGGTGTAGAGACTTCAGGAGTGAATGTATATAGAAGTGCCTCTCTTGACCGTAAAACCTGATGTGCTTAAACCAAGCTCCTGAAAGCTGAAAGGTGGTGCAGCAACCACAGTGGGGAGCACAAGTGCACCATTACTATGCCGCATGTCCAGCAGGATTGTCCCCAGGAGCAGACAGGTGCTCACACCACCACAAATGTGTGTGTCCTGAGCTAAAGCCAGCCTACCACTTTCACACCACACCAGCTGGATCCTGGTGTGTAGTGATGAGTCACGGTGTTGTGCTGGCACACCAGGTGTAGGGATTGAGTCTCACTCTGGATTTGTGCCCATGGAGCTCCCAATCCCCACTACAAGTCCAACTAGCCCTACTTGAGGGTGTCTGAGGGATAGATATGCTGTTGCCCCTTTTGCTTTTGTAGAGTCTCACCTGTCTTACTTGATGCTGGCTTGGTGTCCTGTCTTTCATGTCTATGGAAAGCATTAGCTTTCCTGGCACCAACCCTGCAAGAGTCCTGCTCCTCTTCAGAAGGATACTCCTGAGAATCTGAAGTTTTGCCAGGCAATTCAATCAGGAGATACTTGAGGTAACACTTGGTCATTGTCAGACTCCAAAACAGCCTGACAACAGGCAAGTACCAACCCAGGCATTCTCATTCTAATATTTCTTGGCCCAATGTATGTGGAAGCTCACCCTCATCCTGCCTTTCCCTTTTCTCCAACACATACAGAGCAGCTGCCAGCTGTACAAACCTGAACTCCTTAATGCAAACTTCTCCAGAAACCCACTGTGCAAGTGCATGTAGTCCCATTGCTACTTCTGTAATGTCCATCTCCTTTCAAAAAAAAAAAAAAAAAAAAGAAAAGAGGACCACCAGGGGAGCTGTTCAAGCTTCACTGAAAGGATTCATATGGTTTGTGTCAGACATTGTCTTTGGATGGAACACAGTTACATGATGGTGAAGTCCCTGCAAACATTTTGTGTTTTGAAGGCCATGGCCTTTATCCATCTACTGAAATGGACTTGAAAGAGGTTGGTATGGAGAGTGTATGTGGATGGTCTAGCTAAATATTGCCCTTTGAGCACGGATCTCTCCATTGAGAGAGAGTAGATGGAAAAAGGTATGAAAATCATGGACTTCTGACTTAGTATCAAGGAAAACTAAATGAAGGTGTCCTGGGCAGCTGATTAAAACTGATAAACAAAGCTATGTCTGATATTTACATCCATAGCTATTTTGAAGGGTGCAATCGAAAGAGGTGTTGTTATTCAGCAGCATTGCTCCGCCTCAGTTACTGCCCATTTGCAGCAGCAGATCCAGATATACCATGGGAACAACATATTCCATCTCTGCTGAAAACCACTAACCCAGAGCACCAAGGGGCAACTGCAGAAAGACAGAATGAGAAAGGCACTGGGGTAAGACTGCTTGCCGCATGCTGTAGCTTGGCACAGTGAGTCACACAGGCAGGGGTGGCTCGAGGATGGGACCAGAGTCTTTTCAGTGGTGCCCAGTGACAGGACAAGGGGCAATGGGCACAAACTGGAATACAGGATGTTCCATCTGAACACAAGGAAAAAATTATTTAAGAGTGACAGAGCACTGGAACAGGTTGCCCAGAGAGGCTGCGGAGTCTCCTTCTCTGGAGATATTCAAAACCCGTGTGGATGCATTCCTGTGCAACTTGCTGTAGTTGAACCTGCTTTAGCAGGGGAGTTGGACTAGATGATCACTGAAGGTCCCTTCCAACCCCTACTATTCTGTGATTCTGTGTGATTCTGTCTGGTGGCCAGTTGCCTGCTACCCATTGATCTGGTGTCCTTCAAATGCCCTCTAGTGGCTGTGGCTCTGACTGGAGGCCACATGGCCTTGGCACAGCTGGAGCAAATGAAGCAGTTTGCATGAACATGCAAAGCATCACCTGAAAGTACGTGTGTGGAAAACGCCCGGTGCTCGATGAAAGCCCCCAGCTCCCCTGCTTCTGATGGTGCTGTACACAAGGTAGCATCCAATGGTGCAGCTTTCTGCTTCACTGAGCAGAAGAGCCAGGTTGGGATGGAACTGGCATGCCAGCAGCAGTGGACGCTCAGCAGGCCCTCCTTGCGTTTGCGCAAGATGCAGTGTTGTTTTAAAGAACACTGTCTGAGGGAAAATTTTCTCTTCTGAATCTTTGCTTAAATGGAGATGTCGCACTCCAGGCACCATGGAAAGAGATAGGGCTCCATGTCATCCCCTGAGACAACACAGTCAGAGGCCAATGAGTAAAGGATCCTAACGTAAACATCGGTGGGGACCGCCACAGACTCAAAAGAGTCTTTGGACAGTGAGGATCTATTGCTTAAGGTCCTAAAGGGTAACTGGGGGATCTTCTGCAAGAGGTGCAACCTGGTGAAGGAATTCAAGGCACATTGGGAGCTGCAGATTTATTTAAGGGAGTGGGATGGGAATAGCAACCCACCTTCCCTGTCATCATAGAGCACAGTGCTGGTTTCTGAGGTGTCCAATAAGGCTATGCAGTCTCCACTTTCAGGCAGGCACTCTGACCTGCATCTGAAAGTTTTAAAGGAGAAGAGCATCATGGCTTGGCTTCCGCTGCGGAAGTTCACAAGAAGTCAAATTGCTGTGAGAGTGAGAGTTAAAACAGTTGACAGGGAAGCCAATTGGAAATCCCTCTCACAGTCTCTCTTGAATATTTTTTTTAAGGCTTTTGTCCTCTTTTTATTACAGAGCTGCTATTTTTATCTTGCAGACCAATATTTGCTGGATGCTCCTTGGTGCCTCCTGCTTAGATAACGTTTGGGAGCAACACAGCTCTTGCTTCGGTGAGTCTGTAACTACAGAGCGGTTTTGTAACACTGGGTTTAGTATTGCTAACTTCTCACACCTGCTGCAGGCCTCCATACATTATTTTAGTCAAGTCGTTTCAAGCAGTCGCACTGCCTGTGTGTGAAGTGGCAGAAGAGTGAAAGAAATACTGTTTCCTGTCCTGGTTCTCTGCAGCTGTATTGGGAGTGTAAGCTATTTGGGTCAGTGATCACCTTTTAGCGCATTTGTGCAGAACCTAGCACAATGAGGTCCAGGAGACCTAGTATTTTCCTGCCCAGAAAATCAGAGAAGAAGAAAATAAGGCACTGCACCTCTATGTGAAGACTGCCCTGATCTATGCTGCATGTGGATGTGTAAATTACAACAGATGATGCACTTAGCAATTATGTTCTTTGCATACATAAGCAGGAACAACAGCTCCCAAACTGCCAATATCGGTCTCAATTCTCAGGGAATGGCTTCATGTCACATGGTCACACAGCAAGGGGGCTTGAGGAAATGAGAGGAAGGAATGACAGAGGAGGAAGCTTCAAATGGGGAGATACATCCCTCTCCAACAGCGAAATGAACAACAGCAACTTTTTTTAAAGAGACTGAAATTCACCTGCATTTCAAGCCCTCTGTTGTTTCAGGAAGTTTGGTTTGAGCAACAGACATTCTAAACTAGCTTTGAAAGCAGGAAAGTACCTTCAGCTAACCATGCCTCAGTGTGTGCAGCCTGAGGCTGGCTGTGTGGTGGGCTGCCTTTTTGATCAACTCTGTTTTCTGCCCTTCCCTGTGTGTCTCCTGGATCTTCACTTAAAAACAAAACAAAAAAACCAAAACAACAAAAGCCCCTCAAAAATGGAACAACTCTGCTTTTTCTTTTCTTCTGGTATACCACTCCACTTCTGAGAATTACTGTGCTTCAGATCCCCCACTGAATTGCAGCTCCCCGCTTATGCAAGCACCGTGCAAGACAGTAAGCACTGGTGCAGAAGACGTTACCCTTCCCATCCATATTGGCTGTCTATCAAGCTCTTCCTACAAGCTCCCAGAAAGCTGGAGAGAGAGTATGGGAGCTGGGTGTGGCTTAGGACTCCCAGGCTTGCTTCTCCTAGCAAAGGGTTACTCCAGCCCTTGAAAGGCTTCACACTGGCATGCTGATGAAGGAAGACTGTGGTTTCTACGAATGTGTTGATATCCAGATAATGGTTTATGTCACCTGACACACAGCCTTCCCTGAATCATAGCATCTGCTGTTTTTTCAGCTTTCCTGCAGGCTTCAGGAGAAAGAAACACTTGGCTTTGTCTGCATGTGAAAATAGGTTGAGACCTCCAAACTCAGACATTTGGAAGATGACATAATTTGACATGAGTCAGCATGATTGGCAGGTCAAGCATAATGCTGGCTCTTGCAGCTCAAAAGCCTATGGTAAATTGGCAGACTTATGAAGCTCACCATGCCACAGTCTATGTAGTGCATTTCTTGATATTCCCTCTCTACATATACCAGAACAGTTATTTGATAGTTCATATTATTCAGACCACATCAGAGCTCAGAAAGGGAGGAGGAAGACAGAAATGGAGGTGACCTAAGCCTCTGACAGGTAGCCAGTGAAGCAATGACCCCAGGTGCAAAGTCACTGAGGGCAAGCTTTTGAAATGACACAGCCTGTTGGGTAGCGTTGAGCTCTGTTTAAAAACTGGGCCAGAATTATTGCAAT
Source organism: Burhinus oedicnemus (assembly GCA_008921705.1). Lineage (NCBI taxonomy): Eukaryota > Metazoa > Chordata > Aves > Charadriiformes > Burhinidae > Burhinus > Burhinus oedicnemus. Next base: position 2,880,203 of record VFFE01008611.1, read on the forward strand.
GGAAACAGCTGGAAACAGAGTGATTTTAAAAATCTGGCTCTTGTTTAGCTGGCTCCATGGGAACTGAACTAAATTGAAATCCTGGCCCTGACTGGGCATGCCAAGCACTTTGAAATTGGTCCTTCTGCTCTTTGGAAATCTCAGCTGATGTGCTCTGCCAGTAGCTGAGATTTCCTTGTTTTCAATGGGAAACTGTCTGAAGTATTGCTGTTCTTTGTTCTACATTTTTTTGTTGCGGCTTTCTTTTTCAGCTGACACAAACATCAATGCCTGTCAACTTCAGAGTCGGTTCCAGGCTCTGGATGCCAGTGTGATTACAGCCTGCTAATTCCTTTGCTTGCATACCGAAAGTCAGAAGTAGGTATCTGTCACCGTGCTATTTGTTGCCTTTGAATCCTAGCCTGATTGTGTGCATCTTTCAGCCTAAGTCCAGAATAACGCTAAAATTCAAGCCTTATCTGCAGGAGGAACTCCCTCTACCAAAAGCCCTAGCCAAGTCTGGGGCCCTGTTGTACTCACTGTTGTGCAAATAAAGCCTGTATGTTCTCTGCAGAGTAAACAGACAATATTGACATGAAGCAGCAGGAGAAACAGAAGGTATGAAGTGTTGAAGCAACTTAGATAAGGGTGCACAAAGCATGGACAGCCAAGATGAAAACAATACTCAGATCAAAATGATATCCTTGTGTTTCACAAACACAGCTGGGCATGTGTGTTTGCTGCATGCCATTAGCGTTCAGCAACCAGTGGCAGGTTATTAACAATTAGCAATAAAAACAAGATGAGGTATTTCAAACACAGGCAGAGCGGGATAAACGTCTTTTATGGGGCTGCACCCAGTTATTTAGCATGGATAGCTAAGTGAGCTTGTTTGACATCATGCTGTGATGCTCTTGTGGGAATGTGAAAGGTGTCAGGACAGAATACCTCCATTACCCATGTCAGCTGCACACCACTGGGAAATGGTAATCAGTGCTGTGTAGTACATCACTGCAGTTGGATGCTTTTGCCTCCAGCACAGGGATATGAAGGTACCAACAGTGCTAGCTAGATGATTATGATGTGACTTTGGGGCATAATATAAAATCCGTGGAAACAAGCTGTTGAGTGTTTTCAGCAGTCTGAATCCAAAGGGCCACGGTAATGCAGCAGAGAGCAGGCTAAATCTGTCTTCCCATTAAGCCCTGGTCTTTGTATGGGCAAGGAGTAATTTACTGCTTCTCTGAAGCTGAGGAGCAAGATAAATAGAGACCCTATACCAGCTGGAGAGTATGCACATGTTTCTGCTTTCATATAAAAGGTATGAGGCCGGTCTGAACCGCTTGACTGTCTGGGTAGACAACACATCTCCCTTCTGCTCAATCCCTGTTGGCTTTCTGAATCTGAAAATGTCTCCTACCGGGCAGTAAAGTCAAAGCTAAGAGTTTGGCAAAAGCAGGAGTGATACTACTCCTGCTGTCCCTGAATTTCCGAACCTTTTGCTGCACGGTTTGGGTCTCTTCGAAAGACAGCAGCCAGCTTCTCCTTGCCCCATACCTAAACAGACTTCATTCCTGTGGTAATGCTGTCTTTGCATTTGCATGCAAAGTATGATTTGCACTGCACTGAACACTATTCAGATTGGCTATTATGTGATAAAATTATTCCAGTGGGGTTGGGGGGTAGGGGAGGGAAATCCCATCTTCTTGTTTTGCTTCTGCTGTCTGAGTCCTGAATGATTTTCTGAAAAAAAAATCGTGACAGAAAGAGAAGAGGGAGGACCAGCATTGACTGCTGCTAGGGAAAAGAGCCTTTTGTTGGATAAACTTCATCACAAATTACACACTCTTCTTCCCATATTAAAAACCATACTGACTTTTGATCCTGTGCCTGTGACCACAAACTCGAGTGCAGGAGAGGATGTCTCTCTCTCCTTTGCAAGAGCTACCTCTCATGGCGCAGAGTCTGTTCTTTCTCCTTCTCTGGGTGGTAGCAAGGACAGGCTGCACCCTCCACAGGGCAGACAGTGTCTGAGCATCTTTTTGGGATCTGCACTGTGCCCACTGTTGGAAGTCAAGCCTAATACTTTAAAAAAGGAGCACTTCCCGTATGAGACACTAAATTCACTGTCTCCTTGAAATTATAGTCTTACTACATGTGAGTGAATCCTAATAAAAGCCTGGCATAGATTAGAAGCTGGGCTCCAGTACCAGGCATTGCTAATAGTGGGCATTGCTAATAGCTCCTTTCTCATGAAAGTTTTGCTGTGAGTGGCTTGGTTCTAGTTTGAAGGAGATTTCCCTTTCTGTTTCTTCAGTATCTCCAGGGCGGTGGGAGGAATGCGCTGCTAGATGTGCATTCTTTCCCACTGCTATTTCTGGCTGTGCACAGTCTGCTGCTTCACAGTGACTGGAGCAGGGCGTTTAGTTAGTGAATAGTCTGTTATGGGAGATTAAATGATTTCCCTACAGTCAGAGAACAATAATCTTGTGATCACTCACTGGTTGGTTGTTTGGGGAATTTTTTTTTTTTGTCCTGAGCAGTTACATGCCACTAGAGTTATATATACCTTAAGCAAACAGAGATCCATGAAGTTCAAAACATGCTTCTGTTTTTGTGCAACTTTCTCTTACAGCAACAGGCCCACTTGTGAAGGTGGAAATACAGAGATTTGCTGTGTATTCTGTGGAGAAACGTGGCAACATGACATGAAACCCAGCATCCAAGCTAGGGGAGAAAATCTTCTCTCAGGCACAAACATCGTCCTCATGCTTCATCTCCATGTCTTCCTGTACTTATGTGGTAGCCATTAGATATTTACACATGGGACCTGAGGGCCCACCTATAGATTGCATTAGCATAGATGCAAGAGTGAGCCCTGGGGGACTGAAAGTTAGCAAGCCTTCCTCAGAAATGATAGGAAACCATGAAACAAAGGATGGAAAAATTAATCCCTGCATCTTGAGAAGATTTACCACTCCCACCCTTGTGGTGGCTGACAATCAAATTTTGTTTGTCCCCCTCATTTTGTTTTTCCACGTACAGTTTTGTGCGTGTGGACAAATGGCCATCTGAAAACCCTCAGAGGCAGAGTTATTTCCACCGATCCACATTCAGCACTGTCTCTGCAGTGCACCCTCCCACCAATGCACTAAATAAAGCGCCTTCTGCTCTCAAAGAACCACCCCTGGGACAAGCAAGGTGGCAGACCCTGCATGCCCCTTCAGCCTGCGTGCTGCTGAGGGAGCATGCTGTTGAACACCCCATGAGCAGCAATCATCAGTGCAAGGTGAAGGCCTGTCCCACAGAAGCCCCAGAAGCTCCCTTCATGCCCCCCTCCCCGAGCTGTCCTCATGCACAAACACCACTGCTGTTTCATGCCAGTTAAACAGGCACCGGCGCTATAAAGCCAGCTCAAACCAGACCTGGCAGTATCTGACAGCCAGTGAGGAGGATGACTCATGGATGATGGCAGGTCTACAACTTAAAAGCTTAATTTAAAAAATAGTTGTTAAGACAGTTCTTAATCAGCGGCAAAAGCATCCTCATGAGGACTTTGGCAATTAGGAATTAATCTTTGTTTCAGACAGGAAAATATTTTCCACCAATGTGTCAAAACCTGAATGTAAACTAGGCAGTAGATGGAGAGAGCTGTTTTAATGACCTCCCAGTTCCCGTTTGCTCCTCTCAGGATATAGCTAGCTCCAAAGAAAATCATGAATCCATGAATCAGCCAAGTCACTGCTACTACAGAAATGAAAATCTCCTGTCCTTATGGTGCAAACAAATTAGGGGGTGAAGTGCATAATCTAGGGTCTTTTCCCCAAATTGTATGAGGGTATTAGAAATGATATTGCTAAATTGTTGGGAACTGGAGACACACAAAAGCAGTCATCATGGTAGATCTCATAGATTAATAATCTTTCTGTACCTAACTGAGATGCAATATAGCAGCAAGAACATAGCTTCATGGATAAATAAAATGGTAACAAATATGTCCATGCAATGAATTAGCAGGGAAAAGGAGGTTTGTGTGTATACAGTAAAGTAAGTATATGCTGCAGATTTATCTCTCTACACTCTGTTACTGCCCAGGGAAATGTTCTTATATTTAATCCAGCTCTGGTGCACATGACAGGAATTCTGCAGCTGTCAGTGGTGTTATGTACTGCAAACTCCACATATCCATTGTAAAACTGTGCTTATTATAAGAAATAAAATACGGTACCCGAATCTTAACTGAAGTATTAATAATGAAAATAGATTACATGCATCCTGTTTGCTGAGCAATTATTCCAGGGAAGGGATTGATTTTAGCTTTTGCCTCACTGACTGAATGGCAGAACAGGTATTTGCACGCAGTGTCTCTGACCTGGAGAAAATGTCAGAAATTTTATAAGCTTTAAGGAGAAATGCAAGGTGTTTTGGTTTTTTGCTTTAGCTATGCGCAAGTAAAATTTTATTATCTGTGTTATTTCTTAGAAAAGAGAAGCTCCGAAAAATTTAATATAATATAACTTACTTCATCAGAAGCCTGCGTAATCATAAATTTCTCTACACTGGAACATGATCGATTTTCAAATGTGTATCATTGAGACTTTGTTGACAGGGCTGTTAATGAGAACCCTGATTCCATGTAATGGGGACACATTTAGATGATGCAGGAGTGTTTAATTTTAGTGCAAGCATCAGTTGTAGGCTGCTTGAACTACGTAAAAAAGCTCTTAGTTCCCGCTTAGCTGTTATATGTGCAAAAAATGTATGAAACACTTCACTCTTACCTGTGTGTGATTGTGAGCCTCTATCTATGTCCCAGCCATTCACTCTGTGTACATTCTGGTGCAGGCAGCCTGGTTTCTTCAGCCTCTCCTTTCAAAAGCCTTTGTGCCTAGACGGGAATATTGAAATAGTGTATGTCCCAACCTAGGAATCATGCTGAATCAGGACAAAGAACATCTTGACTATACAGTTCAAGGGGAACATACCCTGAAGCCTTGAAAGTCATCCCTTCGAAGGAAACTAGCTTGCTTTAAAGAGCAGGAAATAGAAAAGCCCAAAACTGCCATGACAATAGCTGATTGCAAGGATCCCCTACTACTCCTCACAAGAGCCAGAATCTATCTGAATTCATTGGTGACACTTCTTGTTGTGGAAGGTGTTTTGGATTTTTTCTAAACTTAACCCCAAATATGGCTCGAATCAGAGGAATTTCACCCGGGTCAGGAAAAGTGTGAGGACTTTCCTTCTCCTTGCACTTTCAAGGTCTGAAGCTGCAATTGCAGAGCAGTGGCATCCTCCTTGAAAAGGACCATTTGTATCTGAAGGAGAAAAAACTTTGAAAGTGGGAAGGAGAAGTGCCTTTCCAGACCTCACTCCCTCCCACGCAAGCAGGACAGGGCTGACAATGGAGGGCGGGACCATCCCTCCTGCAGTCAGTGCCTTGGGATGCACCCAGTGCTGCCTGTGAGCAGGATGCCGTATCCATGGCAATGGGCAGTTCAGCCGCTATCTTCTCAATGCATTAAAAAGGGAATTACATTATTTCATACTTGATGTAATGACTGTCTGGTTGGACACTCACAGCCAATAAATAATAAGCTTGGGGTCAGTTATTTCTCTGCAGCTAATGGCCACCTGTGCTAAAAGCTATTGGCTCCTGCAGTAATTCATTAAGTGATGGGAAATGGCCTTTACGTCAGTCATTGTGGCACCAATAGAAAAGTCTTGTTTCAAAAGTAATCAGCTTTATGGCACGAATGCTGCTTCTGTGTGAAAACGGGAGTAGCCTAATATATGGAGAAATGCAGTGGACACACAGCCAAACTTCCATTCTTGCAGGGAAGAGATACAGCTTGTGTGAATTGTGTTAACGTGTTAGTGCCAAAAGCAGGAGTTTTAAAGGGACAACTAGTATTATCTTTACAGATAGAAAGCACTACATGTCCTTTATAACTTACGCTTTTTCTGGGGAGCCAGGGGAAGAGGGAAACACAGGACCCTGCTTCAACACTTATCACATTAATTCCACATCTATGAAACTATGGATAAAGTATACTTCTTATCAGGGTGTGAGAAGCCATAAAAAAGCAAAAGCCTTTCCCACAGCCGGTGTACCATGCTGTTAAGAACACATGTATGAAGTTCTAGTCAAAAAACATTAAAATGACAAAAGTCATACAAGTTTTCACATTTGCCTGGACCACATTTTTCTGGGTGCACCATTTGTAGTGATAACATCCCCTGAGAACCCCAAACTTGGTACACATCAAAAGGAACCTATTTTCAAATTTTAGCACATGCCTAATCTTTGCTTTCATGTGCAAGCTATAAACAGAAACTAATTTGTACGCAGATGATAATTTGTAATAAAGCAGGGCAGGAAGACAATAATTTTTTTTCCTCCTTCTCCTCCAAAACTCTTTCTTCTGCCTTGCTGAGGAAAACACTGCACTTAAATGGAGCTGTAGACTAAACATAGGCACAGTGTGGTGCAACTCTTAGGCTCAGGCTAGCCGGAAGGTCAGAGGAGAGGACTGTAACAGCCTCTCCAGCAGCTCTAAAATCTGTGTTGTCTGTTGGTGTTGAATTCAGAAGCTATTCATCCCTCAAAACCCATGCAACGTGGAGCAAGTACCAGGGGATAGAGCAATTCATGCCACCTCGGCAGCTGTTTGACAATTACCAGGCGATTGCAGAGCTCACAGAAAAGCTAATGAGAGCTGTCGGGTCTCGCATGTCTGGATGTTACCTGAACTGAATGCTGGAGGAGCCCTCCCTGACTACGGCAGCCGATGTTTTCCAGCTGCAGCTTCCAAATGGACACTGCCCATCAGAAACATTCAGGCTCCCACAGGCTTATGGGCACCTGCGTCCCCAGGGATGGTCAGCAGCAAAGCAAGGCACAACTGGGCAGATGTGCTGTACAAAGGAAAGAGAAAGACAATTCACTCATTTCTCATTTGTTTCATTCTGCTCTGCCCAAAAAAAGCCCACAGAGCTATTTCTCCACAAATAGAAATAGTGCTGATTATTTGCATTAACGAGTAGGCAGTGTCCTCAGGAAACAACTGAAGGGCACAGAATTCAATGGGAATTTTATCCCTAATACCAGCAGCCTAGGATGCTACCAGTGGGCCCTACCTGCACAGCTTAATATTTATCATTGATATGCACATGTGAAAGGAAGAAGGAGGTCATCAAGGACCAAGAAGACAATCACATCTGCACTATTACTTGACCTCAGTCTCTTTTCTCGGCTTCTATTACCTTTTTCATCATTTGACTCAATGGAAAACCTGTTACCTTTGTTGCCAAATGTGAAATGGTAAGCAAAACTCTTACTCCCTGAAAGTTTTGCAGCCAAAAAAGGAGGAATCTTTACTTTTACATACAGAATGGCACGATGGACAAAAAGAGGGATGATCATGGGAGAAAGAAAAGCAGCAGAATGAGGTAGCCACACTGGCAAATGGAAAAGAACAGGTAATTTGAAAAGAGTTACATTACAAGGGGCAAATTAAAAGATGGAACTTGCAAATAGTTGCAAAAAACTGGAATGACCTTCAGAAGAAGGGGCAGGCAACTCAGGAGGACTACCAGGATGTCGTAGGGTTATGCAGGGAGAAAATCAGAAGGGCCAAAGACCAATTGGAACTTAATCTGGCTACTGCCATAAAAGACAATAAAAAATGTTTCTATAAATACATTAGCAACAAAAGGAGGGCTAAGGAGAATCTCCATCCTTTATTAGATGCGGGGGGAAACATAGTAACAAAGGATGAGGAAAAGGCTTCTTTGTCTCAGTCTTTAATAGTAAGACCAGTTGTTCTCTGGGTGCCCAGCCCCCTGAGCTGGAAGACAGGGACGGTGAGCAGAACGAAGGCCCCATAATCCAAGGGGAAATGGTGGGTGACCTGCTACACTGCTTAGACACACAGAAGTCTGTGGGGACAGATGGGATTGACCCAAAGGTACTGAAGGAGCTGGTGGAAGTGCTCACCAAGCCACTTTCCATAATTTCTCAGCAGTCCTGGCTAACTGGGGAGGTCCCAGCTGACTGGAAGTTAGCATATGTGACACTCATCTACAAGAAGGGCTGGATGGAGGACCTGGGGAGCTACAGGCCTATCAGCCTGAACTCTGTGCCAGGAAAGGTTATGGAGCAGATCATCTTGAGTGCCAGCACGTGGCACATACAGGACAAATGGGTGATCTAGCGCAGTCAGCGTGGTTTATGAAAGGCAGGTCCTGCTTGACTAACCTGATCTCTTTCTATGACAAGGTGACGCACTTACTGGATGAGGGAAAGACTGTGGATGTTGCCTACCTAGACCTTAGTAAAGCCTTTGACATCGTTTCCCACAGCATTTTCCTGGAGAAACTGGCTGCTTGTGGCTTGGACAGGTGTACCCTTCACTAGGTAAAAAGACTGGCTGGATGCCTGGGCCCAAAGAGTGGTGGCGCATGGAGGTAAATCCAATTGCTGGCCAGTTACAAGTGGTGTTCCCCAGGGCTCAGTATTGGGGCCAGTTCTGTTTAATATCTTTATCAATGACCTGGATGAGGGGATTGAGTACACCCTCAGTAAGTTTGCAGACAACACCAAGTTGATTCTGGTGTTGATCTTCTTGAGGGTAGGAGGGGTCTGGACAGGCTGGATCGATGGGCTGAGGCCAATGGTATGGGGTTCTGAGTGCTGGGTCCTACATTTGGGTCACAACAGCCCCATACAGCACTACAGGCTTGAGGAAGAGTGGCTGGAAAACTGTCCAGTGGAAAAGGATCTGGGGGTGTTGGTCCATAGCCGGCTGAATATGAGCCAGCAGTGTGCCCAGGTGGCCAAGAAGGCAAACAGCATCCTGGTGTGTGGTGAGCAGGAAGTGATTGTCCCTTTGTACTCAGCGCTGGTGAGGCTGCGCCTCGAATACTGTGTTCAGTTTTGGGCCCCTCACTACAAGAAAAACATTGAGGTTTTGGAGCATGTTCAGAGAAGAGCAATGAAGCTGGTGAAGGGTCTAGAGCACAAGTCTTATGAGGAGCGGCTGAGGGAACTGGGGTTGTTCAGTCTGGAGAAAAGTGGGCTGAATGGGAGGCCTTATTGGTCTCTACAACTACCTGAAAGGAGGTTGTAATGAGGTGGGGGTCAGTCTCTTCTCCCAAGTAACAAGTTATAGGATGAGAGGAAGTGGCCTCAGGTTGCACCAGTGTAGGTTTAGCTTGGGTATTAGGAAAAATTTCTTCACTGGCAGGGTTGTTAAGCATTGGAACAAGCTGCCCAGGGAAGTGGTTGAGTCACCATCCCGGGAGGTATTTAAAAGACATGTAGATGTGGTGCTTAGGGACATGTTTCAGTGGTGGACTTGGCAGTGCTAGGTTAATGGTTGGACTTAATGATCTTAAAGGTCTTTTCCAACCTAAATGATTCTGTGATTCTATGATTTTATGATTCTATGACAGTGTAGGAAGAATTAGAGAAAAATTAGAAGACAGAGGTGGAAGGTGGTAAAATATTGCTTTCATCTCCTAGTGCAAACTGTGTATTAATGTTTCAATAAACAGGCAAAGGGTGGAAGCATTACTTCATACCACAATTTTAAATGAATCAGGGAGCTCTTGCAGTAAATTAATATATTTTTTTTGTGTGTGTATGTAACAAATATGTGTAAATTCACCCCCATTGTAGAAATCCCTGTCAGATTTACTCAGTTCTGCAGAATAGTTTCAAAGTACGTCTTGTCCTTACTAACAGTGACATCTCTACTGCTCATAGTTTCTGAGATGAAAATGAAAATGAGAACAGTATGTGAATCACAATATCTTTCGAAGTTTGCTGGCAGCCTGAAGAAACACTGAAAATGTGTTAACTCCCTGAATTCTGAAATCTGAAGTTAATAGTCTGCACCTTATTAAAAATAAGGACAATATAAAATTAAATATAATACCCCATTATTATGAGATTTACTGAATGCATAATTACTGTACTGATGCATTTCTGTATCTTCTGCAGTGTCTTGTAAACTCCAGAAGACCGTCTGTGAAGACAGAACTGGTTGACAGTGGAGCACATTGAGACCTGGCTGTTTAACAGACAAAGGCTGGCAATATTTGTCATTGTGCAATGCAGTGCTTTGGTGTAGTTACACTCACTGAAAACTGTGACCTTGAGCAGATACGGTCACAGCCTCATGCTCCTTGTCTCACTCAGGTTGATGCAACAGATACTTTTGCAGGGAAACTTTAAAATACAGAGACTCAGACTAGACATTTGTTTTTGTTTCCTTCACAAAAAAAAAAAAGGGATTTAAAAGGTCCTCTACTGGAGGCACATGTCATTCCACCAATAAAGAAAATGACTGAAGTGAATTATAACAGTTATTATGTAAGTATGAGGTCAAGAATTGCCAATGTTGTGGAAATGACTTATGCGTGAGTCATTCAAAGGAAAAATTTTGACTGAAAAAGTAACTATGGAAGGAACATAAAACGTCAGGTTTTTTAAACTCTTAAGACTTATTTGTTTTCAAGCACAGATTAGGATTAATGTTTTATAAATGCAAGAAGGAATGCACAGTTTTCCTCTCCAATTTTTATTCAAGGCAAATCACTGAGAAATAAGATAGCCATTGATTTTAAAGCAACATGGTGCTCCACCCAAACTCAGCATATGGAATCATATCTTTTTCTAAGTGCCTAGCAGTAACTGGGCTTCATCCACCTCTGAAACAGACAAAGCTCAGCCTGTGCAAAAGCCCTTCTTATGAACATCCTACAAATGAACATATCCGAGGAGAAGAAAATGAGTGCATCTGCAAAAAATAATTATTGCAGGTAAGGAATTTTGGTTAATTCCATGTGAAGACAGGGGTGGTGGGGCCATCTGTGGTGTACAAATGAAAACTAATCCTAAAGTGGATGAATTCTCCAGTACCTTTTAAAAGGGAAGTATTTTTTCGTATTTTGGAGACCAAAACTGGGCTCAAGCTTTATTACCTAACGAACATTATGCACTACCTAATAAGCAAAAATGTGAATAAGCCCAAAATCCCCTGAGTCACTGTGCATTGTTTTTAGTGGCAAGAACATCCTTCCTCTCTCATATCACTGATAGCACCAATTTCACAAAGAAAAGTAAGTAACAAGTCATTTTGAACTGCAGGTAATGACAGTATTGGTCTTTATTCTCACTTGTGCCAAAACCCCTTTTACACCAACTCTGGAGACTAGAGAATCCTAAAAGCGGCACTTTACTAGGTGTTGAGCAACCTTAATGAACATGAAAATCAAACCCATTACTTGAGAGAGGGTATGATAAAGTGCCTGGCTGCCAATAACCCACACACAGCTGCCTCACTCACTGGGAGATAGACGAAGAAACACATCAAAGTAACTAGGAAGGGAAATTATTCCATTAACTGCAGAAGTCAGGGAAAACTACTTCCAAGTAAGGTGGCCCTGTAGCCTTGGAAGGAGTGAGAGCCTCTCTCCCACTCACAGTTGGTTTTGCAGACAGTAAAAGCTGATGAAAAGAAAAAAAAATAAGGAAAGAAGAGGTCTTTCTAAAGCTTGAAACCTGGTCATCTGAAGGCTCTAACTGCAAGATAGTGCACTGAGCAGACAGACCCAGCTAAAGATGCCTGGAGAGACAGAAGAGGTTAAGAGGAAAGAGGAAAAGAGAAGACAAAAGCTGAGAAAATATTACTGGAGGAAACTTACAGGGGGAAAAGAATCAAAAGTAAAAGGGAGAAAAATGAAAAGAAAGAAAAACCAAACCCACCAAACTCAAAGCAGATGTCTGTAATAGGAGTCTGGGCTGCCAGTACAGTACAAGTCTGAGCCTAAGAGAAAACACAAAACAAGACACAAGGGGGTAATTTTTCACCCAATTCATCCTTGTTTGTTAGATGTCTTGACTTTACTTCTAAAAAGGGAAACTCTGGCTGAGAAAAAGGCTCACCCTTTCGCTGCTGTTGCCACTTACTTTCTCATGTCCCACCTCCATTACTGGAGTTTTTTCACTTTGACTATTGATGTTTTCTCTATCAACAAGCAGCTGCATCCAGAGTGCATCACCTGGGTACAGTGGGAATTGGGGGATGGCACTGGGGAGAAAAGGGTGATAGTGACACTCAGAACTCACAGTGGTCTCAGAGGGATATCTCCCATGAGAAAGGCACGCAGGCATCACGCACCTGCATGGAGACTACCAAAGAACAGAGGTATAAGAGGAGCTGGTTTCAGTTGCACTGAAACATTTCATGGGTGCGCCTTACAGCCAGGGCATAGAGGCAGTAACTTTGGGTAACTTCAGTAATGCTTTAGTAAGCTGGTTTAACACAGCACCTCTGAAGCTCTGCTGTTCTCCACAGCCTCTATGGCACCAAGCCTGACCCCGGTGGTGCTTCAACACCTTGCTCCACTGCTTTGTTCTACCTGCAGAGGGCAAGGGGAGTTCAGTCCTGCTGGCTCCTCCAGGTTGCGTGTCCCCAGCCTCTGTCACTGGAAATCCTCTGAGTCTGGCCTTGGGAAATGTGCAGCACTCTTCTCCTCTGCAGGTTTCCTAGCTGTGGGGGTGGCCTGAGGACGTAGTTTTTACTGTGTGAGTGATATTCCCCACACTTGTAAAGGACAAGCATTTAATGGACCATCTGTCTATGGTCTTCTCATGGTCTACTATGGTCCTGGCAAAACCGTGGCTCCCATTACATTTTTAGCTCCCTTTCGCTCAGATTCACTAGAGTACTACGTGTGTGATGTCAAAATCTTGATGCAATAGGATGCTATAGAAAGCTCTGTGAACTGAAGGGTAATTATACATATTTCTGAAATGGTAGCAGCTATTGCTTTGCATAATGGCTACCCAGCCCCATATTAATGTGGCAGATGGAGGAAGGGAAAACAGGTTACATGCCTGCAGTGTTAGTGTACTGACAGGCTTTGCCCTGCCAAGTAGCTCAATGACTTGCCATGCCTCTGTTAGAGTGGTTTCTAAGAGGACGTGAAATTGCAGTTTAGATTGTAATTTATGAGTGCTTTTCATGTCAGAAGAGTGTGTTGAAGCACAAGTTTAGCTGCAGGTATCAGCTCGTGGGTTAGAAAAGAATTGTTTTGTAAAAGGCAAAATATTTATCATTTGCATATAGAGAACAAACAGTAAGCCTCGATCTGAACCTCCTAATAAAAAGCGCCTTGAAAAATCCCATTATTTGTTATAATCATGTTATTTGTCACTCTGTGACTTTAAAACAAAGAAAATTCAAGTCAAAATTCCTCACTTTTATTTGCCTCCAAATTAATGTTGTTGTTTGCTATTTTATGACTTTATATGCTGTTCCTTTCTTAGCTTTCACGCCAGCACACACAAGACTGGGCTATCTTAATTTCACTAACTACACACTTCAAATCAGATCTAGGAACTTAGAAAGCTAGGTGTTGAGTTCCTCTGAATACACGCACCTTAAGAACTGTCCTGGGAGCACTGAATCTTTTTCTCTGAACAGTCAGCAGTCAATGCTGTTTTTAGTCCTACTATGAATACTGGGCTGGATTTGAAGAAACAACATTTAAGAGCTGTATAGTTTACTACCAAAGCCAGATTTTTGTGTAACCTATGTCTTACCTATGGATCTGTACCTATGTTTCACTGCAGGCTGCACATAAAAATAAATTCTACAGTATTTTAATGAGAAATTTTATTTCCTGTTACACAGCAATAATTACTTCATCAGATCTTTTAATTTAAAAGGCAGGGATATAAGATTAACTGAGGGCTGAAGTTGTGTGAAACAGGCTGAGGTTCAGGGTTTACAGAACATTTGCCTAGTATACGTTGGTTCATACCCGACAGAGTCTGTAGCTAAGAATGTACAACTAACACAATTTAAAGGTGTGAAGCTCTGACTAGCCAGGAACCAAGCTGTTTTAAAACTGTTTTGCTGAATGTGTTTTCTTAAAAAACCCCCGCCTGTATTCAAACCTAGATGAGTCTATGTACAGATAATTCAGGCAAGAAGAAGAAAATGGTTTTGTCCCACCTTGAACTTCTGCTTCCCAAGAATCAGTTTCTTTCCAGTGTCCTTGACTGTATTCACACCTACCCTCTCCATCCCAGGGCTGTGAAGCCTGTTCTTGCTGATGACTGCGATGCACTGTCAGTCAGGGGGTGCCGCATCCCCATCAAAGCAGTGGGAACTGAGGCACAGGGCTGCAGCTGCAGGGCCTAGGAAAGCTTTTGAGACCCTAGATGCATGTCCTGGTGAGGTGTCTATTTCTCAGGGAATGCTGTCATCCCATACCACCGCGGTCTTCAAAGAAAAGAAATTGAGATGAGAGGGCCTGAAAGGAAAGTCTGTTCAGACCTGGACAATGAAGGATCAGGTTCCTTCAAGGCTCTTTGCAGTATGTACCCAGTACCCACCATTCAGTGTAGATATGCTCAGAGAGACCAAACATGTGCTGACTCTACACAGCGCAGAAGTGTTCACATTAGCTCCAACCCTTGTTGTCACACCTGCCTGTTACGGCCGAGAACAAGGACTTGCAAGATCCATGATGAACGTGATGAGGCTCCTTGTCTGAGTTAATAAGATTTTTCCCGCTTCTGATGGTGAAACCAGCATAATAGGTAAAGGGGCTGCACATCCCATCCCAAGACATGCACATTAGCATGTTCACACAGGACCTGTGGCATGGACCAAGGAACTGAAGGTTGGTTCAACTTGTTCCACTAAGTTGCAGTGCAGGTGCATTTTGGATGTGGCAGAACTGCTTATGCCTCTTTGACCAGCACCTGAAGCAACCTGCAGTTCATTTAAAAGGTACAGTCCTTTTGTGAGATGATTTGAATTAGCATTACAAAGAAGCCTGTGCGTGCCTGGGGTCTAAACTACTCGCTAGCACTGGAATGGGTTTTTGATAGGTACCACTGCCTGCCTCACCACTGTATGCCCACAATAGCCCCCCCACAGCAGCATGATTCAAGGACTCAGTGCCTTCCTTCCTGCTTGCCCTGGTCACAAACCCACAGTCCCCATTTCCTTCTCCTCCAGCATTTGTAGATCTCTGCTGCCACTCCACACAACCTGGCAGCAAAGACAACAAACTGTCACCATCAAACCAAGGTTCAGGCACTTCATCCAGGGTTCTAATATACCACGGCCTCTCCGCAGTCTCTTATCACTGTTGCCTTCACTGATCCTTTCCATGTCTGCCCTCTCACCTGCATCACTGTTAACCTTTGGTGACATGGTACCAGCCACAGACCCTCGCAAAGCCAGTGCACCAGCTGACTCTAACCCTTGTCATCCTGATGTACTCTTTGTCCTTGTCAAGGATTTTAAATTCAAATTAAGTATACATTGATCAGCTTTCCCACCTTTGAAGGGATACCAGCAAGTGGACGAAAGCAAGTGGACTAGCTTGGTAGATGAAAAGCTAGACGTGAGCTGGCAATAAGCACTCGCAGCCCAGAATGCCAACCCTATCCTGGGCTGCAGCAAAAGAAGCATGACCAGCAGGTCAAGGGAGGTGATTCTGCCCCTTTACTCTGCTCTGGTGAGACCCCATCTGGAGTACTGCATCCAGCTCTGGAGCCCTCAGCACAGGAAAGACATGGATCTGTTGGTCCAGAGGAAGGCCACAAAAATGGTCAGAGGGCTGGAGCACCTATCCTATGAGGACAGGCTGAGAGAGTTGGGGTTGTTCAGTCTGGAGAAAAGAAGGCTCCGGGAGATCTTACTGCAGCCTTTCAGTAGTTAAAGGGGGCTTGTAAGAAAGATGGGGACAAACTTCTTAGCAGGCCTTGTTGTGATAGGACAAGGGGTAATGGTTTTAAATGGAAAGAGGGTATATTCAGACTAGATATAAGGGAGATTTTTTTTACAATGAGGGTGATGAAACACTGGAGCAGGTTGCCCAGAGAGGTGGTAGATGCCGCATCCCTGGAAACATTCAAAGTCAGGTTGGACAGGGCTCAGAGCAACCTGATTTAGTTGAAGATGTCCCTGCTTACTGCAGGGGGTTGGACTAGATGACCTTTAAAGGTCCCTTCCAAGCCAAACCATACTATGATTCTAAGTGCTGTGCCACCAGCTGGGGGGTGGGTAGACAATTACAACGAAGTAATTCATCCTGACTCTCATCCCTTGGAAACAGTGTTTCTCTTTGTGCTCTGTGTCACATTTAGCTCCTTTGTGTGTGTTTTGAAGATCTCCCCCTAAATTAAAAAAATAAACCCTCTGGGATTAAAGTATCCTGCTTTTGCAGACCTCCGGCTGCTGTACTGCCACTGCAGATCAGTAGGTCACACTTCTTTTTTCCCACACATCAACTCAGCAGTGACAAGGGAGCCAAATGAGACTTTTCTACTCATTGTTTCTGTGGTCCAATACCTGCCAAGCGTTTGACCACAGCTCTTTGGCTTGCGTCTACAGCCTCCAGGATCCTGAGCTGGATTGCATCCAGCTACTAGCCGAGCCTGCAACAGCTTAGCTGCCGTGGGCAGCACAGGCAATGTGCATTGGTTCACTGAGGTCACAGGAACATTACGTTCAGGCTGGATCTGCTGCTCACAGCCGGTCTTGGGGGAAAAGGGAGTCCATTCGGGGATTGGTTTCTTTTTGCAGAAATATGTATCAGCTCTTTTGTAATTTCTATTGCCTTTCCCACATAATGATGATTTTATTTAGGGATATTTATAAAAACACTGGCATACTTGAAGGTGATTTTGGAAACCAGGAGACCTAGCAGAGATAGTTTAAAAAGCGCACCAATAGAACAACTGTATTGAACTGTGAGAGAGTAAAATTTTTTAAACTGATTTTAAATAGTTTCCAAGTTGGTGGAGCATAATGCAAACAAACATGAAAGAGCAACACAGCAAGAATGGACTCTTTGTGTTGCAGAGACCAGTGAATCCACATCAGCCCTTTAGTTTGAATCAGAAGTGTGCAGTTCTCCATCACCCCCACTTTGGTTTGCATCACAGAGCATGGATCAGTCTCCTCTTGGATGAAGCCAAATTGGAAGTTGTACACCAAAAGTGCACCTAATGCACTCCTGCCCCAAATGTATGTTCAGTTTGGGGGATCAGAGTAGAGCAAGTCCAAAGCAAAAAAATCCCACCACCCTGAATAGTGCATATTGTGCATGTGGGTCCTTGGCACCAGCTGTTTCACATTGTAGAATCTCTCCCAGAGCAGTAGAAGCAGTCCATACCACTTTATAATGCAAACATAGGCTATCAAACCTCTTCCATGAAACTGAAAAGACTGAAAAGCTGAGAGCATAAACTGAGCAGTGCAGGAGTAACCCTTAGCATCTGTTATCCGTGTGGGAAGGTACAGCTAGCCCACCGCTGGCATTCCAGTATTACTACTACCATATATAGAGTAGCACCTAGAGGCCCTTGACAGGGACTAGGCCACTGTTATAGGCACTGCTCAGACTATCCCAAACAACATGAATAGAAAACATGTACTGAGCTACAGTCTATTTGTAAAGGGAGCGAGACAGCGAGGTTATTGCTGTAGCCGTATACTTCTCCAGACCAGGCATAAATGGGGTCACAAGTGAAAAATTACCTTGGTCTCATCCTTCCCCAGATTCAAGCCCACCACTAAACTGCAAATAATCTGGCACAATTAGTCACCTCGCCTCAGCCGAGGCCAGTCCTGAGAATGCAGAAATGCAGGAGGTTGGGAGCGAGGTGGGACAGCCGAACTGGGCAGGGAAACCTGCAGCCTCTCTCTGCCAGCTGCTGGCTCTGACAGCCTCTGCTGTGAGACCTGAGCCTTCCTAAGCACTAAATCCACCCCTGACAGCAACTAAACATCTTTGATTTGTATGAATAAATTTCAAAATGTCCTATGATAACAGCTTTGTAATATTCTGGAAACAGATGGCAGGCACAGCTGACAGTGACAGTAGTTGTAAGTGCAAATAGGAGGTGGCAGAGAGGAGGGGGATCTTTGGAGTTGGCTTAGGAAAACAGTGTAAGAAAAGGAGTTCTTACTTTGAAGACGCAACCAAATGATGAAAGCAGGTAGGGAGGATTCATTTGCCACTGAGAGAAAAACATCCAGCTCTGCTTCTTGAGCATAGTACAGCATGTGCTTAAATGTCTTACTAAACAGACAAGAGAGGGACAGAGAGAGAGAGTGAAAGACACTAATACATTCAGCTGCACTTGACCCTTAGGAGTGCCACTCTGCTCTCCTCGGAAATAAACAGCCATAGGCATTTCAGAAACTAACACTCAGCGCCTGGATAAACACACACAATAAATCCCAGCTCCCCCAGGACACCTCCTTGCTTCTGGGTCAGGTGCTAAAGTTCACTAGTCTGAGATAAAGCTCTTACTTTTCTAAAGCACGTCAGGAAACAAAGTAGCTGGCATTTATTGGCTGATCCTACTAATGCTTTAAAAATCATTATACGCTCACTGCAGTCCTTGAGGTGATGCTGACTTCATTAAGATGCAAGTGGGAATGTGAAACCATCCATGGTGCTAAATGAAGTTCTTACAATGTCTCTTCAGAATACTTCTATTCTTACTCAAGGCAGCAAGGAGAGATTATTTCCTTCTTGTATCATCTAAAGAGTTAAGCAATAGAAAGGAAATCTCAAGGAAGACACTCAGTGCATCTTTTTCCTCTACCTCCCCTCCCCCCGGCTTTTTTTTAAACATAGCACACATCAAAGTGAAAACTGACATGCGGTGCCCTGAAGCTCTCTGCAGCATGCTTTTAGGTTTTGGAAATTTCATTTTCTACCTTATGATGATTACATGAGAGAGGATGAAATGCTTGCTTTGAGCATACATCTCTTAGACAGAGATGTAATAAACTTTGTGGCTTCCCACTGCAATGGAAAAATTCTTTTGTAGATGGGCGGGGGGGGAGTGTGTGGTTTAGTTTTTATTCGAGCACTTGGATATGGGTGGAGATGCCATATGGGGAGTATTTGGAAGAGCGGAAAGGGGGAGAAAGAGAAGAGAAAGAGGAATTGGTGGCTTCACCAGTGAAGTACTCACTTTTGCTCTAAATGCAGTCCACCCTAGTTGAAAATTAGTTTCTCAGTCCCCACTGAACTGCAGCTGTCCATACACACACACACACACACACAAATAAAATCCCAACCCTATCATAAGTAATTCATCATATTTTACAGTTTCTCCTCAGCTAAGTCCCAAGAGTGAGACAGCACGAAGACTGAATTACATCTGCCTTCTAACAAAAGGTTTGTTCCTGCAGGTACAGAAGACAAGACAGAGATCACTTTAATCATGCCATGCTGTGCTGGATTACTTGTTTGCTTTTTGTCTTTGTGCACCACTGTTGTTCAGAAGGGACTACACTGAGGCTGATAAATTCACCTTACTTCCAGCTGCTAAGTAGGAAAAAACAGCTTTGCGTCGCCCTGATGTTCCTTTCATGAAGTTTATAAAAATTCCTAAATGCATCCATACCAAAAAAAGAGAAGGCCATCTGGTCAAAACCTCTAACTTAGAGATGTTTTCACACTGATCCCTGAGTGACAGATCTTGCTCAGGTTTATCTATCAACAATGTCCAGTGCTTTGGCTCTCCTTAAAAAATGTCTTTTAAATTACTTTGGTATCTTGACATGTAGGTCCACCCTCAGTGCATGAACAGCTTTTCTCTGCCCTGTCAGCGTGGGAAGGCATTAATCCCTGAGATGCTGGAGCAGAGCCTGCCTGACAGCACAGTGAGGTCTGGGATGAGGCTGGGACCAGGACACTCCTCTCCTGGTCTGGGACAGGGCTGGGAACAAGACACTCCTCTCCTGGGCAGTGCAAATTGTTACCCTCCATCATGCTCCTCGCTTACTCTGGCTTACCCAGTTAGCCCAGTTAGCTAATAAAAATGTCACTAGACCATTGACAGTGTGGAAAGCAGACACCTGGACTACAGTTCCTCTACACCCTAAATGTGCTGAAGATCAGAGTAAATCAACCACTGAGAGCAGCGTGCAAACTGAGGGACAGGGTAGAGCAAGGCTAGGCAGGGCAAGACTGCTTAGGTAGGGATGACATGGAAAAGTAAACTTGTCAGGTTCTCTTTCAAGGCCATGGACAGTAGGACTCATGACAGGCTCATTCTGAGTATCAAGAGCTGGCATTGATGCTGAGGTCTGAAGCAGGCACTCAGCTAGACCCACTCCACGTATGTCTGATGGGCATCTGTGTGAGCATTATCTAGGTATCACGGTGACAATTACGTGTTAGCTTCCCACCTTGCCCACTTCATATGACCCATGATCTTTTGGGAATTTAGTGATACTGCTTGAGAGTCTTTGTAGTAGACATGTGGCACTTGCATTGCGTAGGCTGGTTGGTCTGCAAGATTGGAGCCCCTAAATGTGCTGTTTAGCTTGCCTGATGGCCATTGCAACCTGTGCTCTGGTGCTATGGGCAATCAATCTGTGTCTGTGCAGGATTTGACTTAAGGTGCATTGATTTAATTTTTTTTGCAGTTTATACCCCAGCTTTGACCTTTGGCTGCTGGCAGATTGATCCCTTCCCAACAGCTCTGTTCACCCAGCATTTAGACTTACATCCTGGAGGTAAAGATTAAGGACCTCTTCTTTCAGCTACTCCTACAAATAAATAGCAGTATCCTAAGGAGGCAAGAGCACACTCAAAAAACTTGAATTAACCCCGAATGCAGCCAAGCCTTTCACATAGTGAGGCCTACTTCCATTAGAGCTGAAGACAGCCTTACCCAGTGAATAGCCTCTTCATTTCATCTCCACTTCCCCAGCTTCTCTAGCATACTCAGTCACACCTTGGGAGTGGGGGGAAGAAAGAGATATAGCCCATTTCAGAATGGATGTATTTGTACGATTTTAGCAGCTACAGAGCTAGCAAATTTGAGTGAGATTCACACGTGGCCCTGCTATAATGTTGGGAAAACATTGTCAAGCACCAGATTGTCAGAGCCGAAGGGGTTATCTGAATGTCAGTTGTCCGCTTTATCAGTTCTCCTGGGGACTGCAGTATCACCTTGCGAACAATCGGCAATGTCACCTACGTTCATTATACCTGGGAGCTGAAACTGCATTTTCCACTTGAACAGCTGTACTGAAACACAGAGAAAAAGGGATTGCTTTTGGGTATTGGGACATCACTAGACTTTAACCTGTGACCCAAGAGCTGTTTGATGCATATTAGGGAATGTATCAAGTGTACCATACCTTTGCCACATGGAGGCCTAGGCTACTTCTGAAACACCATATTTCAGTTCAATTTGTCTTGGAAATAAAAGGTTATGAAGTAGTTAGCATTTTACCTCAAAATAATTGGACTGTAACTGCTAGTGATATAGGAGCTGTTTTACACACAGCTAAGCTGTCCATGGGATGGTTAGCTGAAGAAGGTCATCTTATCAGCCCTCCCATCAATAAATACTCCTGACAAAAGTCATCCTTATCCCATACACATTTTGCTTTTCAATGTCCTTGTTTCAGTTAGGACTATGATTTTCCTACAAAAACAGTTTGGTCAGTACAACTGCTATGTGAATGTCTTTTCCATAGCATATGGCTTAATAACTACTTGGGCTGAAACAGCTTAATAAACTAAGTTTTAAGTATACGTGCTGCCTTTTTGAAGCCTGACAAAGCTTTATGACTAAATGAGGGGAGAAGAAGAGAAATTAACCATGGAAGTTAATCCTCTGGCTTTTGCACCCTGCATCAATGTTTGTCTCCACTACCTGGGCTCAGCAGCCTGGATTTCCCCTGTTTTATTTCAGATGTGTAGGCTGGCCTTCTGTTCATGTGCAAATCAACTTTGTTAATGTAGCATTACAACATATGTGCCTGGTTTATCAGGAGAGTTTGCTTCTAAAAACTTAAATCTTACAAAAGCAGTAAATCTTCAACATTACAATCCTACAGTATACTGCCTAGTTAGAAAGGCAAAATCTTATGCTGGTTATTGTAAGTGTCCATGAGTAACAGTCAAATGCCGTTTACTCTAACACCTTGTTAGAGTTATAATGGGGATTGACAAAATAAACAGCTTCCTCCTCTCCATTTTCTCTGTTTGCCACAGCAGAGGACCAGCATCACTATCTTTTTTGATGCACTCCCTATACGTTGTATAAGGCAATGGTAGACTAACAGGAAGGAAATAATGGCTAATAATTTCATGTTTTGTTATAGGAGTATCTGTTGTGAATAACTTGCCAATATAGTAGAATGGAACCTCTTATCTGAAATTTTCTGTCTGTCAGGAATAAATAAATAAATGACAACTTTTGCGTGAGCAGAAGATAGGCACCTTAAACACCAAGAAAAATGTGAGGTGGTTCAGTGTAAGAATATTTTACTGTCTATCAAAAATAAACCCAGAGTCTTTATTGAAAGTTATAAAATATTAGGGTTCTGCCTAAGACATCAGCAGATTTGTTTGCTTGTCAGCAAGGTGAATCCTCCCTCCTACTCTCAACCACATTATATGCTCCTATTCGCATATGAGCAAAGTTATGTGTGCTTTGGACTGCCTGGTTTAGATTAATTTCTTGATGTTCTAATTGTTAACAGAAGAGCCATCTTAGTCTATTTTTTCATGTTTTCTGGTGATATCATGTGTCATACAATGTCCTTATGTTGAAAGGAGTTCTTACTCATAATAACGGGCTTGTGAGGTTTTCTGCTGGCCTTCCGGTGTGGTACTCCTGTGCCTAACAGCCAGAATTTAATCATGAGGTTTTACATCAAGATAAGAAAACTGCAAAGAGCTGGCCTAAGCCAAGCTCAACCATTTTAGCTGATTCCTACTAGACATACCAGGCCTTAGTCTTGAATTAAATCACCTCAATGGCATAAGTATAGTCTGAAAAAGAGATTACTATAAGGCGTGTATTAACATATTCCCCATGCAGATGTGTGATTTTTATGTTCTTTTATTTCAGAGCCCCACCAAGACAAAACCACATTAAAAAAATATTGGACTGAAATGATGTAAATACAAATCAATGCTAGCACCCTGATCTATTTGAATAGAAATCCAAGTTAATTTTAAAATAGAAGGGGAATTCACGATTTAGGATATTTTGCAGTGTCACTTCCTGTTTTGTCACAAGCTCTCACTGGAGTCATCGCTAATGAAGACTGCTGCGATTGAGAGACGGGACGCAGCTTGATGCAAGCTAAATGTCGAGTTTATTAGGACTATCCACAAATATTTATACAGATCAGAAGGCAATGTATTTCAAATCGATTGGTGCCTTCAACACATATTACAAACTGATTGGTTCATACTCATCTCCTGTGTTAACGGCTAATTGGTTGCCACTAATACAATCTTCTAAACATTTGCTTTCCTTAGCTGCAACAGTCCTCCCTGTGCAGAACAATAGTTTCTCAGTCATGAGACAGCTGCCTAATCTTTATCTACACACAGAGTCAGTACTCCCTATTCCTCTAGGGTACAGTTCTTATCTTAATCTACCCAAGGCCTGTGGCCGACAAGGTCCAGCACGTTTCCTTCCATCAGCTGAACGGCACTAGGACTTTTTCTGAGGCCAGTCAAATCCTGCCCCACAGAAGACCTCTTAAAACACACCTTCTATACCCAAGAAGCCATGCCAACAAAACAACAGCTTTGAAACATGACCCTTTCAGGAACTCTCTTTGAACTGTGCAGCTGACCACAGCAAACAACATGGACCTTGTGAAAAAAGGGAACACTCTCAGCTTCCTCATTTGAAACTGAGCAGTAGCTCTGGAGAACTGAAAGGGGAGCAGTTCATTTCAGATGTCTGTCTGTGGAGAGCCATTTAGCATTAGGGCCTCAAAAACATCTGACTGAGGCCATGTATAAATTGGTCCTGAAGAAAAAATTATATTAATATTATAAAAAAAAGGTCAGGAATGTAATTTTTTTCTTCCTTTCATGATAGGAACTTCCATGACTTTTTATTTCAAATTCAGAAGGAAACACATCTTGGGCTGCAGGTTATTCCCTCTGCCACATTCCTCCCAAAATGGCTCCCAGGGACACTCCACACTCCTTTGCAGAAGTTTTCAGAACACTTTCAACCTTTAACATCAGGTAAGGTGGGCTGAGTGGCTTTGGCCCCACATTGTTCCCACAATAAGCAAATAATCACCAATGCATTAATTGCAAAAATGTTCTTTGTGAATTAAGTCCTTATCTGTCATTGTGAGTGCGCATGCTGTTTCCAGTGACAAAAGAGGTACAAGGCTTTATCCCATTTTTACTATCTGACTCTCATTTACCTGTGATGTGACAAAATCTCAATAGCTCACCTGACTAGCTGGGATAAGGGAGGGCGCTCAGCACACTCATTGCTATGCAAAGCATACTGAACAGCAATGGTCATCACCAGTTTGGTAATTATTCCTCCAGTTTGTCATGTCAATATGCCTGTGATGTTGCACGGAAAGCTCTGCTTCTCAACTGTATTTATGGGTATTCTCAGCTGTTTGCAGTTATTGTGTAGCTCTGATTAATACTTTCTCCTCCCTGACACAGAAGGAGCTGCACACTAATACTGTCTTTATTATTTTCCATCAGATTTCATACTTCTGCTTTAAAAAAAAAAAAAAAGCGTAAATCAAGGAAGTAGTGTTGGAGGTCCATAAAATGTGCGACCATGAAAATGTCATCACTGTATATTTTATTTTCCTGTCTACCCTGAATCTCCCAAATGTTGTTAGTTTATTTATGGCTGTATTGTTCATTTGGGATATCGTATTCTTAAGAAGTAGTCTGGCCCAGACCTCCAGCTCCACTTTCATGGGTTAGGTTGTATTTGAAATGGTTATTTCAGCTTCCCTCTTCATATGCAAGCTCATGTCCATCCGTCGGTCCCTGTGGCAGGCTTAGAGCATGCATTGAGTACTGTTAATTGCGGTTTTTTCCCAAGTCTAGCAAAATATTACACCTTGGTTACATGATTTCTATGTATTTTAATTTTCTTCAATGACATATGCTATTTTTCCTTTGACCAGAGCAGGTAGTAATAGGCTTCATAGAAGACCTTGGCAATGAAAATCACATTGTACAATTGATTTCAGTCCAGCCCTCTGTGAATGATTTGTATGAATCATCTTGCCTTGCAAAAAGATGGAGCAGCTATCACCTGGGTCTTTATTTTCTTTTATAATAAAATTTGCATCAATTAATGGCCAGGGAATTTTACTCTCCCCTTAATGGGAAGTTACGGCCTAGTTCTACATTGGCCTTCTCTTTAGTTAATCCAGTATTTTCTGCATGAACTGCTGTAATACTTAAAGCAAAAGTACAATACATTCGCAAGCATAAGCTTGTTGATAGAAAATCTGGCATTGCAGAGTTCATTTATCAGAATATGTCACCTAGTGGGTGGTGTAAATACAGAAGGAATTGTGACAAAGGCACTTGTCACACTGTCAGAGTCATGTCTGATCCAACACACTACATTTTGAAATGCAAGGAGTTTACAGAAATGACGAGTCACCCTGTGTAATGTGTAATAGAAAAGATGTAATCAGAAAAGATTATTACCTTAAAAAATAAAGAGTGTGTTATTATTTGTACTGTGTCTGTGAATCCTGTCTTGACATTTTACAATGCATGATGCAATAATGACTAAGGACAAAGAAGCAGTGATTAAAACAAAAATCACAAGGAAGCAGCTAGGTAATGTTCAGATGTGGAGGATGGGAAGAGGATATGCAGATGGAGAGAACAGGAGGGGGTATGCCCATGAGCCGGTCCCCACGCTTCACTCACCGTGGAAGAAGCACAGGCTGGAGAGCAGACATGAGCAGGCTGGCTCCCAGCACCCGTTCTCTTTCCAGGAACAATGCTGTTGGTCAATCTGGCAAAGACTCAAGACTCCAAGACACCCACACTATTGTTTGAAAGACTGAAGCTTTGTACAGCCTTACGTGGACTGACCTGTGGTATGGACACATCCAGTCCTTCCAAGATCATGTAAAGGAAACAGCTCACCTAGGCTAGTGCACGGTGCAGGCTCACGCTTTTTCCTTCAAGTATTGTGGAGGTTAGTCTAAATCGGCATCTTGACACTGCCTTACAAATGAAATGCATTTGCTGAGCATGCCTGGGCAAAAAGCACAATAAAGGCTATGCTTAATTCATAGCATGGACGTACCTTAACTCAAAGTGCATGATGCTACACCCTTTTCAGTGCCAGCACTCAGTGCCTGAAGCCAGTTATTCTTCAGTTACACCTGAAGCAATGATGAGAACAAGTGTGTTTTCATCTTATTCTTTCAGTAATTCTAACGTTGCATGGAGGAGGAAGCAGCTGCTTCGTGGTGGTGCAGTGGTCACAAGTACACAACATTGCTTGGAAGCCCTGAAGAAATGTGACAGACATTGATCCCCTTTCCCAGTAATTCAAATTCTTCCATTAGGCTCCTTTATACCCTTACCAGATCTGGCAACAGGCTAATTTTGTCTATAAACATCTACTGCATTACCCCAAAAACATGGAAAACATTTCTGTTGCAATTCTCCATGTCTTTCATGTATCCGAACAATAAACAAACAAACAAATAAATAAATAGCCTGGAAAGGCAAGTTCTCTTCCGTCATGGCATTTACAAGCACAGCAAGGGGAAAAATACCTATTTTTTAAGATGACATCCTTAAAACTATTGCCATCTCAGATTCTATTGCATCATCAATTTAGCATCTTTCTTGACAGTTGTTAGAATTAGCAATAGAGGCCTCAGCTCAAATGAGTACATGCTTTAAGTCTCATGGAGTGCTGGGGGATTTAAGCACATACTTGCAGCTAAACACATGCTTATGTCTTTTCACAGTGCTACATCCATCACTTCCATAAGCAGGTATATCTTCATTAAACAAAAATAGATTTGCTTTCAAGAGAGGGGATTTGGGGATTTGAAGCGGCTCTTCTGAGTTTTTATACCAGCATCGATTTCTAGCTCAAGTTGTTTTATCAAAAGTGACTGGTAAAAGCATCATATGTCACAACTGAGTGGGAGGGGACAGAAAGAGTAAGCAAGTAATCAGGAAGATGGGATTTTATAGATTTACAAGCTGTTGTGACAGGGAAATGAGACCGCAGTTGAAAACTCTCTGTCAGCGTCTCCACCTCTTATGAACTGGAGCAGACTGAATGTAAGTTTGTCAGCCAAGCTCAGCTGACATAGGAAGGCACGGAAGGAGATGCATCTTTAGGTGAGAGACCATGGATCATTTTTATCTTGGTAAGTCAAGACAGAAAACTCTAACTTCATCACAAGT
The DNA here is from genome assembly GCA_008921705.1 of Burhinus oedicnemus. Lineage (NCBI taxonomy): Eukaryota > Metazoa > Chordata > Aves > Charadriiformes > Burhinidae > Burhinus > Burhinus oedicnemus. The sequence goes on from VFFE01008611.1 coordinate 2,907,452, forward strand.
TCATAACCAAGTTCAGTTCTGAAACCCTGAGTAAACCCAGCGTAAGATCTGCTGAACAACATCCAGCTTGGTCCTGATTGCTTTTACATATTCTGATCTTGAATGCAATCACAAAACCCATGCAGCATCACTGGTTTATGTTATAATTCATTTACCTGTCATTTAACTGCACTATTGTCCCACGATTATGTCTAATACTGTCTGATAAGTGGCAGCCATGTCCAAGCAACCCTAATTCACCATATGCAAGTAATCACCGACATTAATAGATCTGTGTCTGCCACTCTGAAGAGGTATTTCCCATGCTTAGTATCCGTACTCTTTGGTAAACTAGTCATACCCTATCTCTTTTTCCATAGTATTGAAATGTTTGTTTACTGACATATATATGCCAGTGTTATCTCCATTCAAATGCCAGTTTGACAGAATGTTGGCTAGAGCACGTTAATTCAAGCAGAATAAGGGTAAGGTGATATCTCAGCTTTCCCAAGTAGGAAATATTTAATTTTTAGTATTTTCTGTGATAGTGCACCCAAGGTAAGGTATTAGTGGCTGTGTAACACACTAATGTAAGCAGTTACTGGGAAATGCTTCTTATACAGTGCTATAGTATGGCAGTATTGCAGTGTAGATATCACTGGCTTCTCTACAGAACTGGAAAAATGCAGTTAAATTCCAGTATTTGCTCAAGCTCAGCATTAATTTTTTCTAATGAATAATAATTAAAATCATTTATTTAAAACCAAGTTAGTTTTGTTCATTGTTGTTAGTATATGGTTCTTCTGTCCAGTAGGAAGAAAATATTAAAAGCTTTTAACAGTATAGATATCTTGGTGCCTTTTAAGCTATCAGTCCTTTAGACATGATAAAAAATGCTGTCATTCTAGAGGTACTGGTAATGACTCAATAGACAAGGTTTCAAATAAGACTTTTTTCTGGGGAGAAAAGAGTGAAATCAGTACTCATGGCTACATGAAAACTGGATCAGAAAGCATCTGTATAAAAGTAGTTCTATAGGTACACCAACTAAGATTTGCCAGTTGTCACAAAATTGTCTTGGCTGAATATTATAGGACTCCTCCATGCCATCTTCTGTCTCAGAAGGTGTGATGCCTCTTTTCTCTTTTGGGGCCTTATTCAACAAACACTTTTGCCATTAGTAACTTTATGCATGTCAGTGAAAATCATCTCATGTGTAGGTTCTCTCTGGCAGGTGCCACAAATTACTAGTACTTTAGGCAGGGTATGTGTTGTGGGTTAACCCCAGTCAGCAGCTCAGCTCCACACAGCCACTTGATCACTCCCCCCAGCATGGTGGGATGGGGGAGAGAACAGGAAGAACAAAGCCAAAAAAACTCAGGGGTTGAGATAAAAATAGTTTAATAAACAAAGGAAAGAGAAAGAAGAAAGAACACAACAGCAAAACAAAAAAAACTCCAAGTGATGCAAAGGATCACTCAGCTCCCACAAGGAGACAGATACCCAGCTAGTCTCCAAGCATTATCTGCCATCATTTTTATTGCCGATCATGACGTTATATGGTGTGGGATATCCTTTTTGTCAGTTTGGGTCAGCTGTCCTCATTACATCATCTCCCAACTTGTCATGCTTCCCCAACCTGCTTGCTGGGAAGGCAGAGTTGGGACAAGAGAAAGGCCCGAGGCTGTGCAAGCACTGCTCAGCAGCAGGCACACCACTGGTGTGTCATCACCTCTGCTTTAGTCACAAATCCAAAACACAGCACGATCCAGAAGAAAATTAACTCCATCCCAGCCAGACCCTGTGTAACATGTTTACCTTAGTATCTGGGCTTCCCATATTGAATCTTCAGCAAGTATGGGACTAGACCCTGCAGCCAGATCACGCAGAGTGGATCTGCACTGGCTTCAAGGAAAGTGCACACCGGGGCAGCTTCTTATGGCAGGATTAGATCCTTGGGGTGTAAATATCATGTAGATAACACTTCCTGCTTCCTTAAAGAGCTTTTTATGGGCATGGCACTTACCTCTGAAAATGAATTTTTCCCCAGCTAAACAGAGCAAATATTTTGAGTATTTGATATTCAAAATTATGGTTATTACAGTTTTCCTCACATTTCCAGCTTTCTCTTACAAAGAGTGCAACTCTTCCATGAAGCATGAAAACCACACACACCTAAAGCACTGTCCTGAAAATTGATATTTACATGAATTACACTAAAACCCTACTGTGGGTTAACCCTGGCAGGCCGCTAAGCGCCACATAGGCACTTGCTTGCTTCCCCACCATCAACCCCAGTGGTACTGGGAAAGATAAAAAGAAAGAGTAAACCGAAGAAAACTCACAGGTCAAGGTAAAAATAGTTTAACAGGTGAAGAAGAAGTGGAAGAAGAAATAAAGAAAACAAAACAAAGCAACTTATGCAAAGACAATCACTAACCACCTCCCATGATAGACCGATGTCCCACCAGTTCCTGAGCGAAAGATAGCTTACCTACCTAAACCTCCCTCCCCTCTGTTTTATTGCTGAACATGATACTGTATGGCATGGAATACCTCTTTGGTAAGTTTGGGTCATCTGCCTGGCTGTGTCCGCTCCCAACCTCTCGCGCATGCCAATCTCTTCACTGGGGGGGCAAAGTGAGCAGAGAAAGCTTTCACGCCGTGCAAACACACAGTCCAGCAGTGTTATCAGCACCAGGACAGCTTCTATGGAGAAAATGATCTCCATCCCTGGCAGACCCAGTATAAACGGGTCTTTAAATCAGTAACTGCCCACTGGCAGATGATCCTAACTCTGGCCTACCTGGCCAATGCATAAGTCCTTTCAGCCTGCCCTTTGGCAGTCCCATGCTTTCCGCTGTTATCATATGTTACATTTTCAAAACAAAGACAAATGCCTCTTGTCTCTCCATGTAGTGACTGTAAGACAAATTGCTTTTGCAATGAACAGATGAAAATTGCTTGAAATTGATTTTTCTAATATGGCTCAGTCCTGCTTTCCTGGACAGGATCTAACGGAAGCTCCCTATAGGGATTTACCTATAGTGGAGCCATTTCCAACCTTCACATCTTAATAAAGCACTAAAATTAGATGGACTTCAGTTCACTTGTCATAGCTATGACAAATAGATTTAACTTGTCCAGTTATGTTCTACCCAAAAGCTTCTCTCTAACTGATTTGCACTTGATGGGAATTATTTCACTGACACTGAAATAGTAACTTTTGTGAGGGTGACAGTGGGACAAACTCCTTTGAAGTTGCAGTTGCTTGCATCAGACTTAGTGCAACCCCTAATGTTTACTGGAACTTGCAAAGCTTCAGTAGCTCTGGGCAATAGGATGGCTCAGGGTCTTAGCTTCCTATCTGTCTTATTTATAAAGTGACAGTTGCCATAGTATCTGAGCACCACTGGAAAGGCAGCTTGTTGCTGCAGGCCTACAAACAGCATCCAGCCTAGCTGAGCTCTTAAAAGTACTGTTGTGCCAGGGCTGTTCAACAGCATGTATGCACTGGCCCAAAAATAAAATGAGTTCATTTGAACTTGGGCTGTCTGCAAGCTGTGGTTTTGAACTTCCTGACATTGCCAAAACCCAAGAAGTCCTGTACCTTGTTTACTGGGCAAGTTGTGTTCCAAAAAAAAAAAAAAAAAAAAAAGATGGATGTTATCTGGACTGCCAGCTGTGTTTAAGAATGAAAATGACCACAGCCACTCTCCTTTGGGAAGATTCATTGACAGCAGTATACAATCAGGTGCATGATATAAACACAGTCACAGCACTGGAACCCTTTGGAGTTTTAGGCACAGCATCACTTATCGAAGAACCTCTGAACAGGCTCAGGCATGACCTGGAAAGCAGAGCACTCCGACCTGCCAAGCCAGCTGCGGCCTAGACATACACAGGTCCCTAGAGTACCTTATGATGAAAATGCAGGTGCCTATGTGCTTGGATGGGTTGATGTACAAACTGGACATACATGAGTCCACCACACAGGAGGACTACACATGGGAGGCTGAGCAGCTGGACAGCAGCTTGTCAGAAAAGGTGTTGGAGGTCCTGGTGGACAAGTTGACCATAAGCCAGCAAAATGCTCTTGTGGAAAAAAAGGCCAATGGTATCCTAGGTTGCATTAGGAAGAGCATTGTCAACAGGTCAAGGGATGTGATCCTTCCTCTCTGCTCAGCACTGGTGATGTATGTGCAGATGCTTGGTCCAGGTCTACACCACCATGAACATCCTGGAGTGATTCCAATGACAGGCTACAAATGTGATGAAGGGACTGGAGCACCTTTCATAGAAAGAGTGGCTGCGAGAGCTGGGACTGTTCCACCTGGAGAAGAGAAGGCTCAGGTTAGTCTTATAAACTGCCCTTATAAATACCCAATGGGACAGAATAAAGAAGGTGGATACAGACTCTTCTCAGTAATAGCCAGTGAAGGGAGAAGAGGCAGTGGAAACTAGCCAAAATAAAAGACATTCCACTTAACCACGCAGAAAAAAAAAAATTTACTGTGAGGGTGATCAAACACTGGAACAGGTTGTCCAAACATGATGCGGTCTCCATCCTTGGAGATAATCAAAACCAACCAGACACAGCCCTGAGCAACTCACTGTACCTGACTCTGCTAGAAGTACCCACCAGCCTCAGTGACTGTGGTTCTGTTACCCGCGTGGATTGCAGGCTTTCATTTAATTTCTAGGTCCCTAAACTCTTCCATGTTAAGGGACTTAGCTATTCTGTCCTGCCTGCCAACCTGCAAAACAAGGGTAATACTTGCTTATTTTACAAAAATTAAAGGGAAAGGGCAAAAATGCCAGTTAATATCATATCTATCCCAATCTGTGAGTGAAATTTTACATGGAAAAAAATTAATATTATGGTTGAACATTTGCAAAAGTTAATCAAATACCTGCTTAGCATACAAAACAAGGTGTAGCACACAGTTATACTATGTCACATGATCAGAGAGACACTGTAAGTTGGATATACTTTCTACAGGGAAAGTTCACAATGCAAAAAGTTGAACAATACATGAAGCAAATTCTCACTTTTCAACATTGCAAGAAAAAGAACCTCTTGTAAATCTGAGGACCATGGGAAAAGTCATCCCAGCAGTGATGAAGAACTTCCAGAGAAGGAAAAATGGCTGGCTTTCAGCTAAATTTCGCTAACATTTCAATTAACCCAACCTAAAGACATATTTTCCCTATTGAAAGTGCAACTTAGCACATTTTATTTCATTTTCACTGGGTACAGGCTAATCTTTAGAGAACGCATAACAAGCCTGGCACCTGTATCACTTCTTTCAAAAACCTTAGACATCTTGTGTAACATCTCTGAGATGAGCACCTACAAGGATTGTTTTTCTCTGTTGAGGAAGCACTTCAGCATGATGCATGCACAACTTTCAGCACTTGCAGACTTGCCAATATTTACTTCAGAGCTTGTTTATACATGCACCTTCCTCCAAGCACCACCCAATCTGTCATAAACAATGGAAATAAGATGAAAATCTGCCTGTTTTCATCTACACAGTTTGCCAGCTCAATTTAAATCGCTCTGAAGGAGGGAAACCTTAAACAAACCGTGAAAATGGGAACATCTGAGTTCTGGTCAGCTTTGAATGTGCTCCCAGATTTTCTCAAGAAACTGCTTCTAAGCCCAAGTATCTCCTTGGTGGCTGAAGAAGGTCAAATGAGCTATTTGAAAGATATGTCAGCATCTCTGGATGGTCAGTTATGCAAACATTATAAATAATGTAACTGGAGCTGTAAAAATCCTGGTTAGCCATGCAGCTGCAAGTAAGTCTGAGGATTATTACCACTGGTAAGTTGTGGCATATGTGCCCTATTTTTAAAAGTAGTTTTTGCCTCATTAGGTTGCTTCTCTGGAAATGAGAAATTTGCTTTAACTACACTTTTTGAATTGCTGGGGGAAGAATCTATCAACCACAAGGTGCCCTGCTGCTGAACTCAGCCAAAAATCTGTTAATAACTCCAGCAGATGTTTCTGCTTTTTAGGCAACAGGACTCCCTTTCTCCCACTGCTTTCTTTTTCAAAAGCAGACACCAATATGACTGAATTCCAGCATCCTCCACAGCTACCACTAAAGCAAAAACCAATGTTAGCCAGTCAGTGGTGATAAAACTTCTGTGCAGAAAGTCAGTGTGAGAGCAAAATTTGGTCTCAGTACATTTACTCTAGTGAGCACTGTTAGTGTAGCCAAGAAAACTTTCCCCATGAGAAAGATTGTAAGATTAGGCCCTGTATTTCCATGACTAATAGTCTGTACTTTTAGAAATGTTGAACTTGATTATTAGTACTAAGAAGCTGGCCTTACTTATTTATTTAGGCATTGTCTATTGTTGAGCACACGGTCACCCATTCAACAACTTTCTCACCAAAGAGAATGGGCTGTGTTAGAGTCTCAGCACAGTATTGCTTCCTTTCTTTTATTTCCAGATGGTTTTTCACGCTCTGGCCTTCAGGGTTCTGTAGTATTGGGAATACATTTTATAAACCCTTCTACTTCTCTATGCTGTACTTAAGCAAGCCTTGTCACTGAAGTGCTCAGGCACTTATTGTCAGCATCTTTGTACTGTTGTGAAACTGAAATCTTAAATCAAATGTCTGTTCTATGCTTTTTCTAATGAAAAGGAAAAATGATGAAAGAAAGACCTCTTTGTTTCCTTCTTCTTGAAGTATGGAGCTTAATAGACATTCTTAAAGCAAGACATAGTGGCCAAGGAAATACAAGTGTCAACATATTAATGGAAAAAATACATTGCATACTTGTTATCCATAAACAAGGAAGCAGTGTCTGGACGTTTCAAGAAGGGTAAAATGAAAGACTGATTCCTGACTCAGTATGCATTCTGTTGTTATTTAATTAAAAAATAACAATGGTCTGGGCTCAGTAGCACATCATCGTTCACCAACTGTACTACTTGGACACAAAAGTGCTCATTTTGTAATATCCTGTCAGAGGTAAGAATTGTTAGGGTTTTTTGGATTCTCTTTCCTACTCATTTTCAAACCTATGATTGCAAAACTAAGTAAGGTCCATGAATCTGTCGGGAAAGATACTAACCCATAGAAGGGTACTTCTGGTGACTGAAACTGTAGGAGTAGTAGTCTCGTCTCATAAAATGACTTTGTTGTCTTTTTTCAGAGATTTCTGCTGAGCAACTTGTATTCAGATGGTGCTCAATGTCATTAATACTCACAGTCTCATGCAAATCAGTGTTCTTTGCTGTAGTTGCACCAGGTTATGTTTCCAATTACAAAGCTTAAAAAGGAAAAAAAAATTTGCACAGCTATAAAATATTCCTTTTCTTGTGCAATGGCAGGTGTATCAGAAAATGATTTGGTGGATCAAAAACTATTGTATTAGGCATATTCAGTTCTCCTGTTCATTTGCAATGCTTACACAAATGTTAGGGGAAAAATGCTAAGAAATTACTAAGATTATGGAAAAATAGCATAGATCACATTCTGATTATATTTGGAAATGTAGTTATATCTGGAAGCCGAAAAATCTTTGTTTCTGAAAATCCCTTCAAGCTTTGAGAAATACAGAGCACAACATCTTATTTCTTTCACAAGAGCGCGAATCCAGCTTTTGAAGAAAATGGAATTACAGCTTCTGGGCAAAACGTGAACCTGTTACAGGCAAACCACTTACATCAGCTGTGAAGCATTACAGTTATTTACATTAAAGAACTACTTCCAAGTCATTGTGGGAAAACAGCAGTAGCCTTATTTTATCAGTACACTACCTTACACCACTTCAATGATACACAGAATATGCTGGACCACCATAACTCTAAAGCAGTCTGAAGGGATAATTTCTGCCTGCAATCAAACCTGTCATAAGGAGAAGAAACCAGAAATACAAAAGAGTTCATAGGTGAGCTATGAATATTTTATACATCAATCCAGTTCCTGGAGGGTTCAAAAAGCTGTAGGAGCATCTGCCATATATCGGAAGCATCTTTGACTTTCTGCTTGCATTTAAAGCATGCCTTGCTGTTTGTCTTATTTCAAACCATGGTGACGATTAAAATAGACAGATTTCACCACTTCTTTTAAACTCAACTATTTCCAGTATTTGCAGCACATTACCTAGGAATGTCTGAACTACAGGAAGTTACAGGAATGTCTAAGTGACTGGATTGAAGAACTATAAATGAATCAAATAATTTTAACATGCTGCAAAGAATAAATTACATTTAGAATTAATTATTTTATACCAATATTGTTATTAACATCATATCAAGACTGGCATCAGTTCCTATATCATGCTACATATGCACAGTTCCTAAGATTCTATAGCATCGAGGCAACTTAAAAGAATATTGTGCTTTGATTCAAGCTATATAGAGTGCTTTTTTCATCATCAACCTGATTTATAGAAGAATGAGAAACAAGCAGCTCTTCCACAACTTTACCAAGAAATCATGGGAATTTTCCCAAGCAATTTCACAGAAGCACAGAATCACTGGGGTTGCAAGGGACCTCTGGAGATCATCTAGTCCAACCCCCCTGCCACAGCAGGGTCACCTAGAACAGGTTGCACAGGATGGCGTCCAGGCAGGTTTGGAAGGTCTCCAGAGTTGGAGACTCCACCACCTCTCTGGGCAGCCTCTTCCAGTGCTGTGCCACCCTCAAAGTCAAGAAGTTCCTCCTCATGTTTAGATGGAACTTCCTATGGTCAAGTTAGTGCCCATTACCTCTTATCCCATAACTGGGCACCACTGCAAAAAGACTGGTGCCATCCTCCTGGCACCCTCCCTTTAAGTATTTATAAGCATTGATGGGATCCCTTCTCAGCCTTCTCTTCTCCAGACTAAAAAGAC
>VFFE01008612.1:0-30286 GCA_008921705.1 Burhinus oedicnemus
TGACATACAACATCTTCACTGAAGGGGTACCTTTCCCTCACACCTGACAGGAGTCGCCTCCAGAGGCTGAGGGCTTGTGTCTTTTTCCCAATTGCCTTGTCAATGCCCCCTTCCCTAGACAGGGACTCTAGCTGCTTGGCCCCGTTATCCCAGCATCGAAGCAGCCAGGTGACAATGTGTTCACCTGGAAGTCGGCTGAAATCTCGCAGCTCACTCAGGGACAGGGATCGTGTGATTATCTCTGTTTCTGTCTCTTCCTCCTGTTCTCGGGATGGCCCTGGCTCATCGTCATCTCTTACTAAGCGAACTGATTTCTTGGTGTATTTCTTCTTCTGTATGGGAGCAACTGATACTGGCGCAGGCTGGTTGTCTGGTTCAGCTGCAGTGACTGCCATCGGAGTTTGAGTAGCTGCATTGCCTGTCACCGGGGTGGAGGTGGCCTCACTGCCTGCCACAGGGGCTGGAGTGGCTTCAGCGCATCCCGCAGGGGCTGGAGTGGCTTCGATGCCTGCCACAGGGGCTGGAGTGGCCTCGGTGCCTGCAGGTCTGGTTTCCCCCTCTTTTCCCTGAGGGTGCTGCACAATACCGAGCAGTGTTTGGTAGATACTGGCCAGGGCCCAGCACAGTGCAGTAAGTTGTGCCTCTCTGGAATAGCCACAGCATTTTCCTTTCAAATATTCTATCACTTTATCAGGGTCCTGTAGTTGCTCGGGGCTGAAGTCCCAAGCCATTGGAGGTGAGAAGTTCTCTAGATACCTGCCCATATTCTCCCACATGCCATGCCACCCATGACTATCCAGCCTCGGGGCAGGTCTCTGGGTGGTAGTCTTAAACAGTTGTTTAACCCTAAACAAGACCTGAAACACATTCAGGAGACACAGCAATAGGACCATGCTGGTTTGAGCATCCCAAGGATATTCAAAATTCTCAAAAACTGTCATACCTGGCCCGAAGAAGAAAAGGGAAGCAAAAGAGGTTGGGAAAGTATCCCCCCCTGTTTCCCCCATAGATTGGGTGTGATTATTAATAAATTCTGAGAGACGGTGCCCAAGGTATGGGCAGGCCAGCAATACCGCATAAACTCCCCAACATAATCGCCTGAGCAGTGATGTTATCATATCATAAGTTGATATTGCACAGGACAGCAAAATCATAATCCTGATCCCTCAGCATCACGGGGAGTACATAGAGCAGATAGGAGTTTACATAACACAGCCATGCGAACAAATGAAGCAGCATTGTGGTCACCAACTATTTAACTAAGATAATAAATGCATATAACATTCGTTTTAACAAGTTCTGGTCAGATCTGTCGTTATGTCAACCCCCACGTTGGGTGCCAAAAAGGACTGTCATGGTTTGGCCTCAGCCGGCAACAAAGAACCACGTGGCCGCTCACTCAACCCCCACGGCGGTGGGGGAAAATCGGAAGAAAAAGGCAAAACTCGTGGGTTGAGATAAAGGCAGTTTAACACAACAGCAAAAGAAATAGGAAAACAACAACAACAACACTGATGGAGGAATGTACACATGGTTACTGTACCAGAGCTCACCGACCAGACCTGGGCAGCCCCAGATTGCTCCCAAGCCGCGACTTCCTCCCCCTCTCCCGGGCCAGCTCCCCCCTATGGAGTGGGCATGGCGTCACATGGTATAGAATACCTGTGTCCCATGCCAGAAAATTAACCCTATCCCTGCCGGAACCAGGACAAGTATGAAATTGTATGAAGTTTCTTAAGATATATAGTTTACATTGTATACTGCATAGTTGTAGTTAAGTCAGCATGACTTAAGGACCCCAGCTCGTTAGGGGCTGTCATCCTTCTCTTTGCAATTTGAAGAATAAAGGATAACCCTGAACTACCAAGATAATGCCAGCATCCTAGCCCCTCTAACAGGGACAGTATCAAAAGCCTTACTAAAATCCAGAAAAACTACATCCACTGCCTTCCCTTCATCCACTAGGCAGGTGACCTTATCATAGAAGGATATCACATTAGTTAAACAGGACTTTCTCTTTGTGAACCCATGTTGACTGTACCTGATGATTGCGTTGTCCTTTAAATACCTTTCAATAGTACCCAGTATAATCTTCTCCATAATTTTTCCAGGTACTGTAGTTAGACTAGCAGGTCTGTAGTTTCCTGGGTCTTCTTTCATGCACTTTTTGTAGATTGGAATAACATTGGCTAGCTTCCAGTCAGCAGGGACCTCTCCAGACTCCCAAGACCTTTGGTAGATGATCGAGAGGGTTCCTGCTGTAACATCCGCTAGCTCCTTCAGTACTCTGGGATGAATCCCATCAGGCCCCATGGACTTATGAACGTTCAGCTGATACAGCTGGCCCCTTACAATTTCAGTGTCCACAAATGGAAAGGCACTGTTCCCACAGTTGTAGTCCTCTGACTCAGGGGACCAGGCAGCCCAAGGTCAATCAGTATTATTAAAGACCAAGGCAAAAAAACCCATTGAATGCCTCTGCTTTTCCTTCATCCCTATTTGTCAGGTGACCATCTTCAACAAGTATCATTCCAATGTTTTCTTTAGACCTCCTCTTGCTATTAATGTACTTAAAAAAGCCTTTCTTGTTATCTGACACAACACTGGCCAGTTTCAACTCTAATTGAACTTTGGCCTTTTGTGTCTTCTCCCTGCATATATGAACCACCGCTCTGTAATCTTCCTGTGAAACCTGAGCTTGTTTCCAGAGATCATGCAATTTCTTTTTCCTCTTGAGGAACTCCACGAGGAGTTCCCTTTTCAGCCAAGCTGGTCTTCTGCCCTGCTTGCTTGACTTTCGATACAATGGGATTGCCTGCTCATGTGTTTCTAAATGCGGTTCTTAAAAAATGATCAGCACTCGTGGACTCCTAAGCCCTCAGAAGCAGATTCCCAGGGGACACTGCTAAGTAGCTCCCTGAATAGCTCCCAAGTTTGCTCTCTTGAAATCCAGGGTAGCAACTCTGCTGTTCTTTTTTCTCATTACACTGAAAATTTTAAACTCAACCACTGTGGCCAAGACAGCCACCTACCATCACATCTCCCGTGAATCCTTCTCTATTCACAAACAAGTCTAGGAGGGCATCTTTCCCAGTTGGTCACTGAGTACTTGTGACAAGAAGTTATCTCCTACAAACTTCAGGAATTTCCCAGACCTGCTCATCTCAGCAGTATGGCATTCCCAGTTGATGTCTGGGAAGTTGAAATCTCCCATAAGGACAAGGGCTAACGATCCAGAGATTTCTCCTAATTGCCTATAGAATAACACATCAGTGCTGTCATCCTGGCTGTGCGATTGATAGTAGACAGCTGTGGCGCATTAAGGCACGGACTCAGTTCAGCAGTGATACTGAGACAAGTTTATTTGCTACAGTGAGGCTATATATGCCAGAGCTTGTAGCCTGTACAAATCCTCCTAGTACTTTTCCACTGTTCAACATTAAGCAATACACGCATCTCGTGTGCAGCTGTTCTTCTGCTACCTGATAATCCAGCGCCAACCGCAGATACCGCTGTCTATTGCTCCCATGGTTTGTTCAGTCCTAAGGCAGTCTGGCTTGACGCCCAAGGTCTTTTTATGCCTTCAAGACTCACTTTCTCATAGTCGCTCGACTCACTTCCTACATCTCCCCCTTCTTTGTTTTGCACTTGCACTTGGAGGACCTGTTGGATAGCTTGATTAATAAGAGATCGCATGAGTTTTAGGAGACAGGGAATACACAGCAGGAGCCCGAAAAGCACTAATAAAATCAAGGCTACAAGCACAATAAGTTTTTTGATCCATGCACTAAGATTTGGGAAAAGTCCTGCCAGGGGATTCCACTCATCCTCTACTTGGAGTTTCTGCGTCAAAGCTTTTAGAGTCTGTATGCTCTTGTGAACTGACTCAGAGTGATCAGAGAGATTCATGCGACAAAGACCATCAAAGTCCTCACACCCATGCCCATGGGCTAAGAGCAAAAAGCCTATAGCTGCTCTATTTTGCAAAGTAGCATGCCGTACAGAATCCACATCAAGCAATAGCCCAGAGAGCGCAGCTGAAGTGGCATTTGTTTGTTTTGCTAGCCAGCAACCTAATTTATTTAGCGATGACAAAGCGTGTGCTGAAGCAGAACCAGGAGTAAAGAGGCAGAAATTATCTCAGCAGAATTCCAAAAGGTTACATCGTCTTTACATTCTGAATCAAAAGCATGTGTTGTCCTTTTCATCCTGTGAGTGCGGTGGAGACCTGTATGATTTAATATCATGGAAATATTTGGGGTTAAAAGCGTTAGGCGTCCGAGGCTACAAGGTCCCCCACGCAAATGCGAGGGGAGTGCTGGCCAGGCTCGGTCTCCACAAATTAGGAAAATTCCCAACGGAAGTTTCAACGGGATACTGGAAGACAAGGACACGTTAGTACTAGTATAATTACACCAAAGCGTACTATTGTTATACACAAGCAGAGAAGGGTTAACACATTGTACTTCGGATGCATTTTTTCCGGAGTAGTTAAAACACAAACAGAAGTCCATCTTTGTGGATCCTAATAAATCAATTTCTTGGGGCTCTAACAGTGTGGGGGGTAAGTAGGAAGCCCACCCATCCCAGTTATCTGCTGGGTTGCGCTGTCCCAAAAATAACCTTTGAGCCGGAGGCATGATAGTCGTCCAGTTCTCTGTTGGAACGCCTACAAGACAGGTACTAAAAGGATTCATGGGTGAACTGGTAGAAAGACAAATTGTATCTTGACCGGTTACATTCGCTAAGGTTACCCAAACATTCTGTTTTGGCTGTCGCGGGACCCATGGCCGGGTCAGTCCAGGGCCAAAGAGGGTGAGGAGGGCAATGCAGGACGCACCCAGTGAGCCGGCACCCATTGTGGTCCTTTATCTGTGGAAACACAAGCATACCCTCGTCCCCATGTTATTAACGGAACAATCCTACTCCACTGATGAGACTCAGGGTCTCGATATTGAACTAGAGCTTTAGGCTGGTGTGATGACGATGCATCACCAAAATGTCTCTGTATAGGAGGCACTTGATGCACTTCACGGTTTAGAAAATTAAGCACATAAAGAGCTTTCTGCAATTTCTCATGCGGGGAGTATCCTTCGCTCCCCCTTCTTTGTCTATGTAACATGGACTTTAAGGTGCCATGAGCTCGTTCAACAATGGCTTGGCCTGTGGGGGAATGGGGAATGCCTGTGAGGTGGGTGACGCCCCATTGCTGAAAGAAGTCTGCCAGAGCACGAGAGGTGCATGCTGGACCATTATCTGTTTTGACTTGGGACGGCACACCTAAAAAAGAAAAAGCCGCTAGAAAATGACGTTTAACATCCCGCGATTTTTCTCCAGAATGGGCGGAAGCGAATATACATGCAGAAAACATGTCAACAGAGACATGGACATATTTAAGTTTCCCAAACTCAGGGATGTGTGTTACATCTGTTTGCCAGATTTGAAGAGAGGCCAATCCCCGTGGATTCACCCCAAAAGGAGGTGTAGACGCATTAGATTGGCAGTCTGCACAAGCCTGGATGATCTGCCTGGCTTGTTCTTGTGTTAACTGAAACACGCAGCGGAGCGCAGCCGCACTTTGGTGATAAAATGAGTGCGACAGACAGGCTTGTTGAAAGGTGTTAGGTAAAGTGATTGCAGCCGTTCCTGCTAAGGACTCGGCTTTCCTGTTTCCATCAACTAACGGGCCTGGGAGAGCAGTGTGAGATCGTATGTGGGTTATATAATAAAGCGCATTTCTGTGATTTAATTCTACAAGGAGGGAATACAACTGGGGGTTGGCTACATCGCGGAGATAAGGTCCTTCTAAACAGCTAACTATTCTAGTTACATATGCTGAATCAGAGATTATGTTAATTGCTTGTGGAAACTTGCAGAAGCATTGCACTACTGCCGCAAGCTCCATGATTTGTGGAGATCCCAATACCTTTTCCACACTGCTCTCCCAGGCACCAGAAGGTGTCTGCCAAACTATGACAGAATTACCAGTTTTTTCCTGACCCATCTGTAAAGAGAGTCAGTGCCTGTGCTATAGGGACCAGGCTAAGGTTAGAAGATTTCATTAACCCGACATGGGGCAATGAGGCAAATAACTGGTGATGCAGGAAATGGACAGAGATGTGTCCATAGAAGTCTGCTAACACAATTTGTATGGACTGATTTGACTGCATGAGCCAGTGAATTTGTTGCTTAGTGATTGGTAATATTGTGGTATGCAGATCTTTGCCTATGAGCGCTAAAAGACGCGACTGACTGCGCTGTATAAGCATGGCAATCATTTCATGTCTAGTGGTCACAGTTTTAGAAAAATAGTGTGGCAGAAAAATCCATTCCAGCATTACAAGGGCGCCCTTGGAGTTCTTATCCCTTTGACCTAACAGGCCGAAGGGCTGAAATGCTGCGTTAATAATAAAAAGATTAACAGGTAGATTCTCGTGAAACCGATGAGCTTGCCGTTGAGTGAGTGTCTGAGAGACAATGTCAATAGCTTCTTTTGCGGCAGGCGTAAGTTGCCGAGGAGAGGCAAGATCTGGGTCTTCTCGTAGCAGAGTAAAGAGGGGGTGTAGGGTTTCTGTTGTGATCCCCAGCAAGGGTCGTATCCAGTTGATGGCACCTAATAATTTTTGAAGATCGTTGAGAGTCTTTATCTGAGGAACTATTTTCACCTTTTGAGGAACTATGGTCTGATCATATATTTTCCATCCCAGGTATTGCCATGGAGCGACTGATTGTACTTTCTCTTGCGCTACACACAATCCAGCTGCTGTTACTGCCTGTGTGACCGCAGCGGCAACGCTTGCGTTTTCTTGTTGTGACTGGGTGGCAATTAGGATATCATCCATATAATGATAGATCAATGCTGAGGGGTGCTGGGTTCTAATTGAGTTTAAAGCTTGGGCAACAAACCACTGGCAAATTGTAGGGCTATTACGCATTCCCTGAGGGTGTACAGTCCAGTGATATCTACAAAGTGGTTCAGCGGTGTTGATGGAGGGGACCAAAAACGCAAAGCGTGGTGCATCATGCGGGTGTAATGGAATAGTAAAAAAACCCAATCTTTTAAATCTATAACAGTTAAGACCCAATTTTGTGGGAGCATAGTAGGAGATGATAAACCAGGTTGTAAGGCTCCCATAGGCTCAATTACATTGTTAACTTGCCTTAAATCTTGTAGCAAGCGCCACCTGCTGCTTTTCTTTTGAATAACAAACACAGGAGTGTTCCAGAGTCTGGTAGCCGGCACAATATGACCAGCCCGGAGCTGCTTGCATACTAAGTTATGTAGGTGGTGCAGCTTCTCCTTAGATAGGGGCCACTGATCCACCCATACAGGGGTATCTGTCTTCCATGTAAGGGCAGGAGTATGCTGCACATCAGGAGCCCCTACGGAAAAGCTGTGCCTATTTTCAATCCCCACTGGCTTAAACAATCACGGCCTCAGAGGGACGAGGGCAGTGGCAGTACAAATGGATGTATGGTCGCTGTACGGCCCTCTGGTCCTGTGATCAGCAACGGGTCTTTGCTTTGATACGGCACAGTGGTGCCTCCAACGCCTGACAATGCGGCCACTGGATGTACTAAAGGCCATTGTTGTGGCCACTCGGAGGAGGAAATAACTATGACATTGGCACCACTGTCTATAAGACCAGACAAAGTGAATGTTGCACCGGAACTGGAGTGCCTGACAGGACACGCTAGCATCGGGCGCTGCTGCCGCAGCTGCTGTGCCCAAAAGATTTGCAGAGCGCCCGTCAAGCCAAAAGGAGCAGTTCCGCAGGTTTGTGTCATGGCTTGTGGAGGACTAGCTAAAAAATACAGTAACTGCGCTACGCGTGACCCCTTCGGAATAAAACAAGGGGGATTCGGTGTCCACAACATTATCTTTATCTCCCCTTCATAATCTGAATCAATAAGTCCGGGAAGCACAAATAATCCTTGTTTGGTTATTGAAAAATGCCCAATGAGCAATGCGGTCATCTTGCCTTCTAGAGGCCCGTATACTCCTGTGGGCACTACCTGGACTTTAGTGTCCTTTAGTTCTGTGTTGTTGGAGGTAGCCAAGTCCATCCCGGTGCTTCCACTGGTGCGGGCTGTAAGTTGGCTGGCATTGCCGCAGGAGCAGAGGCTACTTGTGTCCTGGCGCGGCCTCTGAACGCGCTGCGATTCTGGTTTCCCGAGGGTGGTAAAGGGCGACCTTCCTTATCAAATTTGGAGCGACACTCACTAGAGTAGTGTCACCCCTTTTTACATCGGGGGCATACACTTGGAGCTGAGGCAGCCTTAGGGGTACATGGACAATTCTTTTTAATATGTCCCACTTTCCCACAGGCATAGCAGAGACCGTTCTGTATTTGCATTGCCGCAAAAGCTTGAGCCTATAAGGCTATACTGTGATCCAATATGCTGGCAAGCTTTCAACATCTCAGTTACGGTAAGATTCTGATTTTGTAAAGGCCTTAATGCCTTTTGGCAGTCTGCATTGGCATTTTCTACAGCTAATTGCTTGAACAATACATCTCGAGCGGTTTGATTATCGACTTGCTTATCAACACCACTTTTCAAGCGGTCTAAAAATCGCATAAAAGGCTCATCAGGTCCCTGGTGTATGTTTACAAAAGATTGATCATGCAAGCCGGCTTCAGGGACTTTCGGTAATGCTTTGAGGGCAATGCGCCACAGCTGTAAGAGTCCTTCTATAGGTATTAGGGCTTGGGCAGGGGCAGCCTGGAATCGGCCCTCACCCATCAGGGCTTCTATATCTATTCTGCGCGATGGATCACCTTGCGGTTGTCCTAAATTGTCTAAGGCTTGAACAGTGGCTAATTCCCGCCACTCTGTCAGAAAAATAGTTTATTGCATCGGTGTCAGGAGCAAACAGATAAGAGTCTGCCAGTCATGCAGAGCAAAGTAGTAAGATTCGGTGATTCCCTCCATTAAATTCATTGTAAAAGTGGCAGCCAGTCCATTCTCTTTCACCGCTTTACGGAGCTCTTTTACAGCTTCATAAGTCAGGGGTTGCCATTGTGGTGGCCCATTTTAGCTAAAATGTACAGGGAAGGCTCCTAATAGCTCTACATAGCCAACCTCGTGGGCTTTACGATGAACTTCTCCCCAACGGTCAGGCAGATCGGGGGGAAATAAATTTGGTTCCTTTTCAGGGTTAACTGATCCTGGATCAAAAGGATCATCAGGAGGTTCTGCATTTGCAGTTACGGCAGGCGGGCTGGGGGTTGTTACGGCTGTGGGCTCCGATGGACAGAGCTCCTTTTCAGATTCCTCAGACTCCCAAGGTTCCCCAGCGGCAGACACCACATAACTCTTCAAAGATTCAAACACAGTCCGCCAAGGCCCTAACAAACTAGCAGCCGTTTTGTCCGAACTAGTGGCTCGATCCCACAGTCGGACTCCAATCTTGTCCCACAATTCAGGCTCGTAGATGGTGCGGTAATTTAAGGAGGGTTCATCGTCTCGACTCCAGAGTAATAATCTTTTTAGCTCCGACACATCTAGAGTCTGCCTTTCCTTTGTTATAATACGTTGCAATACCTCTATCGCGTTTCTCTGTTCTGCAGTGATGGAATTCCCCATCACGTTCTCGGCTGCTTACCTTCTGTCCAGCAGAAAGGCAATAGTGGTGCACCTGAGCTTCCTTTCAGCCCTCCGTTCAGCCGAGCTACGCCACCGGTACAGCGACTGAGCACCGTCTATTCAGGCCCTGTTTGGGCCCCATTTGTGGCGCATTAAGGCACGGACTCAGTTCAGCAGTGATACTGAGACAAGTTTATTTGCTACAGCGAGGCTATATATGCCAGAGCTTGTAGCCTGTACAAATCCTCCTAGTACTTTTCCACTGTTCAACATTAAGCAATATACACATCTTGTGTGCAGCTGTTCTTCTGCTACCTGATAATCCAGCGCCAACCGCAGATACCGCTGTCTATTGCTCCCATGGTTTGTTCAGTCCTGAGGCCGTCTGGCTTGATGCCCAAGGTCTTTTTATGCCTTCAAGACTCACTTGCTTATAGTCGCTTGACTCACTTCCCACAGACAGCCACTACAACATCTCCCTTGTTTTCCATTCCCCTCTTGACCACATCATCCCCAATTGTAAGGGCTGTACAGTGAAACCTCTCCCTTACGTATAGTGCCACTCCTCCACCTCGCCTGCCCTGCCTATCTCTCCTGAATAGCCTGTAGCCCTCCATCCCAGCACTCCAGCTGTGGGACTCATTCCATCAATTGACACTAATACCAATGATATCTTAGTTCTCGGAACTAACCAACGCTTCCAGTTCATCCTGTTTGTTTATCATACTGCGTGGATTGGTGTACAAGCATTTCAGATACGCTCCTGAGCCCTCCATGCTCCCAGGAGCAGCACAAGTGTTCCCACTAGCATTGCCACCTTCAGCCGATACCGTGCCAACCCTAGCAGAAGCCACTTGGCTGGTTAACACTAGAAGATCTGCTCACCAACCTGGGCCCACCCAAACAAAACCCCTGCATACTGTGGAAAGAGATAAGGTCTCCGTAGTGTGCATAGGGAACTGGTTTGGAAAGACAGTGTTGGTTATTTCTTCCTTGGGAAAAGGCAAACCCATTCATAGGGTTGCTTTCACACAAGGACCTGGGTGTACTTGGTGGATAATACATCAAGATGGATAAATCTGGTGTATACCTTCAACCTTGGGGGAAATAAGCCATGATGTGAATTGCATGATAGGCCCTTGCTGTACGATGCTCCAGCAGGAGCTACCCAAAACAATGGAATCATAGAATCATAGAATCGTTTAGGTTGGAAAAGACCTTTAAGATCATCTAGTCCAACCATTGACCCTACTCTACCAGGTCTGCCACTAAACCATGTCTCTAAGCACCACATCTACACGACACGTTTAAAAAACACATCTAGGGATGGTGACTCAACCACCTCCCTGGGCAGCCTGTTCCAATGCTTGATAACTCTTTCAGTGATAAATTTTTTCCTAATGTCCAGCCTAAACCTCCCCTGGTGCAACTTGAACCCATTTCCTCTTGTCTTATCGCTAGTTACTTGGGAGAAGAGACCAGCGCCCATCTCACTACAACCTCCTTTCAGGTAGTTGTAGAGAGCAATAAGGTCTCCCCTCAGCCTTCTCTTCTCCAGACTAAACAATCCTAATTCCTTCAGCCGCTCCTCATAAGGCATGTTCTCCAGACCCCTCACCAGCTTTGTTGCCCTTCTCTGGACACACTCCAGCACCTCAATGTCCCTCCTATACTGCGGTGCCCAGAACTGAACACAGTACTCAAGCTGCGGCCTCACCAGCGCTGAGTACAGGAGCACGATGACTTCAATAGTCCTGCTGGCCACACTAGCAGATCAACACTGCCGCTTAATTTGGTGTCATCTGCAAACTTACTGAGGGTGCACTCAATCCCCTCGTCCAGATCATCAATAAAGATCTTAAACAAGGCTGGCCCCAAAACTGAGCCCTGAGGAACACTGCTTGAGACCTGCCGCCAGCTGGATTTAACCCCATTCACCACAACTCTCTGGGCTCGGCCATCCAGACAGTTTTTGACCCAGTACACCTGTCTAAGCCATGGGCTGCCAGCTTCTCTAGCAGAGTGCTGTGGGAGACTGTGTCAAAGGCCTTACTAAAGTCCAAGTAGACAACCTCCACAGCCTTTCCTTCATCCACCAGGCGGGTCACCTGGTCGTAAAAGGAGATCAGGTTGGTCAAGCAGGACCTGCCTTTCATGAACCCATGCTGGCTGGGCCTGATCCCCTGGTTGTCCCTCACATGCCACGTGAGTGCACTCAGGATGATCCGTTCCATGATCTTTCCTGGCACTGAGGTTAGGCTGACAGGCCTGTAGTTGCCTGGATCCTCCTTCCGGCCCTTCTTGTAGATGGGTGTCACATGGAGAATGATCCTCATCAGGAACCGGTAAAGTGCAGCAGTGATTCAACCTGAACTGTACCAAGTCTGGCTGGGATGGAGTTACTTTTTTTCTTAGCAGCCCATATGGTGCTGTGTTTTAGATTTGTGACCAAAACAGCATTGGTAACACACCAGTGTTTTAGCTATTCTTGAACAGTGCTTGCGTAGCATCAAGGCCTTCTCTTTTTCACTCTTCCCCTTCCCAGTGAGTAAGCTGGGGAGCGGGCAAGAGATTGAGAAGGGACACAGCCAGAACAGCTGACCCCAATGACCAAAGGGATATTTCATGCCATATAACATCGTGCTCAACAATAAAACTCGGGGCTGGGTGGGAAGGTAGTCTTTCCACAGTAGCTTTTGCTGGGAGACTGGTTGGGCATCAGTCTGTTTGTGGGAGGTGGTAAGTGATTGCCTTTGCATCATTTGCCTTTTTTTCCCTTTTTTTTAACCTCTTCACTTTAACTGTCTTTATCTTGACCCACGTTTTTCTTGCTTCTGCTCTTCCAATTCTCTTCTCCATCCCACTGTGTGGGGGGAGAAAGCAAGTGGCTGGTGGGTGCTTAGTTGCTGGCTGGCGTCAACCCGCACCACAAAGCAAGTTTTCTGAAACCTTTAGTGGTCTGCTGTTTTAGCCAATTTTTAAAGCTCTTGGAATAAATTCCTACAAGAATGATCTTTTTTTTTTTTTGAGAGATATTTTAAGAAACTCTAAACCTATTGGCATCATTTTTGTTCTGGCATGAAGGAAAAATACATTCTATGTGAACATGATTTCAAGTCTTGGAATTAGAATTTATTTTTTATTTTTTTAAGATTTTACTGTACTGGGTCTGGCTGGGATGGAGTTAACTTTCTTTATAGCAGCTCCTATGGTACTGTGCTTTGTATTTGTGTTGATAACACACCAATGTTTTGGCTACTATTGAACAGTGCTTGCACAGCATCAAGGATTTCTCTCTCTTCCCTCCCCCAACAGCAAGTAGGCTGAGGGTGGACAAGAGACTGGGAGGGAACACATCCAGGACAGCTGACTCCAACTGACCAAAGGGATATTCCATACCATGAGACATTGTGCTCAGCAATAAAAGTTCAGGGAAAGAGGGAGAAAAGGGGAGACATTCGTGCTTATGGCATTTGTCTTCCCAAGCAACCATTACGTGTGCTAAGGTCCTGCTTTTCAGGAAGTGGCTGGACATCTGCCTACTGATGGGAAGTAGTGAATGAATTCTTCTTTTTGCTTTGCTTGCACATGCAGCTTTTGCTTTCCCTATTAAACTGTCATTATTTTGATCTTTTCAACTTCCTTCTATTTTGTTCCCATCCCGTGGGAGAGGGGAGTGAATGAGAGGCTGGGTGGGTGTTTGGCTGCTGGCTTAAGTCAACTCACCACATTTACAGAAATGAAATTTTACTTCTGCTTATAAGTATTGGACTGCAATATTTGAATAGTCAAAATAAAATGTGATTAACTAAATCTTTTTCTTTTTTCAAATAAGAACTACCATGTGAAGTTTAAATGGATAAGCTAAAATAAATTGCTAACACTACTAATGCATCTTTTTTAATAACTGTTGGGCATGTGGTTGTACACAAACTTCATAAAGGATAATGCATAAATAATAAGTTGCTGTCAGCTAACTAATGTACACAGTGTTTCAGAAGAAGGAGGTTAAAGGAAGCAAGTCCCAATGATGACAGATGAGAGAGGGAGAAGGCTATTATTTTAATACTAATTTAAGGTCCAGGAGAAAAGGCAGCTAGTACATGAATTTCTTGGCCAGCGGCAGGTTATCAGCTCTCTCACAGAATAAGTATTTGGGGACTATTAATACAGAGTTGTCTGAAATGCCAGTCTTTATATAGCTCAACTTTTCTCTTGCTCCAACTTACATTTGACGTTGTATTCTGTATCACAATCATGGAGGAACAAAAATACAGAGCAAAATGAAAGTTGAAAAAATAGCAAGTTCACTATACCTGCCAAATATGAAAAGTTCAGTTTTCACATTTGAACATTACAGTGGAATAATCTGGAATTCGCTTTTATGTATTTATACAACAATTAATTTCTACACAGTTTTGGCACCTGTCCTTAGTATAATAAAACCAATGCAGATTAGTTATTTCCTATTTTATAATCTTTACATAATCCTAATAGACACTAATTTCCATAAGTATATCGGTGTTATACATATGTATAGGGAATAAAATAGTTGTGATAAACCCATGTGCAAACATTAATTCAGAAAACCATAAAAAAAATAATCAACATCCTCTTGGTAGTGCCCCCTCCAATTAAAACAGAATGTGTAGGGAAGTACACATTTAGGGACAACTTAATTACTTTTATAGTGATATAACTACAGTCAAATCTTAGAAATACTTGATTTATTCTCTGAGTACACTTAAAGTTTGGCCAGCTTGTTAGTAAGAAGATACCTTGCTCAGAAGTTCTAGTGTTGATTCAACATTACTTTCTTTTACAGTAGGGCTAACCAGACATACGCAGACAATTCTGAGTCTTTTCTGCCTTCACTTGGAGCTGGTTGCACACAAGTAGCACATCTGTATTAGTGCAGGGCAGCGCCATAGCTGATAAACCTCTATAACACAGCCATATGGCTTCCAGATCAGAGCCAGTTATCCAAGCAGCTTAAAACAAGGAAGAGTGAACTTTGGTCTGTCTGAGTACGTCAATATAGATCCTTACATGGCCTTAATGTACATACCTCATAGAGTGCGCTCTACAATTAGAGGATGCATATTTTGCTAAAAACTATAACCATAAGAATTTTCTGAAAAGTTCTACTAAATTACTTGCTTTAGAAAAAGCTGTTTTAAATTTTAATTACAAACAGAATACATTAGAAATATTTCATATGTAGAATTTTGTGTTGAGGTAAATTTGGTGAAGAAAATGAAGCCTAAAGAGACTATTTTTATTAAAAGTTGGCTATTTAACATTGTGGTGGGTTGACCTTGGCTGGATGCCAGGTGCCCACCAAACCGCTCTATCAATCCCCTCCTCAGCAGGACAGGGGGGAAGAAAATAAGATGGAAAAAAACAAAGGCCGCGTGCAGAAGCAAAGGAAAACAAAAGATTTATTCTCTACTTCCCATCAGCAGGCGATGTCCAGCTACTTCCTGGGAAGCAGGGCTTCAGTATGTGTAGCGGTTGCTCCGGAAGACAAATGTCATAAATAACGAATGCCCCCCCTTCCTCCTCCTTTCTCTTAGCTTTTATTGCTGAGCAGACATCATATGGTATGGAATGTCCCTTTGGTCAGTTTGGGTCAGCTGTCCTGGCTATGTCCCTTCCCAAGATCTTGCCCACCCCCAGCCTACTGGTGAGGGGGGAATGCTGGAGAGACAGCCTTGATGCTTGATGAAGCCAAAACACTGGTGTGTTATCAACTGTAAACATCATCAGTGTAAACATTCCCACTAGCATTGCCACCCTCAGGCGATACCATTCCAACCCTTGGCTTACCTTTGGCAATCCTGTTGGTATCCCCTTCCCCCACCGTTTCTAGTTTAATACTCTCTTGATCAGTCCCGCCAGCTTACACCCAAAGACGCGTATTCCCCATCGGGACAGGTGGATCCAGCATTCCTTGTGCCTCAAATACACTTCCATGGTTATAAACACCAAAGTTTTGGTGGAGGCACCAGTCCTGGAGCCAGGTATTGATATCTTGGGCTCGTCTGTTTTTTCCAAGGTCTCTGTTACTGAGAGGATCAAGGAAAACACTACTTGTGCTCCTGAACTTTTTAGCATTCTTCCCAGGGTCCTGTAATCTCTTTTGATTGACCTTAGACTTTTTGTTGCAACATCATTAGTACCCACATAAAAGAGCAGGAGTGGATAGTAGTCTGAAGGTTGTACTAAGTTCTTCAGTTGTCTGGTGACATCCCTAATTCTGGCCTCAGTGAGGCAGCAAACTTCCCTGAAAAGAGTCCAGTGTGCAAATGGGTGCTTCTGTTCCACACAGGAGGGAGTCGCCGATGACCATAACTCGCCGTTATTTCTTCTCAGCGCTGGTCTTAATGCAGGTCTTGTTGCAATGCGTTGGTCTATCTGACCTTGGCAAGACTGCTTGTCTGGGTTCCTCCTGTCTCATTATGCGCTTCATCTACCATACCCAGGGCATCATACCTATTCTGTAAGGTTATCTTAGAGGGTAAGGAGGGGTTTCTCTTACAGGTCCATGCAGTAACCTTCTTCTACCCCTCCCCATCCCTCCATCCCTGCCTTCCTCCTGGCACCAAACAGATCCCGGACCTGCCTCCGTAGTGAGTTGGCTTGTGTGTATCAGAGATGGCAGAGCACAGCTCCATTGGTCAATCTCCTTCTCAGACTCTCAAACACACCTCAGTCTGCCCACCTCCTCCTACAGCTCAGCCACCAGGCAGAGCAGTTCATCTACCTGGTCACACACCCCACAGCCAGAAACCTGTGTGGTCACATACTTTGACAGGAGCTCTGTCTGTGTGGCTGCATTGGTTCTACCAGCTGCTAGAAGCTCAGGAGAAGCAGAGAACACTGCTTTTTTGTCATGTAGTCACCATACTGCCATGCACCTGCCCCCTGGGAAATATGTATGCTCATCCATTGCGATCAGCTCGGCTGATTGTTTTAGCCTGTTTAAATCTCCTGTGCTGCTGGGTGCAGGCTCTGCCCCTTGCTGGCTCATCCAATCAGTGGGTCCAGGCTCGGTTGCTTGGGGAACGCCCCCTGTTCAGTTGTAGTCTCTCCTTGTCCTCGTGTGTCCCTTGCTGCTGCTGGTGCTCCTTGCGCTGCTCCGGTGTCCGTTGCAATTTGAGAAGTTTTCCCTTCAGGTCAGAAATTGAGTAAAATCTCTGGCTGAACGGGAAAATCAGAGACGTTCCACATTCAGCTCTACTTGCCTATCCTACTGCTCTTTAGTTCTGCTTTTACTCTGGTTTCTGCTCCAACTATTGCTACTGCTTCTGGTTTGTAAGCATTTATAACCCTACGTGGGCTGACATGCAGCAACTGTTTGTGACTGTCTTTACTCCTGATGGAAAAAATTAAGATCTGGGAAACAAATCACAGATGGCCTGGTGAAGCACAGGGCAGAACCCCATGGCCAGCCAATGACCTAGATTGGTCCCCCAAAGTTACCAGCCGATAGAGATATGCTGCAAAGAGTGAGAGGGGAATTGTTAAAATCCTTAGAACTGACAGGAAGGAAGACTGTAAACTGAGCTAAGGTCCGAGAATGCCAGCAAGGAAATGCTAAACATCCTTCTGAATATTATGCCCAATTGGTTAAACAAGTGAGAATGTTTGGATGGGTCAACCCTGAGAAGGAGGAAAATCAATCTTTAATGGTATCTTTCTTTGTATATCAGTCAGCCCCAGATATTAAGAAATTTTTTTTCTAAACTTATACCTGGATGGCAGGGCAAAGGATTGGATTAAATAGTCAGCATTGCCATGTTCCTGTGTAATGGAAGAGATGAAAGACAGGTGAAGAAAAAAGAAAAGAACATGAACAGAAAGCTAATCTATTGGCAGCAACCCTAGACTAAGGGAACGAGGATGTGGATGTCTTCAAGGCAGAAGCAGAGGAGTAAACTTCAGGAGCAGTGGGCCTCAAGGAACAGGAGACTGTTGTAATTATTATGGACAACAAGGTCATTGGAAATGGGAATGCCCAGTATGACCAAAGAGCTTCCCAAAAGAACCTCTCAATCCTATGGTGCAAAACTAGCCCAGATAGTGCTGAAGAATTGGTTCATGACAGGAATTTATGCTGCAGCCTAATAGGTAATCGTGTCTTGCATGCACTACCTTTAGCCTTAATGAATATTTAACAAAGACCTCAACAAACAACAAAACTGTCTCCCTATGAAATACTACTTGAAAGAGTGATACAGCTCCCCAGAACTGATGTACCCACTCATGTAATTTTATTAGGAGGAAATGAAAATGTGACCCAGTATATTTTAAAGGTTCATAAATTATTAAAATACAATCAGGCCCATGCACAGCTAATGCAACCGGTACCTCTAGAAGGGGCTCTGCACCCCTTCATTCTAGGGAATTATGTTTGGGTAAAAGTACACAAAAGAAAGGATAACTTATCTCCTTGGTGGGAGGGACCATTTTTGGTATTGCTAACCTTTGTCAGCAGTAAAGGTGGAAGAAAAATAGACTTGAATTCATCACTCCCACCTAAAAGTTGCAGCTGGTCTGGAAGTGGAACCAGGAAACCCTCCTGCCACTAAAGGAACATCCACCACTGCAGAGGCTGATTCACCCGCAGCTGGGAATTTACGCAGAGCCAGTGGATTGGCTTTGAAATCACTGATCTTGCATAAGAATTTGACAACAGGAAAGTGGAAAGTAATCGGATACTTAGGAATTGCACATGGACTGAACCATACCCTTACTTAGAATTAGAGTGCAACCAAGGGATGATTATTTTTGCTATTTGTGTCTGGTTTTCCTGTTAATAGTGATTTGGAAGCCTAGATTTTGATATGATAGCCTTTCTTATAAGCCTGTGGTGGAATTCCATAATTCGGCCATAGCAACAGTCCAAACTATAGCAGCAGTGGCAAATAAGCCCAACTGTTGGATATGCATTAAAAGCCTATCCTCTACTGGAAATCAACTCTCCTGGGTTTCTGTCCCATTGAATACTCAATGGCAAAGGATGGGCATATACATTATGAATTTTCACTAAAGAAAGGAAGGATACTGCCCTTCCGCCAAGAAGGGTTTGTCACTAGTTTGAAAGGAGACCCCTGGGTAAGCTTGGAGAGCAAACCTATTGACAAGCATACTCACTTTGTAGGGCCTGGGAATTGGAAATGCTGATATATCTTTAAAATTAATAGGATTAATGGAAATGGACAATTCAGATCTTGGGACCATATAGATGAAAAGGGGGCTCTTATTGCCTGGAATGTTCCATAGATTTGTTCCTATGCCTAAAGGCAATCGGTATTCCTCCACAGATTCTTCCAAAACCTTATTACATACTACATCCACTGAGTGTGGAAGGGAGATTCTCCAAAAGCCCTTACATAAAACCTATTATACTAAGACATCACGCTGTAGATATGTTCCTGGATGGAGTTTATCAGGCCCTGCAGACTCAGACAACGTGGATATTCGCAGATAGATTAACTTGATATTCTGTAGGAAGCCATAATCAAAGTAAAGAAAATTATAAAATTTTGGGTTCCACTACAGGCCTATAGGATCCTGATTACTCTGAGTCCTTTAATCCAGGTCCAAGCTTTACTGGTTTACCTGAACAACCAAATCTGGCACATGCTAACCCTTTTGCAGGAAATAGTTTACATGACTCAAATTTATTTGGAGATACTACCCTATTTTAATAACTACCAGGACAATATTGGGTATGTGGAGAAAGGGCGTTTGAGTATTTACCCTCAACCTGAGCTGAAAAGAGTATTCTAAGTGCATTAATACCATCCGCACAGGTTAGAACCAGTATCTCTTCTGCCTCTGTAGCTCATAACTACTGATATATATGGGAAAAAGTGTTACAACCCTCTGATAGAATGTGGCACTAAGTTCCACCTGTTTGTAAGAGCTTTTATCCCACGGTTAGGGATCGTTGAACTAGAAAGAGCTATTGTAAACATATCAGCAAAAGTAGAAAAAGCTCTTAATGTAACTGCAGTATAGTAGCCTTACAGGAAGAGATTAAATCATTATCTCAAATGGTAATACAGAATTGATTAGCCTTGGACTACCTATTAGCAGCACAAGACAGGGTATGGGCATTATTGAATAATAGCTGCTGGTTTTATGTAAATCAACACCAGCAAAAATGGAACTGATAGAAACAAGATAAAGACTCATTTAAAAATATTATATGAAGACAGGGATCTCCCGTACATCTGTTTGGATGGTTAACCTCTTGGCTCCCAGACTTAGGTATAGGACTGTGAACTAAAAGGATTTTGGTTGCTGTATTCACTGTCTTATTTTGCTTTGTAATTATATATGTGTTTGCAGTGTTGTATTACCTTATGCACTTGACTTACTACTAAAATAATGAATAGTATAGTGTGGCTCTGACGGTCAAAATAAAAGGAGGGACTGTTAGGAAAAAATCTCATTCCTTAACTATTGTACCAATTAGTCTTTATAGTATGAAATTGTATGAACTTTCTTAAGATATATAGTTTACATTGTATACTGTGTAGTCATGGTTAAGTCAGCATGACTAAAGGACCCCAGCTCATTGCAAGGAGGAGGATGACGGTGCCCACCCTGAAGAATAAAGGATACCCCTGGACTACCGAGATAACCCCTCCAACACCTCTGTGAAGCCCTCCCATTATCTGGCATCACAGATAAGTAACTGTAGCAAGACCGACTCCAGGGACGTCTAGATCAAGAAAGAAGCAGGTGGATGATGATGCCATAGAATTATAGTTGCTTTGCAAAACATGAGTATGTGTGTGTTAAGTAGTTATTGGTCAAATCATGTTGTACCTGAACGCTTGAAAGGTATAAGAACCATGTGTAAAACCACATTCAGGGTCCCCCAATTTGAATGGGACACCTCAGGTGCATGAATAAAGAATTAATCTTGTAATTCTATACTTTGCATCCTTGCCTCTCTGCTCAGTCATCACAGGCCAGTTGTGAAATTTTCGTGACACTGTGCAGAATGCCTGCGTGTACATGAGGCAGCCAGGGTATGTGTTAGAGGTTTGGGAAGTTGAGAGGCAAAAACAGGGACTCTCTCACAGACTTTCCCTGAGCAGAATCTATTAGCATTTTGTTCAGTCTGACTAATGTATCCCAACAACAGGGTTACAGCCCTTGTCTTAGGGAATTCCTGCCCAGACCCATCCTTGTGGCTGAGGAATTCCAGTTATCCTGTAATTCTGCTATAGTTACCTGCAACAGTAGCGTTGTTGTTCTTTGGTTCTTTTCACTGATTTTTGATTGTAAACCCATCTGGTATAACAGCTGTCCAAGTAAATTACATAATGTGTGGTCTTGACATTCTTTATTTAAAAAAACCCAAACCAAAACAACTCCACAGTTCTGTTTCAATATAGCTGTTGGATCAAATCTCAAAAGTTCTGTTACTCTGTGTTTAAAAACATTCAGCACTGTTAGGTTTGTGTAGTTTTTCTTAGATGTGTGTAGTTTTTCAGTCTTTTGCAGATAAAGTGAGGGAGAACAGCTTGACAACTGAATTGTTAGTATAACACTATGGTTTTCCTTAACCTCTTTCATAGATAATGTAGCTTTCATTAAGAATGTGATCCAATAGAATAGGCAATGCCAGTTACTTCTTTATACATCTGAATTTTTACAAGAATTCTATTTTTTTCCTTTCCACGAATCCTGTCCATATTATTCTCAGTTCTGTCCGTGTGTCCTTGAAAAAAATTAGGGCTATTAGTTTAGCAGTAACTAAAATAAACTAGATTCTGGAAATTTTAATTTTCCATTTGAACAACGTTCAGGTTACTTGCTTTGGATATGGAATATTAACCTTAAGTAATTTAAAAGTAATTTGAAATATTTTAAAAGCAGGAACTAAGATACTTTAAGATATGCATTTTAAAATGTCTCCTTGCACTGCTCCAGTGTCCGTTGCAATTTGAGAAGTTTTCCCTTCAGGTCAGAAATGGAGTAAAATCTCTGGCTGAACGGGAAAATCAGGGACGTTCCACATTCAGCTCTACTTGCCTATCCTACTGCTCTTTAGTTCTGCTTTTACTCTGGTTTCTGCTCCAACTATTGCTACTGCTTCTGGTTTCTAAGCACCTCTTCAACAAAAATTATAGGGCCAGGACTGGAACCTAGCCAGTTTTCTGTGGGAATAGTCCACATGCCATTTGCACCTGCTCATTTGGTTTTGGGGCAACAGCAAGTGCCCGGACCGTGGGATGATCTGCAGAAGGTGATGCAAAATATATGTGGCATCTTTCGCATTTATAACCCTACATGGGTTGACATGCAGCAACTGTTTGTGACTGTCTTTACTCCTGATGGAAAAAACTGGTGAGGGGGGAATGCTGGAGAGACAGCCTTGATGCTTGATGTAGCCAAAACACTGGTGTGTTATCAACACCTGTCTAGCTACCGATACAAAGCACAGCACTATGAGGGCTGCTCTGGGGAAAATTAACTCCATCTCAGCCAGACCCAATACAAACATCTATGGAAATAGATGGTAATATATAATTCAAATTGTCACTCTACTACTGTGGCAGAATATTTTTTTAAAGTCAGCATGCAACTGATAATTTCATTTACACACAATTACATTCTGAATTATACTTCCAAATGTGTGTAACATGATTTGCATACAGAATTATACGTATACTTTATACATAAAGAATTTACAGGTAAGGATGCAAATTACATTTTGCAAAATATCTCATTTTCAAAGATTATTCCTTGATACATGCTTTCTGGTCAACGAAACTTAACAACTGTCACTGGAATTTACTCTAAACTTAAAAGCACAAACATCAACAACAACACAACAAACAAAATAAAGCAGTTGCAATTACGTTTGTTCAAAGCTAATATTGCAATAAATTACAACCAAATGATCAAAAATTACTTTCTTTTCAAGACAGTCTACTACTCCCACCTACTCACAAGCTTTCTTTTAAACAGGCAGAGAAATGTCCTTTTTGCTGAGTAGGTATCATCTTCTATGTTTTGATTCTTATTTTTGTATTTAAAAGTGTTCTAAGGTATTCACTGGGCTTACACACAGTTTAAAGATATAAACCACCAATAACTTAATGAAAACACAGGAAAACCTTTTCCCATTCCTTCTACTGATGAAAGAAAAACTATACCTGTGCTCGCTTCTCCATGTCCTGACAAGTACCTAGTTGTTCTTCCATTGCAGCTCTGATTTGCCTTGCCTCATACTCTAACTGCCTTCTGGTCATATCTGTTTGCAAGGAGAACTGAAATTGAAGTACAAAGAAGGCAATTTAAATAAGGTTGATGTAAACTATGTATTTCTCTGAATATAAGCAAAACAATTATATTTCCACACCAACCTTCATAAACAAAACATGAAAATTGACACTTAAAATATTACTACATTGTTAAAAACAAGAACACATAATATTGGTAAACCAACAGGCTACCTGCAAGTCTTGTCAAATAACTAAAAGCATTATATAAACATTGAGACAATATAATTCATTAACATTTTATAACTAACCTGTTTTTTTAAGCATAGCTGTTGAATTCACAACCTACAACATCGCTTAAGGAAAGGTACTGCAACCAATATATTTTTCAAGGCATAAGCAAAGCTAGTTTATAATTTTAATGTTTATTTTAAAAAACAGGTCTTTCCAACTAAGGGAAAATACTAAAAATTAGCAAGAAAGTTGATTTAAGTTCAACTCCCTCAAGCTTTATTTTAAAAGACTGTAGAAATATAGAAAAGTCTAGGCTGACAGGGACTTCTGGAGATACCTGGTCCCACCTTCTGTTGAAAGCAGGGCCTTTAAAAGTAATTTGAAATATTTTAAAAGCAGGAACTAAGATACTTTAAAATATGCATTTTAAAATTCTTTATCCTACATGAAGTTCTTTCATGCGAAAGCTTGATTTTCTTCTTTCCAAATCATGATTGAAATGCATAAAGAAAGTAGTCGAGGGGATTTTTTACTTTTCTTGTATGTTGTTTTTGTTTCTTAACAAAATATTTGTAGTAATTATCTATGACTTTTTTGTGTGTTTTACAAAGGTTCATATGGCTCTTGCTCAGAAATACTACAATCTGTGTTTAGAGAGAAAAGGATGTAGAAATTAAGGGATGGGAAATAATACTGGGCAAACTTGTACGCAGCTTTCTGTCCTCTAGGTTAGTGTTTGAGTTCAGTCTTAAGCATTATCAGTCCAGCTTTGTTTATGAATGCTATGCTTATTTAATTTTTCAAGTACCTCTATCTTTATATTGGCTGTAAATTAATATGATTTTAACATTTCCTTTTATGTTAATGAGCAATATTAAAATGTCAGAAGGAAGAAGAGTGCTTGCAGAAAGCACTTACAAGAAACTAATAAGCTTTTATTTAAAGAAAAAAAAAGTGGGTTGTCTGTAACCCCTACTAGCAGGATTTGGGCTTTAAAATTTTAAAATCTATTTTAAAAAAAGTGTAATATCAATAAATGATATGTAGCTATATTGATAAATTTTGCAGCTATATAAATGTAGTTTATAAAGGATTGATAAAATAGTATGTAAAACTTTTAATATTTTTTCATAATTTGCATATAAATGTCTTCAGTTCCTTTTATTGGTATTCTGATATCTTTATAATTCTTAATGGGTATCATAAGCATATTGCAGACCTGAGTAGTTATAACTACTCAGGTCTGCAATATGCTTATGATACCCATTTAGAATGTGTTAAGCAGCTGTAAATGTATCCTGTATATAACATATGATGGAAAAATACTCCTTGAAAGTGTTTTTGATAATAATGGATTTGTGTGCTTTAACATTATTTTGTTATGGATGACAGAGTGAGGAGGCACTACAAAGGCAGAAAAGATAACTGAATTTAGTAATGAGATTCTGAGGTGTATACGCTTCTGCAATATCCAAGCCTTTTCTTAAATAGCAGTTGTAGTTTGCTGCATTGTATAAAGCATATCATCATAAAGAAGCAGGATGCAAGTTAGCATGTGACTAATAACTGCTTAGATTTCACAAAATGTCTCTCAGCTATCGATTTCAAACTGGTTTTATAAAGAACTACAGGTATTCTTTCTTTTACAGATGTGGATCTGCTATACAAGAAGTTAAAGTGACTTGCTTGCTTAGCTCAGCATAGTTGGATAGTTTGATTAGCTAGGGCCAGGGAACAGAACTCACCTTCTCAACTTCTTGTTAGTGCTGTCTTCATCAAAACTCATTTCTTATTTCACCTTTTATATAGGTATTAATGCTTATTGCTGTACTTGTATTTGATAATGAAGTCTTACTAGTGAGACATTTCTGGCTTTTGTTTTTGATAGATCTCTGTTGCTTGCGGAGCTTGAGAAGGAAGAGAAAGAAAAGGACTGGTATTATGCTCAGCTTCAGGGCCTTACTAAAAGGATTGATAGTATCCCCCTTACTGAAAATGTAAGTAACTACAGCATGCTCATTTATGTATCTGGTGCTATGATCTCTGTTTAGATGCTGTGTATATTTTATGAATTTAGGAACATTCTCTACTATTGTTTTCATTTAAAGCATTTTTTGTTTCACTATGCAAAGTTAATTCAGACTAAATAATGTATTTTTTCCTTTGCAATTCCCTGGTTTTCAGATGTTATTTTACCTGTTAAAATTTGTACCTATCAGTATGAATCTCAGTGCTAGAGAGGAGCACTGAAAAGTTGTTATGACAAATGAGTTATATGTCAGTAGGTTTCTTCTTTAACTGTATCCCCCAAAGGCCTTTTTTTCTATCTGTTCTGTTATTTTATGGATTCTTTTAATTTTGAGAGCAATATTAGCCTAAGAGACCATTTACACAGGAGCTCTTAATTCAGAACAGTGAGTAAAATGGTGCTATAGCCTATGCAGATATTAATGCTCCTGCAAACTTTTACCTCGGCATCTCCAAACTATAGTCAAGTCACTGTTTTCTGGGATAATGAAGATCTCCAATATCCCAGATAATACAGGTTTTCCTGCTGTCAGACCTCAGCAGCTTGGATATATTTGTAGTGCATTCTTTAGTACATACAGTTATGGGAAGACTTGGTTGCCCACCTTTACAGAGCCATATCTGTTCAAGAATCAGTTTAGCTGTATTTACGCAGTACTGTCAGAACTAGTCATCTTCCTGAAAGTAGAAACAGAATATGGAAACACTTTAGTGACTGGAGTGAAACAGCTAGTCTTCAGCAAATCTAATATTGAGTCACAGCCAAGTTAATCAGAAAACCAGGGACAAGGGGAGAAAGAAGGAAAA
The DNA here is from genome assembly GCA_008921705.1 of Burhinus oedicnemus. Classification (NCBI taxonomy): domain Eukaryota; kingdom Metazoa; phylum Chordata; class Aves; order Charadriiformes; family Burhinidae; genus Burhinus; species Burhinus oedicnemus. The sequence continues at coordinate 25,911 of VFFE01008612.1, forward strand.
AGGACCTTGAGGAAATGTAATCCATTTCCCAAAGGCATTGTTGGCTGTATCTGTGTCACTCTAAATGTGTCATAGGTTTTAAGATGAAGTTTCCTCAGCTTCGTAGGTAGTCAATTAATTTAGCTCTTCATATTATTAGAATGTTTTACTTAACATCTATAATAAATCTCTTTTGTGGCAATTTATGTCCATCAGTACTTATTCCATCCACAGTGGAAGGATACATCCTATTCTTTTTTAGCAGTGTTTTACATATTTGTAGACTGTTGTATCTCTTGTTGGCTTTCTGAACTGACCTTGGTTAAGTCTTCTGGGAGACCTGCTGTTGGTGACTTGTTTATCTGCAAACTGAATAATTGTCAAAAAACAGTGAAGAGTTGACTTCTAGCAATAATGAAAAAACACATCAGCCATAATTGAATTTTCTAAGAATAAATAAAACTTTTAAACTTTATCATAATTTCCTCAAAGTTTCACATTTCTGCCTCTCAGTTCAGCTCATGTTTTTGTCTCATGCTTTGAAATGCACAACCTTCTAATTTCTGTTGCATCTGCCAGAATATGGTTGGGCACTAGGATTGTGCTTCAAGTTTTACCTTTCTTTTCATATGTCTGTATCTGAAGGCTTCCTTCTGACCTTCTTTTAAGACCCTTTCCAGAACAAAAAGGGTAATGAATTCTGCCTTCATAAGATCTCTGCATATTATTGGTGGAACAGAGTGACTAGTGTATACTGGCTTTGATTTTTCCTTTTTCTATACCAGGAGAACCTCTAGAACAAAGAAGCAAAGGTAATTTCTGTCTCCTGTCAGTGACCATCAATAATGCAGTGCTATGGTAATGCCAAAAAGTCTGCCATGTCCCTGTAACACATAGCACTGTTTTAAGTGAAATATAGTAGTGTATTTGGTTTACGTGGCAAGGTGTTCAGGAGGGGGGCGCTGCAGGGGTGGCTTTTGCGAGAAGACACCAGAAGCTGCCCCCATGTCATACAGAGCCAGTTCCAGACGGCGCCAAGACAGACCTGCCACTGGCCAAAGCTGAACCAGTCAGCAAAGCTGATGGTGCCTCTGTGCTAACATATTTAAGAAAGGGTAAAAAATGCTGCGCAACAGCAGCTAGGAGAGAGAGGAGTGAGAATATGTGAGAGAAACAACTATGCAGGTCAGCGAAGAAGGAGGGTGAGGAGGTGCTCCAGGTGCTGGAACCAGCAGCCCATGGAGGAGACCATGGTGACACAGGTTGTCGCCCTGCAGGAGCAGGTATTCTGGCAGGAACTGTGGTCCATGGAGGACCCATGCTGGAGCAGTCTGTTCCTGATGGACTGTACCCCATGGAAAGGACCCATGTTGGAGAAGTTCATGAAGGACTGTCTCCCATGGGTGGGACCCCACGCTGGAGCAGGGAAAAAGCGTGAGGAGGAAGGAGCAGCAAAGACAAAGCATTATGAACTGACCGCATCCCCCATTCCCCATCCCCCTGCGCTACTCAGGGGGAGGATGTAGAGAAGTCAGGAGTGAAGTTGAGTCTGGGAAGAAGGGAGGGTGGGAGGAAGGTGTATTTAGATTTGTTCTTATTTTCTCACTATCGTACTCTGTTATTAATTGGCAATTAATTGATCTTCCCCAAGTTGAGTCTGTTTTGCCTGTGACGGTAATTGGTAAATAATCTCCCTGTCCTTGTTTCGACCCATGAGCTTTTCATCATATTTTCTTCTCTTGTCCTGTTGAGAAGGGGGAGTGATAGAGCGGATTGGTGGGCACCTGGCGACTAGTCAGGGTCAACCTACCACAAGTAGTTAGGTGCTTTGTAAAACTTCTTCCTGAAAGATTTAAAATTTTATCAGTCATCTTATACTTGTGTATACTTGTTCCTAATATTGAAGAATGACTATGCCTTCTAGTTTTGCTTTTCATACATTCATGAAGTCATTCTTTTTGGTTTGTGGTCTATTTAGTTACTAGTATCTTTTTGCTGGAGAGCAGACTAGAGAAAAGTCTTCATAAAATTAATTACAGCTGCCATATTTGCTCATCACCTCCCTTTTTTGAAAGAGCTTATGTTATGTTGTTCTCTTCCAGAAAGACAGTTCTCACTGATATTTAAATGATGGATCTTCTAATCTTCCATGGCATTCATTTCATTTTACTTGCCACTCCCATATAGCTATGTATTTGAAACCATTGACCTCACAAGAAATTAAATAAATTCATATTCATCTAGCAAGAACAGTTAGAATGAAAGGTAATCATGTGTATCAAAAGATGGTATCAACTAATTCACTTTTTGAGCAAACATGTTACTGGACCTGTTACTGTTTTCCACATGCTTGAATAACTTACCGGTGTACATATGATGGAATGGTGGAATCTGCCTTGCTGGAAATATTCAAAACTTGTCTTAACTTGGGCCTGGATAACCTAATCTAAGGCCCTGCTTTCAACAGAAGGTGGGACCAGGTATCTCCAGAAGTCCCTGTCAGCCTAGACTTTTCTATATTTCTACAGTCTTTTAAAATAAAGCTTGAGGGAGTTGAACTTAAATCAACTTTCTTGCTAATTTTTAGTATTTTCCCTTAGTTGGAAAGACCTGTTTTTTAAAATAAACATTAAAATTATAAACTAGCTTTGCTTATGCCTTGAAAAATATATTGGTTGCAGTACCTTTCCTTAAGCGATGTTGTAGGTTGTGAATTCAACAGCTATGCTTAAAAAAACAGGTTAGTTATAAAATGTTAATGAATTATATTGTCTCAATGTTTATATAATGCTTTTAGTTATTTGACAAGACTTGCAGGTAGCCTGTTGGTTTACCAATATTATGTGTTCTTGTTTTTAACAATGTAGTAATATTTTAAGTGTCAATTTTCATGTTTTGTTTATGAAGGTTGGTGTGGAAATATAATTGTTTTGCTTATATTCAGAGAAATACATAGTTTACATCAACCTTATTTAAATTGCCTTCTTTGTACTTCAATTTCAGTTCTCCTTGCAAACAGATATGACCAGAAGGCAGTTAGAGTATGAGGCAAGGCAAATCAGAGCTGCAATGGAAGAACAACTAGGTACTTGTCAGGACATGGAGAAGCGAGCACAGGTATAGTTTTTCTTTCATCAGTAGAAGGAATGGGAAAAGGTTTTCCTGTGTTTTCATTAAGTTATTGGTGGTTTATATCTTTAAACTGTGTGTAAGCCCAGTGAATACCTTAGAACACTTTTAAATACAAAAATAAGAATCAAAACATAGAAGATGATACCTACTCAGCAAAAAGGACATTTCTCTGCCTGTTTAAAAGAAAGCTTGTGAGTAGGTGGGAGTAGTAGACTGTCTTGAAAAGAAAGTAATTTTTGATCATTTGGTTGTAATTTATTGCAATATTAGCTTTGAACAAACGTAATTGCAACTGCTTTATTTTGTTTGTTGTGTTGTTGTTGATGTTTGTGCTTTTAAGTTTAGAGTAAATTCCAGTGACAGTTGTTAAGTTTCGTTGACCAGAAAGCATGTATCAAGGAATAATCTTTGAAAATGAGATATTTTGCAAAATGTAATTTGCATCCTTACCTGTAAATTCTTTATGTATAAAGTATACGTATAATTCTGTATGCAAATCATGTTACACACATTTGGAAGTATAATTCAGAATGTAATTGTGTGTAAATGAAATTATCAGTTGCATGCTGACTTTAAAAAAATATTCTGCCACAGTAGTAGAGTGACAATTTGAATTATATATTACCATCTATTTCCATAGATGTTTGTATTGGGTCTGGCTGAGATGGAGTTAATTTTCCCCAGAGCAGCCCTCATAGTGCTGTGCTTTGTATCGGTAGCTAGACAGGTGTTGATAACACACCAGTGTTTTGGCTACATCAAGCATCAAGGCTGTCTCTCCAGCATTCCCCCCTCACCAGTTTTTTCCATCAGGAGTAAAGACAGTCACAAACAGTTGCTGCATGTCAACCCATGTAGGGTTATAAATGCGAAAGATGCCACATATATTTTGCATCACCTTCTGCAGATCATCCCACGGTCCGGGCACTTGCTGTTGCCCCAAAACCAAATGAGCAGGTGCAAATGGCATGTGGACTATTCCCACAGAAAACTGGCTAGGTTCCAGTCCTGGCCCTATAATTTTTGTTGAAGAGGTGCTTAGAAACCAGAAGCAGTAGCAATAGTTGGAGCAGAAACCAGAGTAAAAGCAGAACTAAAGAGCAGTAGGATAGGCAAGTAGAGCTGAATGTGGAACGTCCCTGATTTTCCCGTTCAGCCAGAGATTTTACTCCATTTCTGACCTGAAGGGAAAACTTCTCAAATTGCAACGGACACTGGAGCAGTGCAAGGAGACATTTTAAAATGCATATCTTAAAGTATCTTAG
>VFFE01008616.1:19170-47598 GCA_008921705.1 Burhinus oedicnemus
CTTGACTGTTTGGCTATGGGTGGTGGGTCCACTGCAGGCTGAGCTTGTAGCCAGCTGTCTGTCTCCTTCTCAGCCTCCCTGATGCTTCACAGCCTCCTCACTGCCTCCTGCAGCTCAGCCACCTGCTGCAGGGGTTCCTCCACCTGGGCACACCTTTTGCAGGCAGCTGTGCCACCTATCCCTGCCGTGGGAGGAAGGTCCAGGCACTCCTGCAGTCTGAGGTCTGCACTGCAGCCTCTCTCTTCCGTAGCTCTGTCTGGGTGGAGGCATCGGCCACCGCTGGGGTGGATGGTGCAGAGCCCCGAGCTGCAGCCTTTGCTCTCAGACGAGTGCCCACCATTCTGCCTTGAGTGCCCTTGACCCGTGCAGATGGTCACAGAACGGTGCTCAAACCAGTGGAATGCTCCTCCTTCGAAGAGATGCCCTTCCAGCCTGACTGACACACCACACTCCCAACCGCTCACGCTCCCTAGGGTGCCTTTTTTTATAGGCAGGGGCTGGTCTCCGTTGCTCTGGCAACGCCCACGCCTCGTCAGCGCCTCCCGCGAGAGCTGCCGGCTCCTGGCGGGTCTCTCCGCTGCCCCGGCGTGTCCTTCCCTCAGGAAAACCGCCTGTGCGCCGAGCTCTGCCGCTCCGCTGCTGGTCGGCCCGGCTCCGGAGCAGCTCCTCTCAGCGATAGATTTGCCTGCTCTCCTGGACCTGTTTCTCTGAGAAACATTAAGCTAGAGTATATGGAATATTTAGGGAAAAGAAGGGTGAATAGCCGCTGTGACGGCTGTAATGTAAAATGCATGGAATAGTCATTGCAATACAGACACAACTTCCATGGGACTAAAGTTCTGTAAGTGTCATTTGGAAATGCAAGTCAAATGTAAGTCTGCTTAGCCTTAGTAGTTGGATTTAAAGATGAAAGCAGATCCCAGGGTAGAAACTGGTCTCTAACTCACTACAAAGAAGAAAGTGTGAAAGAGATGAGGCTGGAACATTATGAAACTGCTAATGAAGTTGGAGTTGTGAGCTAAGTCTTCCAATATAAAAATAAGAAAGGAAAAAAGTATTTTTCATACAGTTAAAAACAGTCAATGCCTGCTTCTTAACTATTTACTGTAAATACAATCCACAATGTGAAATCCTGGCTAAAGTTAAATAACTTAATGGAATCAGGAATCCAACCATTGTTTTTAAACTCAATTTGTTCAAGTATTTGACTATACTTTTTCCAGCTTTGTTTAGTTTTTCTAAAGAACACATAATTTCTTGAGAGGAGAGCATTCTGCAAACCTGCTCTGCAGATGTATTGATATAACACAGGGGAGTCACGCATAGAAAAGTGAGGCCTAAGAATTTACAAAACCAAAGCAATTACCTGGTGACAGGACAAACTAAATTCCCTTTTTAAAGTAAATGTGTGAGCCGACACAGGCAGGACACAGGAACAACCACAAAACCATGGGTGAAAGGCAAAGAACAAATTTAATCTCAATACCTCGCGGATCGGGGAATCTCCAAAGCAGCACCTGGGCAGAGGCACACAAGTGGGGGATGCAAGCACCGCAGAGCGAGAAAGTTTTTATTAGCAACAGAGTCCTTGTTAGCAAGAGAGTGAGAGCTCAGACTTGCTGTTCTTGCCTGTATTTCAAGGGTTCAAGCAGGCATAGTTTTCCACTGTGCTTTGATCTTCTTCAGCAGCAGGGCAGGAATCTCAGACATGTTTGATAAGGCGCCCCTGAGTCCATCACAGGCCTATGTTATCTAAGTGCCGATGTTCTACTTGTCGAGCACGTAAGACTAAACAATAATTAGTGTGATATATGTGTTTTCCAGCACCCCATGTGTGAGTCACTTGAGCGTGTTTACAGTCCTCCTCGCCAATCTTCCATTACTTTCCCACAGTAAAGAATAAAAATACCAATTTCCTTTGGTAGCACATAGTTAGTATTTTTGAAAAGCAGCCATGGCAACTAGTATCGTAAAAAGAGAAAGACATTCTCCAAATCTAAATGCTAATTTTATATAACTTGGCTGAAGTTTACTTTAGACACACACCCAGACATACACACACAATTCACAATCTTGAAGGATATGAGCCAGGTTATGAGTCAGGACCCTGAATTTTAGGAGAGCAAACGTTCAGTTGTTTAAGGAATTAGTGGATGGGATCCCCTGAGGAAGCTGCCCTCAGGGAGAAAGGAGCAGAACAGAGATGGCAGCTCTTTTAAAGGACATCTTTCTTAGAGCACAATATCTCTCGATTTCCATGTGTAAAAATTGGGAAAGGAAGGTAGGAGACCAGCATGGCTGAGTAAGGACCTCCTGATCAAACTGAAGTGTAAGAAGGAAATGCACAGGCAGTGGAAACAGGGACATGTATCCTGGGAAGAATATAGGGACGCTGCCTGGATGCGTAGGGATGGGATTAGGAAAGCTAAGGCACAGCTGGAGCTGAATTTGGTGAGGGATGTGAAGAATATTAAGAGCTTTTACAGGTATGTTGAAGAAAGGCTATATGAAGAAAGGCCTATGAAGGAAGGCTGAGAGATTTGGGGTTGTTCAGTCTGGAGAAGAGAAGGCTCTGGGGAGACCTTATTGCAACCTTTCAATATATACAGGGGGCTTATAAGAAAGACAGAGAGAGACTTTTTACCAGGGCCTGTAGTGACAGGACAAGGGGCAAGGGTTTTAAACTGAAAGAGGGTAGGTTTAGATTGGACATAAGGAAGAAATTCTTTACAATGAGGGTGGTGAGACACTGGAACAGGTTGCCCAGAGAAGTTGAGGATGCCCCATCTCTGGAAGTGTTCAAGGTCAGGTTGGACGGGGCTTTGAGCAACCTGATCTAGTGAAAGATGTCCCTGCCCATGGCAGAGGGGGTAGACTAGATGGTCTTTAAATTTCCTTTCCAACCCAAACCATTCTATGATTCTATGATATACATATACGCTATAAGTGATAGAATTTCAGGTTCCATTTTCAAACATTTTAATTAGTTTGCCCAATAATCAGACTTTTTTTCCTTTCTTACTTTTAATCACAATGCAATTTGCTACATTTTTTTGATTATTTAAATTTTCTCCTTTGTAATTTTATCATTTAGCTTTCTCTGAATGTGGATTTTGCTTATATTTTTTGCTTTTTTCTGAATTACCAGTTTATTTACCGCTTTTTTTATCAGTGTCCAGAGCTGCATGTAGTATTCTGTTCAATGTGACTCACCACTGCCTTACACACTGTTTCTAGTGTGTGGATACCTATTGTAATTCTTTATGCTAACTCTGAAAAAGGGGATATGAATGATACGCTATGCTAGATATGAAATAAATTTGTCATAAATATGCTTATCAGAATATAAAAGAAGTATACGATTCATCAGTGAAATGAAAGTGGTGTATATAGCCCAGAATTTTCAGGAAAATAAGTGAACAATATTGTCAAGTTTTTTGTTTGTTTGTTTGTGTTTTTTTTAATATTAAATCAGTAGCTGCAACTAGTGAATTAGCTGAAGTGGATCTGAATTGTGTCCAATGGGTATGTTTACATTATCAAATAATTCAGTGCAAGAGAAGCAGATAAACAGACTGAAGTAGCTGGTGCTGAGGCTCCTCAGATTTATATGAAGTCAGAGAGGTTTACTTAGGATTAAATGTAGTCTGGTCTCCTGTGCCAAACATGGTCCCAAACTGTGTGCAGCAAAGCTATCATACAAATTTTGGCTTCCTAAACTGCAGGCTTCTCTAGGGAGCACCATTTTGTACAGCATATCGGTGCCACATCAGAGCCCTTGCCATCATTGCTCACAAAAGACTCCATATTATTTCTGTTCCTCCTCATGGCATTTTGAGTTACATCATTGTGCCTGATGACTGCCCTACCTTCCAGCTCAAAGTTTGGACAACATCTACTGCAAGGCATCAAAACACCAGTAGGAATGAACTATGTGAGTTTAAAGAACAGATTAAAACTATCATAGAATAAAACTATCCATCCATGCCCTTACAAGCAGGATAAGCAAACTAGTCCAGATAAACATGTCCAGGAGAAGACAGTCTGCACAAGCAATAATGGGAAGGAAGGGCAGCTTACTGGCAGTGAATGAGGCGTCAGGCAGGTCTATGATACCAAATAGTCAGGACAGTCAATTCAATCATTAGTAAATGGGAATGGAGATGTTTGTAACCAACTAACTATGAAAAAGTGATATTCATAGCAGGTAAGTTTAAAAACTCCTCTTGATGATCTCTCTGAATCTTTCAAATCAGTTAACATGCCAATAAGACTTTCTTCACTGACTGCAGCCTTGCATAAGGGATTTTGAAATATCCTTTGACAAAGAGTAAGTCCCCCTTTCAGTCAGTACTCACAGTGGTATAAAAACATTTCATAAAAGCATGTCCTCACTATAATTCTGCCAAAAAAGATAGAAAGAGGCTGAAAACTACAGAGCAATGACAAAAAGTGAAAGAAAATAACATGCGCTTAACTTACTGTATGTTTTATTTTATTAATTTTAAGTAACTGTGGTTCCTTAAGATGTACGATCCAAATGGATTCAATTTCTGATGGATGCATTTGTTCAAAGTCTTTTTTTTACCAATATCTATTGGAACTGAATCTAACTTTCAATAGAGCTGAAGATAAATAACCTCACCTAAGCTTCTCTCAGCTTTATGAAAAAATATCTTGATGCTCTAAGAAAGATAAGCAATAGGTTGGAAAACAGTAATTACTTAGTTATTTGATATGTAGAACTATATGCCATCTATGGTCATGCAGAAGTAATATACCCTCTAAAACATAATGCTTTTCAGTTGGATAAACTTAAAAATCAGATTTTTCATGGAGGCAAACTAAAACCTATTTTATGTTCTACCTCTATCTTGCTATTTTTCACTGTTTACACAGCCACACACCTACACTGAATATAATATTTCATTGATAAAACTAATGTAAGGCCCTGAAGCGCTTCCAAAAAACCTCTCAAGACACAGGGAATGACTACAATAAAGTAAGGTATATAATCATTGGTATTGTCAGGGGGAGGACCAAACAAACAAACAAAAACACAACAGTGGACAAATATTTATTAAATTCACAAAACAGCTGTAACCTTGTATGCATATATGTGTGTACAAGCAAGTAGAAAAGGGAAATATGTCTATTTTCCTCATAAAAGCAATATGGGAATTTATTAATCATCATCACTGACATACAGCCTAAAACTTTTCAATTAAAATTAGTTTCCTGTCTGAGACATCTGCGATACACTCCTCTTTGGACTGTCAAGAATCAGCATCAGGAAGCCAATAAAATATTGAACCAATATGTTATATCTCAGTGCAGCATATATTTCCTTTTCTAGAAACAATAACTAGAATTTTCCATTATAAGGTAAAAACAGGAAAAGTTCTACATTGGAAAGAAAGGTATCAGTGTACATTAGAGAGTGTTTTGGCTTTGCTTAGCAAATATTGATGCATATACTTACTTTTTGGTCAATGATCTATGCTCAGAGAAGAATTTCATACCTCATTTCTGAGGTGATCTTCTTGGGTGCCCTTCTTCCCCCCCCCAATCCATCTACTTCTGTTTTTTTCTTATCCTATCATCTAATTGGTTGTTCATCACCTGCAGTAATGCCTCCTTTACCCACTGTAAAAATTAAATCCTGCAATCCATCTTTCTTTTTGCTACAAACTATTAAAACAATAGCTTAAAAAATCAGTGAAACTAGCACCGCTACCAATCAGCCGGAACCATGCATTCCTACATCTCCTGGCTATGAAATATTGGTATTTGATGCTATATACAAGAGAGCCTCTAAACTTTCTGAACAGATTTAATATGAAACTTTGAACTCCAAAATACAGTAAATAGGTAAAAATAAATAATACTACTGTAACTTCATGGCAACTTGTTAAATAACTGTATTGGGTTTCCGTGGCAAGGTTTTGGTAGCAAGGGGGGGCTACAGGAGTGGCTTCTGTGAGAAGCAGCTAGAAGCTTCCCCTATGTCAAATAGAGCCAATGCCAGCCAGCTCCAAGATGGACCCGCCACAAGCCAAGGCCAAGCCAATCAGCAACGGTGGTAGCGCCTCTGTGATAAAATATTTAAGAAGGGGAAAAAAACCAAACAACTGCATGACAGCAACCAGGAAAGAGGAGACAGAGAAACAACTATGTAGAAACCAAAGTCAGTGAAGAAGGAGGGGGAGGAGGTGCTCCAGGCACCAGAGCAGAGATTCCCCTGCAGCCCGTGGTGAAGAGATTCCCCTGAAACCCATGGTGAGGCAGGTTGTCCCCCTGCAGTCCATGGAGGTTAATGGTGGAGCAGATATCCACCTGCAGTCCGTGGAAGACCCCATGCCAGAGCAGGTGGATGCCTGAAGGAGGCTGTGATTCCATGGAGAGAGGACCCCATGCTGGAACAGGTTTGCTGGCAGGACTTGTGACCCCATGGGGGACCCATGCTGGAGCGGTCTGTTCCTGAAGGACCGCACCCCATGGAAAGACTCATGTTGGAGAAGTTTGTGGACAACTGTCTCCCATGGGAGGGACCCTACGCTGGAGCAGGGGAAGAGTGTGAGGAGTCTCCCCCTGAGGAGGAAGGAGCGGCAGAAACAATGTGTTGAACTGACCACAACCCCCATTCCCCGTCCCCCTGTGCCACTTGGGGGGAGGATGTAGAGAAAATCGGGAGTGAAGTTGAGCCCGGAAAGAAGGGAGGGGTGGGGGGAAGATGATTTAAGATTTAGTTTTTATTTCTCATTACCATACTCTGATTGGATTGGTAATAAATTAAATCAAATTCCCCAAGTTGCATCTGTTTTGCCCATGCCGGTAATTGGTGAGTGATCTCCCTGTCCTTATCTCGACCCATGAGCCTTTTGTTATATTTTCTTTCCTCCTGTCCAGCTGAGGAGGGGGAGTGGTGGGCACCTGGCATCCAGCCAGGGTCAACCCACCACAATAATGTATCTGAAGTATGGCAAAAACAATTATTACCATCTATGGATCTACTTATTTTCCAGCTGAATTCAATGCTGATTTCAGCATGGCAAGTTATATTTAATGCACTTATGTACACATACAGTGCTGGTTTTGCAATGTCTCCTGCAATTAGACTTTGCTCTGTGGAATTGGTTCATTTTTCACTACAATTTAATAGTAAAATTCTTACTACAAAGATGGCAAGCAAAACACTATTTTTTTTAAATACAACCAGATAGCCGGTGTTAAAAGCAAATGAATTCACTTCTAATTAATGGAATGAAAGTTCATCTGGCTGTAAAAATTCTGAGCTTCTCATTTAGTATTCAATTTCAGTGGGAGGTTAGGACCCTTGGCCGAATAATGTTTTACATTTTTAATTATATGTTTTCATAGTTTCAGATTCACACATTACAATTTCCTTCCAATTATTATTATCAAAGCTATGATGTTCTCCAAAATTTACTTTTAAAACCTTTCAAAAAGCATTGTTTAAGAAACAGGAGTGGAGTAGATAAGAAAGTGGATAATGGAGCTATTCCTGAAAGAGCATGTAAATGTTTAAATTGTTCAATATTAGGGTACATTTTTCTCTCTGGAAGAAATTAGGGAATTTGAAAGTAATTTGCAAATTATGTCTTTTCCTACTCAAAGAATCCAGTTTGCACAAAATAACAAAAACTGGAAGAACACATCTAATGGCATACTGGAACTTCATGTTCTCTCTCTTAAAAATTCAATAGCAAGCACAGGGAAATTAAAATTCCTGTTGAGAACAATGAAAACTAAGAGTACATAGAACAGCTAAAAATGAATTCTGTGTAATTAAAATGAAGATATGAGGTAGAAATGTCTAAATGTTCTAGATGATAGCAACATACTTAGTGTGTTAAATACATGTCAAAAGTATAACATTTTCTTTTCTGTAATTGCTCTTGGATAAAGTATATAGGTATGTCCTCTGACAATAATTCCAGAACACATGCTTTTATTGATCTTGTGTAACACAAGACAAATTCACATTCTATGAACTTAAGACTTGTTATTTAAACAGTAGATGTCACTAAACTTTTGACATTCAGCATACAAAGTAATTATATTTCCTCAATTATTCTCCATTGTAATAGGACCATGAGAATACAGAGAATATTATTTATACCATGTAGGAAAGATGTAAGATTTTATTGATGACCACAATAGCTTTCTCAAACATTAGTTGTATATTATTTTAATCTTAGTTTCAATATCCTATACTCTCATTTCTTAATTTTCATTTCTTAATTAAGGACAGCCTCTTGCTCTCATGCAGTGAGTAATTTATTATTCTAAAAAGGTGTTATTCAATTGAAATTACCTGAATAGTACTTGTAAATTCCTAATATTTATAAACAAGAAAGTGGTATTGCAGTTAACAAAAACAACCCAAACATAATTCCATTACAAGCACTCACAATGCTACAGCTTATTAAACAGAATGAGGGACACTAAGAAAACACATTTCTTTCAATCCTCTTTACCATATTTCTAGCAAAGCTTACTCTATTTTTTAGAGGGAATATTCTGTATCAGGGATATCTCATGAGAAAAAGATATACTGACTCAACTCCACAAAGGCAAAAAAAATATTTTTCATAATATGCATATTATACATAACAAGAAAAAAATCTAAATCTCGTCTGAAATTTCTTATGAATTGTGTTGGCAACCTAAGAATTTCTTCTTATCTCTTATGATAACTCTTATCCTTTCTTTAACAGCTTTTGACATTTAACTTAACTTCCCATTGTATTAAGTCTATAAACCACAAAGTTTTTTAATGCAAGGATTTTATTGTATTTGTTCTTAAATGCAACAAGAAGAGCCATCTCACTATAATAAAAAATAAATAAATACTGTTCTAGAAGAACAGATCACATAACTATATGCATTGTATACAATATTCTACTACAGTATCATACAATATTCTAAACACATATTTTGAGTCATCCTTTTGGACCTTCTCCTGAACCTTGGGATCCTAACATGAGTTTCACATGGCAGAAAGACCTGACCATTATCTGAGATTATGAGGAATGTATTCATTGTTACTCACTCAAATATATAAAACCAGAAATACCATCTTACTAGTAATACAGTTGTGTTTTACCTATGCTGTAACATCCTGATTAAGAGTTTTGCAAATTTCATTTTCTCATTCATTTCTTATCCAATTATGCAGTGAAACCTGGAAGGGTAGCAATAATGGAAAGGAAAGGTAAGAAATGTCAGAAGGAGAAGCTCTGAACCATCAGATAGTAATAGAACTTAAAAAGGAGGCTTTAGGTTTATTTTTTGTAAAATTTTCTCCTAAAAATGGTGGATTTTCTTCTAAAATTTCATATTATTTCTAACATTATACCTGGCATTCTGTTGCCAACCAGGTAGTATCGCAAGTTGTATCTTCAAATAAGTTATTTTTTATAGCATATGACTTGCAAACTGTGAAAATGAATTATTTTAGTTCTGATACCCCACTTATCAACACTGTTGAAATCCAATATATGTCTGCCAAAGCCTTGTCATAGGCCTACTTAGGCTAACACAGGCCTATGCCTTAGCATGGGCCAACACAGACTTCTTCATCACTCACTACTATCCAGCATAAACGCCTCATAGTTTGTTCATAGTTGCACCTATGGGGAACCTTTTTGCTGTTATGAAGGATTTTAAAGTAGGTATTATCAGCTTACTGAAATGAAACTTCTGCTGCATAAAGCTTTGATATGAAACCAAGTGTTATGGTTTGAGGAACTCACAACAATTTATTGTCGTTTAGACAATTATTCTCTCACCTGATGACCCCTCCCTACCCAGGAAGGGGAATTGGGAAAAAACAAGGAAACCCAGGGGTTGAAATATAAACAGATTTAATAGAATAAGACTAAATAATTAGCATTAATAACACTAAGGAACCAATATTGATCCCAATACCAATATAAAATGTACAAGGATTATAATCAGCCAATTATATCAGTAGGAAGCTGTGCATTCCCAGCAGTGGAAAGCTAATCATAGAATCATAGAATCATCTAGGTTGGAAGGGACCTACCCGTCTTTTAAATACCTCCAGGGATTGCGTTTCCACCACTTCCCTGGGCAGGCTGGATCGATGGGCTGAGGCCAATGGTATGAGATTCAACAAGGCCAAGTGCCAGGTCCTGCATGTGGGTCACAACAACCCCATGCAGCGCTACAGGCTTGGGGAAGAGTGGCTGGAAAGCTGCCTGGCAGACAAGGACCTGGGGGTGTTGGTTGACAGACAGCTGAATATGAGCCAGCAGTGTGCCCAGGTAGCCAAGAAGGCCAACAGCATCCTGGCTTTTATCAGGAACAGTGTGGTGAGCAAGGACTAGGGAAGTGATCGTGCCCCTGTACTCGGCACTGGTGAGGCCACACCTCAAATACTGTGTTCAGTTTTGGGCCCCTCACTACAAGAAAGACATTGAGGTGCTGGAGCGTGTCCAGAGAAGGGCAACGAAGCTGGTGAGGGGTCTAGAGAACAAGTCTTATGAGGAGCAGCTGAGGGAACTGGGGTTGTTTATCCTGGAGAAAAGGAGGCTGAGGGGAGACCTTATTGGTCTCTACAACTACCTGAGAGGGGGTTGTAGAGGGGTGGTTGTCAGTCTCTTCTCCCAAGTAATAAGCAATAGGAAAAGAGGAAATGGCCTCAAGTTGCGCCAGGGGAGGTTTAGATTGGATATTAGGAGAAATTTCTTCACAGAAAGGGTCATCAAACATTGGAACAGGCTTCCCAGGGAAGTGGTGGATTCTCCATCCCTGGAAGTATTTAAAAGACGGGTAGACGTGGTGCTGAGGGACATGGTTTAGTGGTGGTTTTGGCAGTGTTAGGTTGATGGTTGGACTTGGTGATCTTAAAGGTCCCTTCCAACCTAGATGATTCTATTATTCAAGTGGCAATTCCAGATATCAAGTAGCCAGGTGATGAGTATTCATAGTGTGATGAGTATTCATAGTATGATGAGTATTCAACTGTTACTAGTAAGCTGGTTAGACACTCTGAAGGTCCCAAAAAGAAAACCATGTGGGACAAACTAGATTGAGGAGTTCTTTGATCCTTGGTCCTGCCTTATCAGTGAAGGGATCGGGGGGAGGGGGGGGGAGTGTGCATCAGTGCTTCTGACCATGGCATCAAGAATGCATTTGATACTGATCAAAGAGCTAGCCTCTGTTGCAGTAGAATTTCAGACACTTCCATTCATCTTTGAGGAAAAAAGAATTGTGTATGGGAAGACACAATTCTGAAAGATTTAGATTAAAACTTCCTCTTGAACTGGCACTTCCCTGCCTTTTGATGAAAAAAAATATGGATAATGCCATCTTGCCATCTGTGATTATCTGAATCTGCTGTCTCAAGATGAACAGAAGGAAGACATGACAAGCTCACCCAGCAGCTCTGAGCTGTCAGAACTCTGAGCTCCATGACAGTGATAACTTGCACGTGTTACTAGGTGACTCAGCTCTCTGAGCCACAAGAGCAGTATTGGAGATTGCCATTGTGGACAGGGTTATGAAAATGAAAGGACTTTCCTATGCAAATACAATACAGAATTAGCCACCAGTACAGGGATATGGGGCAGAAAGCTACATAAGCATTGTGTAGCAGAATTTCAATCATTAGACCAAGAAAAACGTCTGAAGCTCTCTCATCCAAAAGGTTGCCACAGGAAGTCATGTAGGTACATGTGGCCAGATGCTCCAAAAGGGACAGATTCTTTTTTTGATTAATCTTAAGACCAAATCTATTTTATATGCATAATGAGTTTTGTTAGTGTAATGGGCAAGGTTTTAGTTGTGTGTGGTGTGTGTGTGTGCTCTAGGGGTGGCTTCTGTGAGAAGAGACAGCCAGTTCCAGCCAGCACCAAAATGCACCTGCCACTGGCCAAAGCTGAGCCAATCAGCGACACTAGTGGAACCTCTGTGATAACATATTTTTAAAAGGGTAAAAAAAATCCTGCATAGCAGCTGTGAGAGAGAGGAGTGAGAAAAAATGAGAGAAACAATCCTGCAGACACCAAGGTGTCCCTTGGTGCCTCCTTTGGTGTCTCCCCTGGTGTCACCTCCAAGAAGGAGGGGGAGGAGGAGCTCCAGTCACCAGAGCAGAGATTCCCCTGAAGCCCTTGGTGAAGATCATGGTGACACAGGTTGTCCCTCTGCAGCCCATGGAGAACCATGTCAGAGCAGATATCTACCCTGCAGCCCATGGAGGAGCCCATGCAGGAGCAGGTTTTTTGGCAGGAAATGTGGCCCATGAGGGATCCATGCAGGAGCAGTCTTATCCTGAGGGACTGTACCCTGTGGTACATCCCTAGATGTGTTTAAAAGTCGTGTAGATATGGTGCTTAGAGACATGGTTTAGTGGCGGACCTGGTAGAGTAGGGTCAATGGTTGGACTAGATGATCTTAAAGGTCTTTTCCAACCTAAACAATTCTATGATTCTATGACCTGACAGCCAGCCAAGGTTAACCCATCACAGTTAGTCATGAAGATTATCCTGAGAAAGGAATACGGGGATCCAACCTATTAACCTCAGATGCAGCAGTAGGCATCAGGTGAAGTTTCTGAATATTCACTTTCAGATTTAGAGAACCCAGATAAATTACAATATCTTTATAAAGGCCCTCAATGACATTAAGAGACTGAAGGGCTGTTGATGCAGAAGGCTCGGACACAACACAACGACCAATATGATCAGGTTAATGCCGCTTTATTGCGCAGATAGCTCAGTTAATATACGTTGTGCTGTCCGAGATAACGCGCCAACAACTTACTGATTGGTTTACATCATTAAGCACACGCCTAAGGCTACTCTTGATTGGCTCAAAGTACAAGTCCAAGCGGATGCTTTGTCCGCCTACATCCTGCTTCAAGTTCCGCCTTCAGTGCAACCTCCTCCTCCATTCTTGTTTACTCTCTTACCGTGTTGACTGCAAGTAACCTTTCCAGTGCAACACTTACATAAGTTACCTACAGGCCACACACAGATCATTGAGACTTGGAGTGATCACAGGATGCTCACTTTCCATCAAGAATCTTCCCACAAAGGGCAACCCTAATAAAGGTAGTATTGAGCTGTGAAATAAAGACACTTTTGTTGTGAAGACCAGATCAATTTGTAGAAGTGTTTTGCAGGTTGCAAAGCATGAACCACTGCAACTGAATAATCTCTAACAAAGATACCAACTTGAACTTTTAATAAAGGCATTCAAATTTCTTAATTTAAAAATAGGTCTGCAGCCTCTCTCTACCTAGAAAGTACTTGATGAAAATCTTTTTCCTCTAAAGCATGGAGAGACCAGCTTTATGGTCCTACAAGCAACGATGAAATTTTCCACTGAAACAGGCTCCCATGAGAGGAGTCCCTGAAAAAGGATGGAAGGTTGTGTGAGCAGTACAGAATGACTTATACAGAAAGTAGGCAGACTGCAAAAAAATAGTTTCAGCCAATGATTATCTTCCTACATTTAAGCTACTTAGACTATATATAAACAATTATAAAAGTAAAATTTAACACTAAAATGTGAAAATATTTAGAATATGTTTTCCTGAATTTTATATCCATTAGATGCATATCAGACATAAACTGTTTTAGAGCTTCATATCACTACATAGTACATGAACTTTAAAATAAGATACTAATTTCGCATGCGTGCTTTTGTTTAGACACAGATTACAATGCAGCACTGTGCTGCCAAAAGTTTAAATGCTTCAGATAGTGCATATTTAATTGTTTGGCTCTTCATGTTATTTGTAAAGGAAATAGGTTGAGCAAGAATTTTCCACCAGAAGATTAAAATGATTAATGAATGACTAGGAATTATACAACTCAGTAGTTTAAATGTTGAGGAAGTAAGCAAACTGGAACTGTATTAACAGAAGAACAACTTTTTCAATGTTATTTACATAAATGAAAGACACAGTAAATATAAGGAGAGCTCATAAAGGGAAGAGAAACCAAATGAAATTTTAGTTTATTGAGCTGATTCCTGAGCAGTACAGCAAAAGTTTAACAACAGCATCATTTCAAATCACCTGTTTAAAATCAATAATTTCCAGTAAGATATTCTAAGTACATCTATTTTTAAAACCTGAAACCTGGTCTATAATACTCCAGTCTATTGCTATATGGCAAACAGAATGAAATGGAACAGTGTTCACCTGCCTCTCTCTCTTCCTAGATGACAATAGTCAAAGAGCATCATGTAAATTATTATAGGGTTGGAATTACCACACTTCAAAGTGCACACAATAGTGTGAAAACTACTAAAAATAATTTTCTGGAGCATTGCAAAGCACTGACATATTCACGTTGTCTAACTCTGCTTAAAATAAATGTTAAGGTCCATAATGTAGTTTTAATAGCCACTGCTGAATTAAGGTTCTTGTTCAGAAAGACTACCTCAATAGCATCGCGCCCTTGGAGCACAGAAACAGATTGAAGACTCCAAAAGCCTTGGTACAGCAGTAGCAGAGCATCAGCACACATTGCAGCCTTTAGATGGGTGCAGTGTTCCTTTGTTGCATTAGAAGCAGAGTGCCAAGTAGTATGGAGAGGAGCAGCACCATTGTTTTGGCAACAGTCAACACTTCCTTGTTTTGCTTAGGAACAACTAGGAGTCCCAAGACCTGCTCTCCAAATCTATTTGGAGTTAGCAGAGAGATCCTAATCCACCCACAAAAGGGCTAGGAGAAGGAGGGCTTCTGCAGCCTTCCTATATACTTGCTGCAAGTCTGTGTCATTTCTCCATGTAAATGAATATATTTGTAATAGTTCTTTCATTAATAGTTGTTATGATTAATAGACCAAATTGAAAATAATCAACAACCTGTGTAAAATCTGCAATGTTATAATTGCATGGTATCTTTATAATCTAATAAAGTCAGAGGAAATCCTGTTTTAGTGAAAAAAAAGGTAAGAGGCAATATAGACGTTTTCATAAAGGATGTGCATAGTAAGAAATGAATGCTCAGTACATGCAAGGTACTGCAATGTGGCAATCAAATTCAAAATTTGACTAAAAATTATTTTATAGATATGAGAGTGAATAAATTTGGGGGGCTTCTTTTTTTAAACAACAATATACCTATATTAAGTGGCCAACAGAAAGTAACGGTTCTTTCATCAAAGGTCACATTTGCAGTTTTAACTTTAAACAGAATGGAAATTTTTTAAAATGTTCATATTGTAAAAAAAATTATGCTTTGAAATATCATTTTATATAAAACAGAGACATCATCTTATGAATAATTAAAATTTAAGCCTTATTTATTACATTTATGTACTGTTTTAACCATACCACTGACAATAATTCTCTGAAAGAATTATTGGCTGAAGCATGATCAACTATTATTATTAACCATCAACAGTATAGAATTTTTTGATTCAGTATTAAATGATTAAATGTTTTCTAGCTATGAAAAATGTTACAGAAAAGGAACTTCGCATGATCATTTAATTTTTTACATGCATTGCTGAATGAATCGTAAAAAGCTAATTAATAATGACAATAACTGTACACAGAAGTATACAGACAGAAAAGACTAATAAATTTTCTGAGAATCTGCAACTTAAGTTTGTATAATACTTCTTCAAAGAAAAAAAATACATAAATTTATTCATAAATTTAATATTTCTTCCACCACTGCTTTATTTTATAAAGTCCTTAATATTCCCTCAGGAAATTTTATGAATTATGGGAGTGGATATCATCTTTTAAGAAATTACAGCTTGCACAATAAACCTTAATGAGTTTATGTAGTTAACAGAAAGGCAAACTCATTCCATGGCAACGTAGTCTTTCTTCATAGTCATCACCAGCACAGAAAATTACAGAAACTACAATAAAGATCTTGGGTATTGCAATACCAACTTTTAAGCACTTTCTGCCCAAGGAGGAAATGTAGTATTCAAAGAAACATGTTGTGCTTGAGGACAATAAAGTACTTCAGAACAGAGCTAAAACAACCATTCTACTGAGAAATGAATTGCTTGGAGCCAGCCAAAATGAGGCACTAGGCACAGACATGTATTTAGCTCTTATCCTCTACAAGATTTAGGTACAGAAATCAAGCAGGGAAGTTCCTCCATCTCCTTAGGAAGAAGACCTGCTCAACTTTGGAGTTCAAACGATCTCCTCCTATTTCCCAAGAGAGTTAGATCCCTACCAATATACTAAACTGAACAGGATCTACACTAAACTGAATAGGAACACATTCTTCGTGTAGTAACTGAACCACTAACCCAGGGAGAAATAAAAGATTCAGAGAAAGTAAAAAAGAAGCAGTAGTAATATGAATAATGACATGGAAGAACTGGACCAAAGAGCTTGATCATCTCACCATGGAATACAAAAAAAGAAGCAGTAGTAATTTGAATAAATATATGGAAGAACTGGACTACAGAACTCGATCATCTTACCATTGAATAAGTCTAATTCAAGATATGAGAGACTTCCAGAACATGGCCCCATAGACTTGTGTGTGTCTAAGTGGTGTAGCAGGTCCCTCACCTTTTCCCCTTGGATTATGGGGGCTTCATTCTGCTCCCTGCCTCTGTCTTCTAGCTCAGGGGGCTGGGTACTCAGGGAACAACTGGTCTTACTGTTAAAGACTGAGGCAAAGAAGGCATTAAGTACCTCAGCCTTTTCCTCAGCCTTTGTCACTACGTTTTCACCCCTGTCTAATAAAGGATGGAGATTCTCCTTAGTCCTCCTTCTGTTGTTAATGTATTTATAGAAACATTTTTTTATTGTTCTTAACATCAGAAGCCAGGTTAAGTTCTAGTTGGGCTTTGGCCCTTCTGATTTTCTCCCTACATAGCCTCACAGCATCTTTGTAGTACTCCTGAATGGCCTGCCCCTTCTTCCAAAGGCCATAAATTTTCCTTTTTTCCCTGAGTTGCAACCACAGCTCTCTGTTCAGCCAGGCCAGTCTTTTTCCCCAACGGCTCGTTTTTCGGCACATGAGGACAGCCTGCTCCTGTGCCTTTAAGACTTCCTTCTTGAAAAATGTCCAGCCTTCCTGGACTCCTTTGCCCTTCAGGCCTTCCTCCCAAGGGACTCTGTCAACCAGGCTCCTGGAAAGACCGAAGTTCGCCCTCCAGAATTCCAAGGTGGCAGTCCTGCTGACCCCCCTCCTTGCTTCTCCAAGAAGCAAAAACTCTATCATTTCATGATCACTGTGCCCAAGATGGCCTCCAACCTTCACATTCCCCACAAGTCCTTCTCTGTTTACAAACAACAGGTCCAGCAGGGAGCCTTCCCTAGTTGGCTCCCTCACCAGCTGTGTCAGGAAGTTATCCTCAACACATTCCAGGAACCTCGTAGACGGTTTCCTCTCTGCTGTATTGTATTTCCAGCAGATGTCTGGTAAGTTGAAGTCCCCCATGAGGACAAGTGGTAGTAATTGTGAGACTTCTCCCAGCTGCTTATAGAATATTTCATCTGCCTCTTCATCCTGGTTGGGTGGTCTATAATAGACTCCCACCATGATATCTGCCTTGTTGGCCTTTCCCCTGATTCTTACCCATAAACACTCAACCCTATCATCACCATCATTAAGTTCTAGACATTCATAACACTCCCTAATATACAGGGCCATCCCACCACCTCTCCTTCCTGGCCTATCCCTTCTGAAAAGTTTACAGCCATCCATTGCAGCACCCCAGTTGTGTGTATCATCCCACCATGTTTCTGTGATGGTAACTATATCATAGTTTTCCTGCTGCACAATGGCTTCTAGTTCCTCCTGTTTGTTGCCCATGCCAGATGCATTGGTGTAGAAGCACTTCAGTTGGGCTATTGGTCCTGCCACCTTTTTGCTGGGAGAAGCCCTAATTACTGCCTGACCATTCCCAGGTGCTGCTGTAGTTTCTAACCCATCAATAACCCTTGCATCTTTGCTGCCGCATGGATCTCCACATGTTCTCTCTGAAATGTATTCTTTGAACCAAAAATTATTATCTTTTCAAATATGCCTTAAAAACAAACAAACAACAACAAAAATCCTTATTAAGACAGAAGTTAGGGGAAAAATAGTAAGTAAAAAAGGATATTTACCATTAGCATAAGCTGTTTTAGCACAATCACTATACAGTTCATCCACAAGCCATCATGGATATAATAAAGATATTTGAAAGACTGAAAGCATGATGTAATGAGTAGTAATGTAAATGAGTTTTTAAAGTTTACTCTAAATAGCAGAAAAATATCTGTTGCTATTCAGTGCTAACTGTCAGTGCCTTTCTCTCAGGTATGTTGAGGCTATACTCTCATCTATAGTAACTAGAACAGTACTAATTAAGGCAGATGAGCAACAAAATGCTTTTTACAGATTTTAAAGGGGAGGGGAATAGCACTTCTCAAAAAATAATTTTTTCTAAAATTGTTTATATTTTGCAGGTGTCACATTACCATTTAATGAATAAATACAGTAATCTTTTTCAGTAATCGTAATTACCAAGTAAGACATCACACAATATACTTCCAATATAGTTTAGTTGTTTAGTTATTTAGTTATTTCTTTTCCCCTTGATTTTATTTTCTAAGAACACATGAGATCTAAATAGGCCCTTCTCATCAAACATTGATCCAACAGTTAAAGAAATGAGTAAATACTACAACATTTATGAGGACAGTGAAAATCACTAATGTTATGAATTGCTTTGGTTTGTATACCATTATTTTCTTAACAAATAGAATCAGGCTAAAATGCATTCTACCATGACAGAATGCTGGGACTTTAATTATATTTTTTCCCCATGTTTCTTACAATACTTTTCTGGGATTTCCCATAAGGAATATTCTACAGTTTTACATAGCAAGTTTGGTTTTTTTGTTTGTCTTACACATTATGATCTGGCAGAAGTCTTTCATTTAATTTGTTCTTCAGAATCATTTATAAACAGCATAAGATAACTATTTTATAAGTATCCTTAAATCAAGCCAAACACAAAAACCCTAGTAAAACATATAAATTATACTTACAATAATACTATAATATTTTATAAAAAGGTTTTAAAGTTATTCTTGTTGGAAAAATATGTTTAAAGATAAATCTACTTCTTGACCGGCAGCATGTAGAACAATTCATTTTTGATAAAAACCTAAGAGAAATGCCGTTCAGCTCTCATTAGAACTGTGCTAAGTATGGAATGGGCTGATTTTGTAAGTTAAGTGGCCCAGAGTTTAGCTACAAATGTTCAAAACCCCAGATCCTCAGAACTGCTTTCCAGCAGGTCCACCCCTAACCTATATTGGTGTCTAGCATAGTAGCAGTGTTATATACTGCGATATTTTGAGAGAATTTTTAATTATTATTTTTTATCCTTGAAAGAAAAATTTACATTCCCTTTGATACACACTGAGTTAAGAAGCTCCAGAACAGAGTCAAGCTGGAGAAGAAACAACAAAAAGGAAATAAGGTACCCCAAAAGCATAAGGCCTGATCATCTTCAGTATTGCAGATAAAACAGTCAAGACAATTAATAGTGTTTTAATATACAGAACTCAAGCTTCTCTCCCTTGATCATCTGAGATATCAGTGGATTTCCCCAAAACACACTGCAAACATACCTGAACTTCTGTATTGGCTATGCAAGTATCTTAAAATTTCAGGGAGGACTTAAGATGCATAGATTGCCATGATTCATTGACACTAAAATTCATTGGCATTAGTAAACACCACTATACATTTAACCTGCTAACAGTTTAAGTGATCAAAATTACAATACTGAAAATAAGTATCTTCCTTACCTGTGTATACAGTTTTTAGATTCAAGATATGCCATACCAGAAGCAGCATCTAATGAAAATTTCACTAACTGTTTGAGTTTTAGCTCATCCTTCTTTTTTCTTAAAAAGGACAGGAAATCTCCTCCTAGAGAAACAGACAGACAGACAAGAGAGAAATTTCAGTATTTTATCTATTATGAGGGACACCAGACTGAACAAAATGCAGCTATCAGCTATTCTCAACCTATCAATCTGAAGTTAATTTAAGAAAAAGGAAAGAATGCACTATCACCAGATGTGGTTTCCCTAAGCTCCCTTAAATATTAAGTGCTTAAAAGTGGAAACTGCACAAAGCATGACAGAAGTTAAACAAAACCTATGTTTTTGTTATATCAAAAATCTTCACTAGTATACATTAAATACACATTTATATGAAATGTATTGACAAAAACAACTGATAATTTGTGATAAATGTAGTTCTCTAATTACAGAATGGTTGCTGGAAGGGTCTATTAAAATTGTGAATAAAGTAATTAGCTTCTACTTGTAGGTTTAGATACATTAAAGTAATTGATTTGCAATTGATCATTTGTAGTGGTGTTTCTCAAACTCCATGCTGAAGCCTTTGGAAAGGTTACAAAGTGTTTTACTTCTTGGGCAATATTAACTGCCTATTTCATGCTGGCAATTAAAGGCAAACAATTATTACTGGGACTTCAGAGCCTTCTGCCTTGGAGGAACTAAGTCGCTACCATCTTGTCTGAGGAGGGGAAGGTGTCAGCATAAAGGATTCCCAAAAGGGAATCTGCATTTGCAAAAGAGTTTCAGAAAAAGTGATTTAGGACAAAGATAAACATGGGAGACATTATATAAACACTGCAATGCAAAAAAATCACAGTATAGCTTTCCATGTCACAATAATTACTTGCTAATTTATAGCCAGCCATTGTTCCAGTCTGTTTCTTTTCACTTTGCACTGAACTGACTACAGCAATTCTCTCTCACAAGTAATACTCTGTGACACAATCTGAGAGGTTATTGACCCAGTCTGGTAACTGACAAAAAGCAGATATAGCTAGAGAGAAGGAAGATGACCACTCCATTGAAATAGGTGTCATTTCTTCCACATGTAAACAGAATTATTCTGATTACAGCACACAGTTAAAAATAATTTTTAAGCAGTCCCTCCTCCACACACACACACAAGCAATATTACATTCAGAGCTGACTAAAATTATTGTTTATATACTGAGCACTCACTGCTCAGTAGATAGGAATCATCTTTTAATAATATGATTATACGTCTATATGAATGTGAAATTCTTCCAGCGTTGACAAATTGTGGCATTGCTTGTATGGGAACAGTAAATCAAGGCAGCTTACAAAAAAACCCTGTAAGCTCATCCTAAAAAAAAAACCTAACAAGAATCAACCAGTTTTCAATATTGAAAATCACATCACATAAGTCCATTAATCATATGCTGGAGGATGCCTGAATTTTGGACCCATGAGACAGGGACACCTCGGGGCCCTGTCAGAACCAGGCTCCAGGCCATCAGAGCAATAACTACCTTGCAAGCCTTGCCTTGCAAGGACTTTTTATTGAAAAATTGTATAGAATCTTATAAATTCCTTTTTAATATGCTTAAGGAAGCAGATGAAGATCCTAATTTTCATCAGCTCATTTTTGAACAGTATGGAAAGTTTCTCATTTTCTTATATTACAGTGTCAAATTGGCAGAGTATGAGGCTGTAACTTCCCAATACAAACATACCATCAGAAGGTGATTTAGACTTGCTAATTTATCTTCAGTGCTTGACATGCACTGCATGAATTTCTAGAATTTTGAGCAAAAATAGCACAGTATACCTCAGTTGTATATAGTATATTTCATCAAAACATAGTTTAGTAATTCTAATGTCTCAAAATCACAATAGGGAAAAAAGGACATGTTTTTGTTAGCAGTTCTGTTTACTGGTATTTGTTACTGAATAAAGGTCATGAAAATGTCTTTTAGATACTCTATTCAACCTTGATTTGAAAGCACTGTTAGTTACAGATGAAATAAAAAAAAAAAAGTTATTTCCATCACATACTGTACAAAATATATTGTGTAATTTCAGGTTAAATCTGATTATCCTCATCACTGTAACACAAATATAATCTTAACTGTCTGTCCTTTAACAAAATTACTCTTACTAGCAAATTCTGTCTTTTACAGTCCATTGTGGCTAATGTTTCATCTATTCATCTTTACAAGAAACCATCCACAGGAATATCTTCAAAACTAAGTTAAGAGGATTTCACTACAAGCCCTTCAGTATAGAACCCTATCTACATGATAGCTTTATATGCTTCTTAAAACAAGTTTTACTATAAAATCAGTAATTTACTATTTGCAGCATATAGTGTCTAAATATAATCTCAGATTTCATAGCTGTTAATAAAAGTGAAATAAACAGACCAATTAGATTATGAAACAACTGAAACAAAACTAGATGATTTCATAATAGAAAGTAGTGCTTTCTCTTACATGTGGAATTTCCACTATTCTAAATTGCTACCTGTTATTCCAGTTAATGGCACACAACACTACTAGAAAATGAAACCTGCTCCAACAGCTATAACTGCTACAGAAATAATTAGACCATTATAGCATTGCTACAAGCAGAAATCAACTAGCATTTTGGGGTTTACAAAAGGATAAATAACAGGACTGGAGTGTCTGCCTAATACAATAGGATTATTTTATTAAGTAGATAAAGTGTAGCACACAAGCAGGAAGCTCCATGAGAGCAGCCTGCTATAATTGGATTCATCCAAAACCAGCCTTTCATGTATTTCACTGTGAATGTGAAGTATTTCTCTTTATATACAAAAATTTTAAGAGAGCAAAAATACCACATCAGCATCTCCTCGTCATGCCCATACTTTATAGCGTAAAGTTTATGCTATACTTTATGTAATATTTTTTGGCAATATAACAGTTCACTTAATGTGGAAAGCAAAAAGAATCTACTGTTTTCCAAGAGTGAAAACCTTTCTATGATGAATGAAAACACAACAAAACCCAGGAAACAGCAATGCAATATGCTAAATCAATTTACAAAATATTTAATTCTGGTAATCTCTAATTTAAGGCATTTATGATCAACTGTAAATATATACTTCAGTGTTCTCTTGAGCTGGTACCTAAAATGGTAACTATCCACTTGTTCTAGACAGTCTTGGCATTATTCTTATACCAGTATTTATACTGAACATAATTAAAATATAGTTATGAAATTATGATGGGAAATACATTCATATATTCAAATATATATATAAATTAAAAAGTGGGAGAATTTCCTTTTTTAAATAACAACCATATTAAGCAGAAATTTGTTTAAAGAGTCCACTTCATTCCTCTTACACTTGGACTCAGCATGCTTCTGGCAGTACCACTGAATGGTCACCTAACACAGATAAGCTCCATGATTCAGTATTCATACCTGTTTTATAAGCTTCAATAATAATATTAAAATGATTTTTATATGCACTTCTAAGTATTTATAAATTTGAGGATTCATACAGACTGTCTGAAGTCAAGAAATTCCCATTTTCTTTATTTCCTTGTACCTTAAAACATTATGTATTATCAAGAGAATACACCCAAACACAGCTACTTAAAACTATGAATTTTAAATACTAAAAATGCATCTGTAGCAATTCTAGAAAATAATTTTTTTAAAAAAGTAAGCAGCTATTTGACAAACTATTAAAAACATAAGGGTTTAGAAATGCTGAAGCACTCATTTTCCATAAAATAGTGTGCCTTCACTTATCAACTTATGGATCATTTGTTTGTAATGCAGTGCTTTCATTTTTTTTTTAACTTGTACATAAGTAGTAACAGAAACTGTAAATAAACCCCATTTTTATCAGCTACCTACAGAGATAAATAATTGCATTATTGTTGCAAAACCCAGTTAAAACTTAACTTCTCCTGCTAAGCAAACCAAATAAAAGTTGCTATAATCATGTAAAGTTTTGCAATAGTAATATTAACATTGGTATTAATGAAGTATGAATGAAAATGCATGCTTGTAAAAGCAAAAGATGGAAGAATGTAGCGGATTGATGCACGGACTCTGATAGAGGGTAAATCGAAGACCCTTTATTAAAATATTACACTGCTTATATACTTTCTACTTGTTTATACACGTGCCACTAAGTGATCTTTTATTGGTTTATATGTCCTGTTCACGCATCCTTCATGCATCCCTTTAGCTGATACAATTGGCTATCTTTTACAACCTTGCAGTTCCCTCTTTCACAAACAAAGGTCATGCGCTCGCTCGTTTATTTCCTTCTAATCTTGTTTTTACTCCTGTTCCAGACACACAAGTCTCCTCCCTTCGGACATGACCTGGACCCTTCAGTACTTCAATCTTGTTAACCCTTTCAATCCTACAATGCCTAATTCCTCCTCAGAAGAAGAGATCAAGAGCTGAAAGAATGGCATGCACTGAGAGCCATGGACATGATTATCAGCAATAAAACAGGTAAACACTGAGAAGATATTGGACCACAGTGCAGATGACTTGTTAGCAGAAACTTGTGATGAGACCATAACACAGATGACTCATCAGGACAGTCTGCACACCAATAAAATTGGATGACAACAAGTTTACAACACATTATATGTGCTGTTGCTCTTCCTGTTAAAACAGGAAGATGCTCTGTAGGCATAATATATTCAAAATGAGGAAAATATTGACAATGGTCAGCAACCTTGCCTAAGATTTAAGGTGGGCCAGATAAGCTAGAGTCTGAAGCCAATGATCCCACCACAGCAACTAATGACTCCCAAAGGGCATAAAGGTCTGTCCAAAAACCAGTCTCTCATCAGACCCAGAAATCATAGCAAGAACTCAACAGCCAGCATCTTTTGTCCTCTGTTAATGAGTGTGTAGATACAACTTATTTAAGAAATAAATTAAAACGAAAATCACCATCCCCTCTCATGAAGTCTTCCACTGGGTTTTGTTACATTAATTCCTACAATTGGACTATATTATTAAAAAAAATAATAAAATCAATATCCTTGAAAGAGACTTTTGATAAGAAAGTAATGATGATCCATGTGAAACAGCACATACATGTAGAACAATTTTTTTTTAGTCCAAAGAAAAGTAATGAACATTTCTCTCTAAACGAAGACACATTAATATTTTTATTTAAAAGTTGTTTTTAGGCAAAGCAAAAAGTAATAATATGAAGGAATACCAATAAATAAAACTAAGGAAACAACACTGCATACAAAAGTTCTTGCAGCTATCAAAATGCTTTGGCTAAATTTTTATGTTTGGTTGGTTTCAATCAAATTTCCAAAAGACTGTCTAGTTGTTTTGTCTGCTTGCTGATGGATGAAATATACATTTATTTTCGTACAGTCTTGATACAAAATATAGTTTTGTTAAAGCCTAAGATATTTAAAAAGATTAAAATAAAATTCTGTTCTCAGATATTACAATAAAAAAAGACTGTATAGCAGGGCTTTGGCTTTGTTCCATCAGAAAGAGCAGCTCTGAGCTGAAAGGAATTTTTAATCATCATCATCTGTTCCCCAACAGAGGAATCTGAGTGTTCTCCCTCTTCTCTTAACTTCCTCACAGGTGGAAATCATGCAGCAAATAGTAGGAAGGCAAAGCCACACAGGAATGTATAAGAGTAAAGAAAGGGGAGGGGAGGAAGAAGAAATGGGGTCTATTTGCATATAGGAGGGTTACAAGAGGGTTTGGGAAGGAGAGGGTGAATCATTTGTACCCCAAATGATTCTGTCTAAATCTGAACAGCTGCAAAGATGGATGTGATGACCTTGCTGAATTCCACCTTAAAAACTGGCTACATGTCTAGGTATAAGCTGAACATACATAGCTGAAACCTGAATCCAATGATAAATTCAGACGACCTTCTTTTGCCCTTTATATGTACAAGCATAGCTCTACCTGTTTGCAGTTGCAAGTATTCAGCAAATCTACTCTAATGTACGTCAGTTAATGTATGTGTGGGTGGGCAGGTTGAAACCATGCATCCGTTATCAAATAGAAATGTTATGGTTGTATCAGGAATGCATGTTAGTATTCTGGAGTAAAGTTTGCAACGCACTTAGTATTACAGTGAAAACCCCAGAAATATCCACTGGGGGGAGGGTGAAGGGGAGGGGAAAATCCCACTAAGAGCAGATCACTGACAGAATACATTAAATAAGGCCTGTGGCCATAGAATGGATTTGGAGAAGAGAAACAAATACTGAAAAACTATTCAGAACTGTATGAGGTATGGATCTGGTATGAAAAGGAAATACAGTTATTAAAGGCTGTATCACAATATATATGCTAGAGGAAGCTAAATTCAGACTCAACAGACAAGTCAGATTCTTGAATTGTCTATTTTTGAATGCTTGACTTTGCAAAATGAAAGTTCTTTTAAGAAATTTCTAGGGATGTAATTTTAACTATGTTAATTATAAGAACGCTTAAATACACACAAACCTGAAAGAGATAATAGGCTATCTGCTTGTGATTAAACAGTCCAACAGCTAAAAGGTCATGTAAAGTGTAACTGCAATCTTACTTCTATCACCTTGAATCAATAGTTGGAACTTATGAAGATGTTTGTATCTGCTGTCATTAGACAAATCCTTCTAGAGAGAACTGATATGGGCTTAACTAAGGCACATGTTTTGACAGCCTGCACAGATTTTCTTTGCTGAAGGAATGGAGGCACCTTTGAAGGTTCTACAGGATATACTTTTGAAAGTATTTGCATGAAGTGGTAACTCCACAAGATTATACAACTAAATTCAAAATTCTCCACTCTAGAACATATAATTCATGAACATGTGAAGTTCCTTCCTCTACCTTAAGTCCTTCTTTTAGGACAAGCTGAAATTCAAGTAAATTGAAGTGAACATAAAGTAGGAGAAGAAAGAATTCTGTGGCTTGGGAATGCTTTTTGCATCTGAAAGATTTCATTGATTTTTATCAGCTTTTCCCTAAACCTAGGAAAAGAAAAAACATCAGGAGTTTAGAGGCTCTCATGCAATTTGATTTTTATTGTGTGGGAGATTGCATGATATATAACGAGCAAGTGAAAACAGAATTAAATGATCCTCATGATTGAATTAAACCCCCCTATTCTGAAAGCAGAAATACCATAGTAAAGTTCATGATCAGTGAGAAAAGTTGGGACTAGGAGATAATAGTGAAGAAGAGTGAGACAGAAGGGTATTCTAGCTGCTGCTTTTCCATAAAAAAGATGCAGGGTTCATTCTGAAAGGAGAAAAGAGAGGGAATGATCCACTGACCAAGGTTTTCTTGTTAGTAGGTAACCACTAACACCTACTGAGATATTTATCTGTGGTATATATGTCACAAGAAATAAGAAACGGTTGGTAGAACATTCTCTTTTGTAGTCAAAGAAACAATTATGCCTCCTTAGTTAGCATCCTTATCTTTTCCAGCTGATTTGGCCAGTCTCATGGTGTGCTAGCAAAGTTTTAACTGTCCAAAGAACACAGAAAAGTGTGATGGTTCAAGCACAGTGTAATGTTACAGAGGGCAGGCAAGCATGGAATTTATCCAGAGGACTTATAGCCCAGAAAATCATGATAGAATTAAGAAGTTTCTTGCAAAGCCAAAGTCAGGAGACAGAAAATTTTTTTGATGGATTTGGACTGCAAACTGGACATGAGAATCAGTGAAAGACTTCCACTAATTCCTTCTCTGATAGTATTAGTATGTTTCAACAAGTTGCCCTAGACTCTGAAAACCCTGAACCAGAACGATAAAGATGTTAAAAGATGAGTTTTTATATTTATTAGCAGATATGTCTAGAGAAGCTGATTACCAGTGTATGTCTTAAAAAATGTCTCAGGACAATGCTGTTAGTTTCCATTTTAATAAAGTCAATCACATGTACTAATATAATAATTTAATATAATCTAATAGAGTAAAGGCAGAAAATTCCAAGATTTCATCAATGCATTTCTACTAAAGCTAGTTAGTACTCAGGAATCATAAACAGTCTAAATATTTACTAAGTCTTCATGAATTAAATGGTTCTTAAAACAGCTTGCAGTATACTTTTGAAGACAAACCTAGCAATATATAAAATGAAGTGTTGCATATTAACCAATACCAGAGGCTACCAAACCCACACATTTTCCAGCTTCTGAGAGAATCAGAGCAATACAGTTGCCTGAATCATCCCATCAATTTGAAACTCTCTCCAATCGTTGATGAATAATATGAACTGAAGATTAAAAAATAAATCCAGAGCATCTGAAAAACTGAATAATTTTGCTGAACAGTGTATTTTCATAAAGAGAAAACCCATATAAAAGATAATCCAAATTTGAATTACTAAAATTGAAATGCTACCCAGTCATTAAGTTTCTTTAAATACAAGTATAGTATTAACAATATAACCCTATTGTTAAAGGAAGTATTATTTAATATCATTTCAGGAGAAAAATGAAGATATGGCAGAGATACATTGTAGCAAATTCTGCTCTTGAATGGTTACAGAAAAACTCACAACAGATTTGAATAGCTCACTCAATTCCTAAGCTAGTAGAAGCTAAGATCTCCAAAGATTTGCAACATGGG
>VFFE01008626.1:0-21500 GCA_008921705.1 Burhinus oedicnemus
TGTTTGGTGGCTTATGCCAGTTTTCTATTTTTCCACTAAAAAGAAACAGAAATTGTTTTTAAAGGAGCATGTCACCCTGATTTCCACTGCACAGCTCCTAAGTCTGGACCTTGTTTTAATTTAGTGCGTCAGAGAATTACTCATCTGTTCATTACGACATTAATTCATTCAGAACAGTACTTTGTCAGGGAAGCCCAGCTACTATAAAACTAATCATCTCAGACTACCTACTCTCTGGAAAAGTAAGTATACTTCCTTCTCATGATGCATACCTGGACTAGAGTTATGGCTTATGCTGTAAATTGTGTTGGGCTTTAGTACCATCAGTAACAAGTATTCTTAGAAAGTATGATCTCTCCCTACCCAAATTCATTAGTGTAGATTAGTTTAAAAGAATCCTACCAGAGTATTAAAATGTTATCATTGTTTTACGGTATTTCTTTATTACTTCTTAGTTTTCTAGCTGTTCATCCGCCAGTTCTTTCGGGACCCCTGGACGAATCTCATCAGGTCCCATGGACTCCTGCCCATTCAGCTTCCTCAGCTGGTCCTGGACCTGGTCTTCTCCTACAGTGGGCAGTATCTCATTCTCCCAGTCCCTGCCTTTACCTTCTGCAACTTGGGCAGTGTGGTTAGAGCCTTTACCAGTGAAGACTGAGGCAAAAAAGTTGTTGAGTACCTCTGCCTTCTCCATGTCCCAGGTGACTAGGTCTCCCATTTCTTTCCTGAGTGGGCCCACATCTTCCCTAGTCTTCCTTTGTCACTGATATACCTATAGAAGGCTTTCCTGTTGCCCCTGATGCCCCTGGCCAGATTTAACTCTATCTGGGCTTTAGCTTTCCTAACCTGATCCCTGGCTGCTCGGACAGTTTCTCTGTATTCCTCCTAGCCTACCTGTCCTTGCTTCCACCCTCTGTAGACTTCCTTTTTCTGTTGGAGGTTGTCCAGGATCTCCTTGTTCATCCAGGCAGGCCTCCTGGTGTTTTTGCCTGACTTCCTCTTTATAGGGATGCATTGCTCCTGAGCTTGGTGCAGGTGGTCCTTGAATATTAGCCAACTTTCTTGGGCCCCTTTTACATCCAGGGCTTTATCCCACTGTATTCCATCAAGCAGGTCCCTGAAGAGGCCAAAGTCTGCTCTCCTGAAGTCCAGGGTAGCAAGCTTATTGTGTGCCCCCCCCTCACCACCATCAAGATCTCATGGGCAATGCGGCAAAGGCCCTTGAGCATGACATTCCCCACCAGCACCTCCTTGTTGGTGAGAACAAGGTCCAGCATGGCACCTTGCCTTGGTGGCTCCTCTGTCATTTGGAGAAGGAAGTTATTGTCAATGCATTCCAGGAACCTCCTGGATTGCTTATGGCCTGCTGTGCTGTCCTTCCAACAGATATTGGGGTGGTTGAAGTCCCCCATGAGGACCAGGGCTTGTGAACCTGAGGCTGCTCCTATCTGGCTATAGAGGTCCTCATCCACTTGGTCTTCCTGGTCAGGTGGCCTGTAGCAGACTCCCACTGTAACATGACCTGTCCTTGCCCTCCCTTTAATCTTGACCCATATGCTCTCAGTTGGCTTCTCATCCAGCCCCAGGCAGAGCTCCACGTACTCCAGCTGGTCCTTGACATAGAGGACGACACCCCCTCCTCGTCTCCCCTGCCTGTCCTTCCTGAAGAGGCTGTATTCGTCCATTTCAACACTCCAGTCATAGAAGCCATCCCACCAC
The DNA here is from genome assembly GCA_008921705.1 of Burhinus oedicnemus. Taxonomy (NCBI): domain Eukaryota; kingdom Metazoa; phylum Chordata; class Aves; order Charadriiformes; family Burhinidae; genus Burhinus; species Burhinus oedicnemus. The sequence goes on from VFFE01008626.1 coordinate 1,720, forward strand.
GCCTCTGTGATGCCAATTAGATCGTAGTCTTGCAGGCGTGCATACGTCTCTAACGCCTCTTGCTTGTTTCCCATGCTATGTGCATTCTCATAGAGGCATTTATGTTGGGCCCTTGATGAATCTAGCTCCCTGGCTGCAGTGGCTACCTTTCCTTTCAGCTGCACTCCAGGTGCTCTCCTGCTGACCTGCAACCCATCTCCAGGTTTTGGGCCTCTGCTACTGGTATCAGCATCGTATTGGTAGAAGTGGGATGGATTCTGGTTCCCCTCCCCCAGCAACTCTAGTTTAAAGCCCTTTTCACAAGGTTGGCAAGCCTCTGACCAAAGGCATTCTTCCCCTTTTCTGATAGGTGAAGCCCATCTGGCCCCAGTAGACCAGGTTTCTCAAAGTGAGTCCCATGATCCAAGAAGCCAAACCTCTGGCTGTGGCACCAGTCCTGTAGCCAGTTATTGTTCCCACATGGAACAACAGCAATGGATAATAGTCCAAGGACTGCAGGAAGCTTAGCAGTCTCTCAGTTACATCCCTAATACAAGCCCCCAGCAAGCAGCACACCTCCCTAGAGAGTGCATCAGGCTGGCAAATGGGTGCCTCCATACCTCTCAGAAGAGAGCCGCCTACAACTATCACCTGTCGCCTTTTCTTAGTTGCACTGGTTGTTATGCCTGGAGCAGATTGGGTAGTCTTACTCAGCTCCAGTGCCTCTCCTGATACAGTAGGTTTTGCCTCTTCACTCTGCAGAGCAGTGAAGCGGTTCTGCAAGGGCACCTCAGTTTTTCGGAGAAGTCTCTTCCTCTTGCTGGTCTTTGCAGTTACAAGCTTCCATTCTGCGTTACTGGCCTCTTTTCCTTCTGTGTGTGCCAGCGTGGTAGTTCTTGACTGTTTGGCTATGAGTGGTGAGTCCGCTGCAGGCTGTGTTTGTAACCAGCTGTCTGTCTCCTTCTCAGCCTCCCTGATGCTATGCAGCCTCCTCACTGCCTCCTACAGCTCAGCCACCTGCTGCAGGAGATCTTCCACCTGGGCACGCATTTTGCAGTCAGTTGTGCCGTCTATCCCTGCCCTGGGAGAAAGGTCCAGGCATCTCCTGCAGTCTGAGGTCTGTATTTTTGCATTTATAGTTGTCCATTGGGCAATCAGGTGGCACTCTTTAGCTGACTCTGGATTAGTGCTTTCTAGAATAGCAGGAGTTCTAACACTCACTTTGAAAATGTATGTTTCCTGTGTGTTGCCTGAACTTTCTAAGCCTGGTGGTTTCACACAGAATTGCATTTCAAGCAGGAAGATGGCCATCGTCTCCAGTAATGAGCTCTGGCTGCATCAAGAGCCTGGAATTGTACAATTTTTCTCTTCTAGTCTCCTCTCCCTCGCCACCTGTTACAATTTTTGAACCTGTTGGTTAAATTTGATTATGAAGTGAAAAATCTCAATGTTAAGCTTATATCTACTTTTATGAAGATAAGTGGCGAAGTAGGAGAGAGATACCCTATTAGTGCTACGAGGGACAGAATGCAGAGTGAGCTCAATTTTTATAAATGTCAACAGATTTAAGTAGGGCAGAGGTGTTATGAATGCTTTAAATATAGAAAAAGCTTCAATGGCTGTATTACTTACCAGAGAATTCAGCCAAAAGAACCAGACTGACATGATTCAGTTCTCATAGCAATATGTTTCTTTTAAGAGAGAAGTAAGCTGTCATTTAAGTTTCCATTAGAAATACTCACTTTTACTGGATAAACAAGTTTTCATTCTCAGCCAAAAACCTTATAAATCTATGAAAATTAGAGTTTTTTGTAGAAATTTGAGATGCTTTATGAAAAGCAGTTTCTTGTTAGTAAGACAGCTATTTTGACCAAATGTTTATTTGAAAAAAAAAAAATAAAGTCCCTCATTGCCTTTGAGTTAGAATACAAAATAATAAAAACCTGAATGTTAGGAAACCCAGAAAAAAAAAAGGAGGCAGAGGATGATGAAGGAAACTGAATGGAGGTAGGAGGTACATGCCAGGGTGATAAAGGAAAAGCTTCCCTTCCTTCTGTGTTTTGGCTCATTGTGATGTATTTTTCACTTTTAGACTACAAGATCTGGTCCATATTTTCCTTATTAAATGGTATGAAATAATAATTCAGCTCAACTGCAAAGAAAACAAATCAAACTTTGCAGCAGAAATAGGTTTCATCTTCCCAGTTTCATGAAAAACCATCTTCTGGCTTTCTTGAGGTGCCCTTTCAGTTGCCTTTTCTTGCCGTTAATTTACTGTTGAGGCTGAAGGACACAGCTGTGTCATTATTTATTTATTTATTCTTCTGGTAAGCAGGCTGTGGGTTGCCTGGAATACAGTTCCTACTATGACAGCCATTTTTAATTTCTTTGAGTAAGCAATCTCTCCTCTCTAACACTTATCTGTTTGAAAAATATGATGCAATGTGATTGAGGAGGCAATGTAATTAGTCATGGCACAGCCGGGATCACTAGACTTTTTTAGCTTCACACAAACTCAGCTCCCTCATTTTCATACCTATGCATCTTTCCTCACTTTTTCAGTCACATAGGAATAAAGTGTCCAGATGTAAACTCGTGTCTTTTTGTTTTCATAGCATTGGGTTTTAAAATGATCTCAGTAACCACTTAAGTGGTGAGTGTGTCTAACATTTTGCTTTGTTTTTCTCAAGGCTCAGGATTGCTAAATACTGGAATGCTGCAAAAATATTTTTTTTAGGCATTTCTGTAGTATGATGGTCTCCCTTGTGTTAGAAGACAGAAAAAAAACTAATTTAAAACCATTCCATCTGAGAAATCTTGGCCAATAAAATGAAGTTTGAAAGAAGCAACATGTTATTCCATTCAGTGTTCTACACCTGGGAGAGTAAAATAGACAGACTATCTGTGCTACCTACACAAGTTTGTAAGTGCATAAACTGAGAGGAAGTGAGTCACACCAAAGGTTGCTCACTGAAGGTCACAGAGGCATAAGGGAGTAAGTACTCTTTCACTGATGACGTCCTGACTGGATGTTTCATGCTTCAGGCTGCAATGGTGTTCTTGAAAGATGCCTACTGCTGCTGCTCAAAAACATGTCTCTGCAACACCGATGAACAGGTGCACTTTGGGATGAATGCATAATAAGAACAAGAAACTTATTAGGACAAGACCATTTTAGGGTCTGATTGTTCTAGGTAAAGACTGAAGTAAGAGGAGGATGCTGAAGGGGACTAATCATTTCAGTGATTATGCAAGACAATATTGCTGAAGTTGACAAAGATGGGTGTATATTTAAAGACATCAGGATTCAGATCATGTTTTGTGACTTATTATGCAGAGAAAATTATTACTGCCCATTAAAGAATTACCTTTCACACAAAATGGAAAAGTTGATTGGTGCACTTCAGAGTGGCTAGCTTCTAAAATTATAAAATTAAAATATTTCTTTTCACACATAAATATCTGTGAATAGAAATTAATTACTGCACGCAATAAAAGTCACTTATTGTACACAGAGGATCAAATATTAAACATGTGCTGAAGTAAAAATGTATTTTCATAACTTGTGTGTAATTTATTTGGATTTCTGTTGAAGATTTTTGTTACTGTATAAAAAACATATATCAAAACTCAGTAATAAGATAAACCCTCTCTATATTTTCAGTATCTGTGGAAGGTTAATAAAGGAAATCTCTGTTTCTGGAGAGTATCACCTGTAAGTGCAATTGACCTCAGGTATCATTGGGACTGCAAGAAATTAAGGAAATAAAACATATGCTTAAAAGTTTGCAGGACTGTAGCCTATACTTCCATCACAGTGTAATTTCGTGTTATTGGACTGTGAAAGTTCTCCTCAGAGCGCCACTGTGCTTCAAACCATAGACAAGTTCTGAGGTTAGTTTTCGAGGAAAAGTTTTACTACTGTCTCTGACTACAGTTTATGAATTACTAGTTTGAATCCTTCATGCGATGAAGAGAGAACTAGTATTGATTGTTGCCTCCTTGCAAGGAAGGGGAGATTTTTGGGTGCATCTTGTGATAGTAACAAATTAGGGTACAAGCTAACAGGAAAATAGGTGGTCTGGTGGGAGGTACGTTTAGGGGACTGGAGCCAGAAGTAGCTGATATATTTTAGTTGAAGGTGATTAGGGACTTAACCCACAGGTACTGTGGTGTTTGTCAAGGTTGTCAGCAAATGTTACTCGTGTTTAAAGATACTCCATTGTTTTTTTCTGGGAATGGCTGGATACCCTGTGGCAGTAAATGACAAACAGAGTCCTTTGAAGCATTTAAACAACATATGTTTTAATTGCAGTATCATGGTTTGGGCCAGAGTGGCCCAATCCAGTGGAACGACAGATGCGCTCTCTCTCTTGCTCCGCTTCTGAAGGGAGGCAAGAGAGAGAGAGAAAAAGAGAGACTTATGAGTTTAGAAGGAACTAAACTACTTTAATGAAATATTAATAATAAAAGAACAAAAAGAAAAATAATGACATACATACAAAACCATACCAAGCTCCCAGGATGAGGATCAAGTCACCAGCAGGCACTGGGGAAGTCCAAGGCTGGACTCAGTGACGGACGGGAACTGGATTCCGGATCTGGATTCAGGATCGGGATCAAAGGCAGACACAGAGACAGAGTCCTCCTCGGACACCGGCCTTTGAAGAAAGAGGACTGACCCTTTGATCCCTCAGCTTTTATACTGAGCATGAGGCAGATGGGATGGAATACCCTGTTGGTCAGGTTTGGGTCACCTGTCCTCTCCGCTTCTCCCTGGAGGTGTGACCTCTCTATGCTTCTCTGCTTCCGACCCTCCAACGGGGCAAGTAACAAAGTTGGCTGGCCTTGGTTGTTATAGCAATAAGTATAAGCAAGAGCCTCTCTGCATCCCATTCCTTGGCATCAACTATAAACATGGGTCTTATCACTCTGAGAGTGAACAGTTTTCTGCACAACAGGCTGTTAATTTCAGCAGTTAGAAGAGGCCTAGCTAAAAAGTAAAGTTACTGAACAGTAACCGTTCATTCTAAATACCCTACAGTACTTTGAATTCAGGTAACTCATTACAGAGAGTGGTGGTGTAAGACCTGTTTTCCTGTATTGATAAAGTGGAAATGAAACTTGATTCCCATCTACAGAAGTATCACTGTTTCCTTAAAGGAATGATATCAAACATCAGTTAAATGCCACATTACTACAAATACTGGAAAGATATATTGAGGCAATCAATAAATTTATGCTGATCTAATGCTATCCTTTTTTCTAAATCTGGAGATTATGATCTTTGTCATGTCTTGTTAGAGTGTATAAAATTATGTTTGCAGACACTTATGCACAATATAATTGCACTCTACTAGTAAGATGTAATCCAATTCCTTTTCACACCCTCCTTTTATTTTTCTGTGAAATGACCTCTCCAAAGGTTCCAGAGCAGAGAGAATCTCAGCCCATTTCACTTGCAGTTGTCTGCTTCTGAAACCTGTTGAATAACGGCCATGCATGACCTGATTAACTTCCTGTCAACACCATCTAGCAGTGGCTTTTTCAGTATTCGTGCTTAATCAAATCCAATATGTAAAGTAAAGCTCAGTGAGGGATGATTAAATTCACCTCTTTCTTGCAACCAGATGCTCTGCAGTGTCCAGCACATCCCAAATGTGAGAATGTCAGCTACCACAGAAGAGAAATACTGTGTAAATTCTTGGGATGGGTCCAATGCTAATGTTGAAAATCCTTCTGGTTAGTACAGAATGCTCTGTGTGGAATCTAAATGTGCAGCAGCAGTCAGAAAGCAGGGACAACATAGTGCTGTCCATGTTGGGTCCTCCTGTGGCTTCCCAAATGGGTGTGGACAATATGGATTTATTCATGTTGTCTTCTTTCATCCTGCAGACTATCTCTCTGGAAACTCAGAATGGCTCTAGAAGTTTGGTCTGACAGATCTGAATGGGACTAATTTTTTAATTGGGTCTGAAAAATGCCTGTAGGAAGGGTTAAATGAAGGGCTAAAGCTTTACTTCACAGATAGTAAAAGTGTAAGCAATCTGTGACACATGTCATCTCAAACATTCCTGAAGAAACCTCTGTGGTGTTATACTTAAGTTTTAAAATAATAAATTACTTTAGTACTAATGGACAGGAATTAAAAATAAATAAAATTAATCCTGAGATGGGAAGGGAATTAGAACAAGCTACTCTGGACTCCATGGTCATTGCCATTTTATTTTCATCCAACATCCTGCATGGAAATTTTTATTTCAAATCTGTGCAGCATTGTCTCTGAAGGCAGCTCTGCATCTCTGTTTTTGAATTTGTGGTATGACTTGAGGCGCCTATAACTAAAGAGCTAAAAGACAGCATTGCACCTTAATGGGTTGAGAGTACACTCTTCATGGTTACAGTGAAAGTGTAGAGAAATCCAAATTTTATTTTAGCTTTTATTATTTGGGCCTGTTTGAAGTTACTCAGTAGCTCTTCCTTTTTACAATCATGTATCAGAGCATGAGTACAGTGGGGTTCACTTGCTTCCACTTCCGTGGTTCAGGAGGACTGCCTTCACTGCACACTTTGGAGGCATGCTAGGAACTCAGGCTGCATGTACTGAATCAGTTACATTGCAGATAAGTTGTACAATGCGTTATGGCATCACTGTACATTTCTATATGTACATAGTATCAGTAATGACCTCATGCATGAGTTTGTCCTGGAATTTGCATGTGAGATCGGACTAAAATTTAGAGATGGGTTTTGCTCACTCTCCCTTCTCGCTTCAAAGAAATGTGTCTTCATAAAGAATGAACAATGTTTTGAAGTAGCATTTTGAATTTTCTAATATGTTACAGTTCTGAAAGAGAGGGAAGGACATTGAAAAAGATCACAGCAAAATAATGCAATCTATCACAGAAGCAGTACAGACACAGACATCAAACTTATCAGAAACTTGCAATTCCTACTCTACTAGTTAAACACTTACTCCAAAGTTAACAAATAATGCTTCAGAGCATTCTCTGAACTCTTCAACATTCAGACTGTGTCTGAATTGTTCAATAGTTCATTGTTCAATATTTAGGTTCCTTGTTTCGTTGTTTGTTATTTTTGTTTTCTCCAAGAGCAAGATTTAAAGCATTCTCCTTTTTCAAAGATAAAAACCTTCACACAACACACTGAAGGCATGGAAACTGGAGTCCTTTGCTCAGTTGTAAATATGTAGTAAAATTAATAAAAGATTAAGTATTTGCTTGCCTGAGCCTCACATAATTACCACCTTTTTTTTGCTTATGACAACTCCTTAGAGGATTAAAATTTTTCATTAGAAATTGTGGCATTACTTATCAGTTATGGCAAACACCAGAGTCTCAGATTGGAGTTCAGGCTTTGGATGGAATCGCAATGCAATTTCAACGCACTGCTCACATCTGAGTTTCTGGTTGGCTATCACATGGCATAAGTGTAATATTAAGCACTGAAGACAACATGCACATTGGAGCTTCTCCTAAGCCTGGGTTGTAATGTTGCCCCAGTCTGTTGCAGAGCAAGGAGAGTGTTTTTCTTACAGATGATCTGTTGCGATTTGTGCAAGATATAAAGGCATTTACTTCAGGACTGTCTCAACTCCACATTCCTCAAATAACCTTGAAAAATAACCTGTATCTGTCTCGTTTATGTTGGTGTAAATTAAGGGACATGATATTAAAACAGGTGAAATCAGAATCTGGCCCTTGGCATGGTGTAAAATGTTACAGGTTTCTCATGAGATGTGCAAGTTGTTACAAAGACTGTCCTTCAGAGCATGACCTGACCTTTTCTTTGGGAAATACTTATGCAACATATCACTTAAATACTAAATTATAGCTACAGCTAAATTGTGCACAGAGCTATTAATTTGGTTGGATGTCTAGTTGACATTATGAGACCCTGTAAATAGTCTTTGTTGATGGGTTGCAACAGAAAGGTTCACAAGCTTCTGCATCAGTACTAAGTCAGTTAACAAATAAAGCTAAGTAAACTTGATTCTGTTCTGCTCAGGTAGTTGCTTCTACTTGTGTGCTGCCTGCTTTAAGCCTATTCATTGCAACAGGATAGAAGACAGGGTTCAAACTCCATTTTGTGAGCCAATGCTTATTGCTGTTTAAGTGTCCATATGTCTGTGTGCAAAACATCTTTCTCTGAAGGGGTCTGTTAACTCACTTCTTTCATCAGTGAGAATAGTAACTGTATTTTGGTGCTAGGACTTGTTTAGGCAAATCTATGTCTTTGACACACTTCATTTGCACAAAGCGTTGCATGCTTTAAGACTCTTAGCTGAAAACACCTCCTTATACTTCTCTGCAGCCTGGCTCTGGATGTTGGTTGTGTCTGTTGTTTTGAGTGAAGTTTTTTTCCAGGATGGTGGTAAACTTGGCGTACTAATTTGCACAGCACCTTTAAGCTATGGAGGAGTATTTGAGCAATAATTTCCACAGCTGGGACTTCTTATATTTCCTTCAGATTTTCATTGTTGTTGTTCTTCTCTGTTTTGCTCAGCCAAGGCTGTGAAGCAGCTGAGGCATTAGAGATGTCAAAGGAATTAATTTATTCTTTTTTTTCCTTTTCTCTTTTTTTTTTCTTTTTTTTTTTCTTCCCACCTATATGAATGCTATTGCAATGATTTCACTTAGTGAGATGCTGTGCCCTATTTAGGGAAGCAGGATAAAACATGCTGTTTCTCAACTTAAGAGGGCAGGGAACAAACTTGAATATACCTATCCTTTAAATCACTCACCTACCTGGTTCTGAAAGTTGGATGCAGTAAACGACTAAGACAGAACTGACGCTAGGTTCCTTCTCCTACTTTTCCCAGTGTCTCAACATGGCAAGCTTGATGCTTTAGCCTAGCCTAAAGCAAAAAAAGAGGAGGGACCAGAGAAGGGAAGTGCTTGGAATTTCTCTACCATCTGATTCTAACCTATGTCGAGGTCTGAGGCAGTGATAGGAAAATCCCAGGACTTCATCTTTGCTCTCCCAAACCCTACCCCTTGCTCTGTTTTCCTCTAAATCTCTCTCTGCCCGGTCTAGTATAAATTTGAAATTATCTTACACAAATTTCACAGCCAGTTGTGCTTTGCTGTCTTTCTCTGGACACTACAGCTGCCCAGTCCCCCTGGCATGTTATGCAATGACCCTGAATACCATATGGCTCAAGAAAGAGCAGAAAAAAACTTTGGTCTGCTCCTAGTGGAATGACTCCATGCTCTCCATGACCACTTTACCCCTAGCTCTTTTCCCAACCTTGATGTACCCTGCAGAGAGGCAACTATTGCTTTCAACAAGCAAAGCTTTGTAGTACTCTGGTTTGTGAAAGCATCTGAATGCCAACAGTTGATACCATGACTTATCTCTTTCTACTGGGAAGCTATGAGGAAGTAAAGCTTCTCGTGCCTAGGAGCACAGAAGGAACTAAAATTGCTGGAGCAAGAATTGTGGAAAGCTTGCATGTTACTGCGTCTTACAAGTGAAGTTTCCTTAGTCTGCACAGGGCAGTTTGATAGCTTTCACTATGGAAATTTGCTTGAAGGAGGAAGGCATCATGAAATTCTTAATAATCTTCACTATATGAAGGAATGCCAACAGGAGATCTAGATATTTTAAGTGCATTCCAACCAGGAAGATCTCCTGAATGCAAAGAAAACTGATGTAACAGGTTGCCCTGGGTGGTTGTGGAGTCTGCATCCTTGGCGTGTCAAAAGCCATCTGGACAGAGTCCGGAGCAACTGCTTCTATGTGGCCCTGCTTGAGCAGGGGGGTTGGACCAGATGACCTCCAGATATCTGTTCCAACGCCAACCACTTTGTGATTCTGTGATAAATCACATTTATGTCAGTGTGGAGAAGGCCTGGGGATCACTGTTAGAACTACAACATTCAGAGACAGAAACAAACTTTTGGATATATTTATATAAAATACATAATTATACGCCCAGGCTCAGCTAAAGCTATAAATGCTTCTTTCTCTCTCTCTTTATTGAATATTAGCAGGATATTTTAGCATGCTTCTAAGTTTAAATATCTGAATGGTTATTTCATAAGGGCTCTGAAATTGACTTCGTGATTTAGATTTTAGGTTTTAGAGGCCTGACCTGAAGGGTTTTGTTTTTATTTTTGAAGTTGTAGGTTAGTTCTAGACTTTTGGAGATGTTGTTTCTTCATCTACGCTTTCTTCCTTTAACTGACAAATAAAAAGTTCTTATCCAGTCATCCCTACAGAGACAATTAAAAGCATTACAGGAAAACCCCTCGATATCCCTTTCTGTTCTTTGTGTAATATTAATAAAATAGTGGGCTAAGCTCTCATTCCAGAATCTCTTTTGTTGTTGGCACTACTATAGATGAGGTCATTGCAGGCTTTTTGGTTATTTGAAGTTTTGTTAGGTTTCGTTATTCTCTCTTCCAGAAAAAATGGACAGGTAGTCAAAAAAGTAGTGGTGTGACCTGCCATCTGAATATGTGGGGAATAAGTGTTGGGCACCAGTTGTGTCAGTTTTCAGTTTTCTGTCTAGAAGAACACATTTGAAAATATTCACTGCTGTGTGGGAAGAAACATATCTAGATGGTCGTTGATGCGGCTTTTCAAATTCTTGTGCAACTAAGACAAAGTAGTCACAGTAAACCACAGATTGCAGTATTACTTGGATATCTTTGAGTTTTCGTCTTTGAAAGCAGATACAGAGCCTAGCCTTGATGACACAATGTGCTGACTGGCAATGTCATAGAGTCTCATTGCATATGTTGGATTTGCTCTGAAGGTAGTGAAGATACTTGAGACTAAAAATAAAAACATGGCTCTGTCATGGCCTCCAGACTTCTCAGTTCACTTCAGTGAGACACAGAATGTGAAGTTTTTATTTGTAGGAGGTCATACCAGGTCCCCTTGTGTTACTCTGTGTGGTTGTTGGCCTGATAACATGGCATGGCATGTTGCCACAGCACACAGTGACATGCCTACCTCTTTCTGTCATAGGTCCTAAATGCCTTATGAAGAGAATTTTCTGTATCTATTCCTCTGCTTCTTTTATTCTTTGGAAACATTGCCTCCTTCAGCAAAGTAATGAATTTAGAAAAAAAAGCTGATAGGGCTGCGAATGTATAAGAATATACATATATATGTGAATGTATGAGTACATATGTGTGAATGTATGTAAAGTAATTTTAAGTAGATCGATGTTTTCTGGTCTGAATTTTTCTCTGGTCTGTCAGTGCTGTAGGCAAAAGCATTTCTGTTAAAGACTGTAGGTTGATGCACATGTACTTGTGGCCAGACTGTTTCTTTCCCCTTTTTACTTCTTAGTATGAATTCCTCAGACAAGCTCTGAAGTTAAAGATCTGTTGTCAGTGGATTATTCTGTCCTTAGTTGAGGCTCAGACAGTTCTGTTAAGGAGTTAGGAAAAAATGTTATGAAAACAAGCCAAAGAAAAACTTCAGTAAATTGGGTTGTTTGGTTGAAGATCTAAAGAGATCTAGAGCTACTGGGAATTACTTAGGTACTGCTGTTGATGGGTGTAGAGGTACAGCATCTGTTCTATTTCCTTCAGGCCCTGCATGCATGCTCCCTCTGTACCTTCTGACAGCTGGATATAGTAACACTGAAATGTGTCAAGGTGATCTGCTGCTTCTGCCCCTTAGAGAAGCTGTATATTTAACTCAGCACTTCCACTGAACTCGACTGCCAGCTCTGTGTCTAAGCAGGACACCTTTTTAATCAATCTATTTTTCTTAGTGAGAAGCGTTCCCTATTAAGCTTACAAGATGACAAGAAAAAATGATTTATTACCAAAGTTAATGTCATAAATTCTGTGGAGTAAAAGCACGATAGTTAATGCTGTGATGAGCTATCACTAATAGCATTATTAATTATAACTGCTGCAAATTTATAAATAGCAATTGAATATCATAAAGTATGTGAATCATGAAGAGCTAGCTTAATTGTGTCTTGTCTTGCTATTAGCCACATCAAATTAGTTTTAGATTTGCAGTGGTTGGTAAACATCTTGATCTTCTGCTTCTTGAATTTTCCATAAGGCCTTACAGTCTTAAAAGGAACAGAATCCTTTCTGTACATTAGCATTGCCTCTCCAAATATTCTATATCATAGAATCATAACATCATAGAATGGTTTAGGTTGGAAGGGACCTTAAAAGTCATCTCGTTCCAAGCCCCCTGCCATGGGCAAGGACACCTCCCACTAGACTAGGTTGCTCAAAGCCCCATCCAACCTGGTCTTGAACACTTCCAGGGATGGGGCATCCACAACTTCTCTGGGCAACCTGGTCCAGTGCCTCAGCACCCTCATAGTGAAAATTTTCTTCCTAATATCTATTCTAAATCTACACTCTCCTAATTTGAAGCCATTACCCCTTGTCCTATCACTACATGTCCTTGTAAGAAGTCCCTCTCCAGCTTTCTTGTAGGCCATCTTTAAGTACTGGAAGGCTGCTTTAAGGGCTCCCCGGAGCCTTCTCTTCTCCAGGCTGAACCACCCTAACTCTCTCAGCCTGTCCTCATAGCAGAGATGCTCTAACCTTCTGATCATCTTCATGGCCCTCCTCTGGACCTTCTCCAACAGGTCCATGTCCTTTTTGTGTTAGTGGCTCCAGAGCTGGACACAGTACTCCAGGTGGGGTCTCACAACAGCAGAGGAGAGGGGCAGAATCACCTCCCTCGACCTGCTGGCCATGCTTCTTTTGATGCAGCCCAGGATATGGTTGACCTGCTGGGCTGCGAGCGCACATTGCCGGCTCATGTTGAGCTTCTTGTCCACCAACACCCCCAAGTCCCTTTCTTTAGAGCTGCTCTCGATCCATTTTCTGCCCAGCCTGTATTTGTGCATGGGATTGCACCAACCCACGTGCAAGGCCTTGCACTTGGGCTTGTTGAACTTCATGAGATTTGCATGGGCCCACCGCTCAAGCCTGTCCAGGTCCCTCTGGATGGCATCCCTTCCCTCCAGCCTGGAAACCGCTCCACACAGCTTCGTGTCATTGGCAGACTTGCTGAGGGTGCACTCAATCCCAACATCCATGTTGCCAACAAAGATGTTAAATAGTACCAGTCACAATACCGACCCCTGAGGAACACTACTTGTCACTGGTCACTTGGACATCGACCCATTGACTGCAACTCTTTGAGTGCGACCATCCAGCCAATTCCTTATCCACCGAGTGGTCCATTCATCAAATCCATGTCTCTCCAATTTAGAGACCAGGATATCATGTGGGACAGTGTCAAACACTGAAGCTGCATGGCTTCAAATACACAATATGGAATGTATTAAAATGGGGGGGACCATAATATATCATCTGCGAGGTACCAGAGTGCAGTACTAACAGTTAAAAGTCAAATTGATTCAAAAAACCCCACTTCTTTGACTTTATACATGAAAAATGTCAGGATTTCATTACTTTACACAAATATTTCAATACTGATGTAGGATAGATACTGTCATTCCCTCCACTCCTGACTCTGCTCTGCAAATGTGAGGGTATAAAAATACATTGGTGTACAGATCAGCTTCTGTCTTATACAGATTCTCTGCAATCTTTCATGCCTGAACCCCCAGCAGTACCCTTTGCCTTATTTTGTTTCATTCACATTAGAGGCTGTGAGTGTGGCTTGAAAACATGCTTCCAAATGTGTGTCTTGATCTCTGTAGGATTTCACAAAGAGGCACAGATGAAACCGTGTTATCAAGATTGTAGTCTGCCAGGCCAGTTTTAGAGGTTACTTTAAAATTTGCCAATGGGCTTTGGGATTTATTTAGTGTTGCTGTATAGCCTGTATTTTCCATAAGCTCCTCAGAGCTAGCAAGGAAGTAGATTGCCTGGTCATTTACACTGCAAGCACAAAAAAAGAAATTTAAGACCCTTTCTGTTCATAGCAGGAGCTAGTTGCTGATAAGGAAGGTCCAACAAAGAGTTTGGGATGAAGGCTCTATGTTACAATCTGAATTTTGTGTGATTTCTTGTCTTTTATCCTTTTTTTCTTTTTAATTCTCTATTAACTTTAAGTACACTTTCCCAAGGCTTATAATACTTGAATATCTGTTCTGAGAATAGGATATACTATATAATTATTCTTCATTAAAAAACAAAAAGATATGTGAAGGACACGTTGGGGCTGCAGTTACATACTCTGAGATTACAATGCATGTTGTTTTAGAGTTACAATGCATTTCTTTAAACACATTTGTCTCAAAGTTAATGTCAACCAAGGCATTAACACCAAGACTCCAATTAACTCCAGTCACAATCCAAAATCTTGGCCAATATGATTTGGAATTATGAAGCAAAAACTACACTAATGTCTTTGGGCTGCTTTCAAAGAGGTCAAGTAGTCTTTATAAGTGGGGTCCTTCAGTGAATTGACTTCTCCCATCTAACCCTGAGAAAATCAGTGCGAAGATTCCCGATGATTTAATAGGAGGCATGAAAGGTCTCTCTTACGAATCAACTTTACAGCTCCCAGTTTATAAACTTCCAACCATGTATTGCCCCTGTAGTGAACAGAATCAGGTTCTTCTATAAGTCTGAAAACACTACATGTATCTTTATGCAGTTTATTTGAAAACTTCAGATTCTTTTAAGATCTTTTAAGTTTCTTCTCTAGCTGAGTTTCACCAAAGCAAGCCATGGCACAGTAGAATGATGTGTATATGAAGTACCATAAAAGCAGATATTTCAGAGTAAATGAATGCTGGAGAATCAGTGGAGAAAACTCAACAACCCAAACAAAGCTTTTAGTGCTGCTGACTTCAGCAGCTGAACTGCCCCTCTCCCTTCTCTCCCCACAAGCCTGATTGTTTTTCATGTAAGCACAGCAAAATTTGGCCTGAAAAACCTCAAGCCCAATTAAAACAATACACTTGAGGATGTCACACACACAACCCTTCCCCAGTTCCTCGGCAATCCCGCACCCCACCCCATCCCATCCCATCCCATCTTACACTCTGATACCCTTCACCAGGATGAGTCAGGTCACTGTTAATCACAGCACTTAATGTAAGGTACTCTAACACCGCTGTGAACGAGAGGCTCAGTGGGATGGAAAAGATTTCAGGGGCTTGGCAGTCATATGGGTATCTAGTCTTCGTGCCTATTTTAAGCAAAAATCTGTGCTTACTAGATACTTGTTTGGACTTTGCTATACATGCTCTTTGAAAGCAAAAAATGGTAAAAGCATTTTAAAAAAAGCCTAGCAAAACATTTATAAGTATTTGAAGCTTGAGGCTCTGAAAGCATGGTGTGCATACTAAAACAAATGTAACTAGCTAATCATAAACATTATTTTTAGATATTGATATAGCAGAGTAAGTAGGCATGATGCTTAAACACATACAAGGATAGTTTTTCAAGAAGGAAAGTTTGAAACTTGATTTGCACATTAAATTTTCTAGTGTGAGTATTCAATTTTTCAATTTAAAAATATTACACTCACACTGTTTGTGATCTGATCCAGAATATGGAGTTTAAGCCTCAAAGAATGTTATGTCTTCAAAGAGCCTCAGAATCCAAAATTCCACAGCCTACCTCTAAAAGTCAAGCAATTGCTATTCTCAAAATTGCCAAAGCTGAAACAAGTGTATCCTTTATTCTCTCGTGTATGTTTTCTCCTTCTCAGCGACGGCACAGAAGAACTGACAGGCCTCAGAAGAAATTGCGTGCATGGGGTGTTACATTCCTTTTCTAGGCTGATGAACCTCACCATTAGGCTGTTCCTATTGCTAAAGCCTTTACTTATCTTGTCACCATCTTCTGACACTTTTTTGCATTGCTGTTGTGAAAAGATCTTTTTCTGAAAAGATCACAGTTCTATACAGTGCTGGAGATGCAGATGCTGCACAGATTTAATGCCATAATCTACTCTGTACTCCTTTCTTAATAATTCTGAACTTTTCCTTTGCTTTTTGCCCATTGCTGAACACTGAGCTGATATTTTCATGCAATTAGCTGTTATTACCTTATGGTTCCTTCCTGCGTGGTAACCGTCAGCTCAGAAGCTGCCTTTATACACTTATGTTGGGATTGTTTTTTCTTGCTTCACTTTACAGGGAATGTTATCTGCAATTTTATTGCCCAGTCACTTAGTGTCCTTCCTTCACTCATTCGTTCCTCAATATATAATTAGCTTTGCAGGTTATTGGCTGTACACAATCTCCCACAGAAATGCATGTTGATTGAAGCATGAGTTTCTTAGATACAAGCTATGCACCTCTAGATGGAGTCAGGACTTTTCATCTGCATCAGGCTGATAAGTTGTCGCGGGATGGAAGTATCAGACACAGTTATGATTTAGCAGCAATTTGGTTTATTTGTGATTTGAGGTAGATCAAGGGATTGAGTTCTAGCAGCACTTAATCATTAACTGAATTAAAGATTTGAAAAGGTAATTTAACTAAATAAATCAACAAATCAACAGCGACTTAATTACAGATTCGAAGATGGCAAGATTCACACTAACTTACTAGAAGGTATCCCAAACTAATAGAAATATACATATGAGAGTAAAATATAGATACATATAAACAAAGCATATGAGTGCGCACACACACAACTTATTGAATCAGTGGATATCCCTTTAACCCCTACACGTGCACGGAAAATAGAAGAACATTCACATCCATAAAGCTAAAGCACACAAACATATAAATGAAGAGGTGGATGAAACGAGAGAGACCGGTCTAGAGTTAAAATTCCCGTTTTGATTTCGAGCAAATACTCACATATAGCGGCATCCCTCAACGGGCGATTGTTGAGGCTCGAGTTATAGAGAAGGTCGCTCGCCCTGGTCTTGTTGTACTCGCGCAGTTTTTACCTGACAGGGGAGGTCCTGGCCACAGCCCGCTGCGATCCAGAAGCGCTCAAAGGGCCTTCATCAGAGTCGCTACTTATAGGATCCGAGATAATTGACTTTCGTCAGGTACTTTTCCACTCCAGCCCAGCGTGGACAATAGAATAGTCCTGTACTTTCCGCTGGTTGCACAGGCCCAGAACTCATTAGGACTTGTGGTCCTGGTAACCCCCCTCTCTATGGCCACGATCCATATGTTGTCACGAGTGATCGATTAAAGTTATTATGTTCAATCGGTAGGAGCTATGGAAACCAGGTGCACTAGGGAGTTGCCTTAGTGTTCTGGTCCATTGTTCTCCACCTTTTCTTTCTTTAATGTTAGACCATTCTGTGGTGTTCTGGTCATGGTGTTGTTATGTGGCCCAGGTGGGGAGGGCATCACGCCAAGTATCGAGAGGCCTGATAGCGGCAAGGGGGGGTTGCACCACCACATAAGTGCAACTGAGTTGTTTCGCTTCTCATCAGTATTGGACATGATGGACTCCCTAGGAGCAGCTGGACACTAAGACACTTCAGCAGAGGGGTTTTTTCACCCTTAATTTCTCCTGCTCCCTTTCTGTGACACAGGTTCTTTCATAAGCAATGAGTTTGTGGGGACAATACGGGTTAAGTTTGGAAAAGGCAGAGTAGATGTTCCAACACATCCTTCTGGACCTCAGACTTGGATGTGGTTTACAGAGGATTAGAGTTGTGAATTAGAGCTGTCCTTAGTGGTTTGCCACAAATTCATCCATTCCCAGCTTATTCTGTCTACTCCTGTGTCTTTTGCTTCTTGCTATTTCAAAATGCAAATTGCAGTAGACGGGCTGCAACTTTCACAGAGGATGTGTCTGTAGTGTGCTGTTGCTGATACAAATGAGTCTTGATTTGGTCAATCACTTGCAAAGATTAGCAGATCCTCTTGCTAGTTATTTGTATGGAGTTCCTCTGCACACATTGGGAATTGCTTATGCTTTCCATTTAAAACCTCCTGTTGCAAAGGGCAGTTGCATAGGACTTGTTGTGTTGTGCTCTTTTCTGCTATAAATATTGATGTTGCATTAAGTTAAACCTCAAATGTGTAAATGTTGCCAGTCAGAGGGGCTGGTTTCATGCCAGCTGCCACAGAATGAAAGAGACTTCTCTGTCCCATCTCTTGGTGACAAAGAAAAGGACTCACGATCAGGTAGGGACATGTCATACTGTAATGTCTGTCAGGGATGAGGATGCTTTATGCTTCCATATTGACAATAGCTTTAGTGAAGATGCCATAATTGCTGGCATATGAGAACATGTTCTGGCAATGATGATAACTTATTTCATAGAAACATGAGCTATAAAGGGAAACTCCTCTTTTGCTGGCATAAGTTGCACTGGTGGTAAGAGGATTTGCTGGTATCATTTCAACTCTTACTGCAAACCAGGCCCCAGAAAAAGAGACATTACTGAAGGAGCAAAATAAAAAGTAACTAACTGCTAAGTGGTGAATAATACACCCAATGTTTCTAGAAAATGGAAAGAATGCATTGAAAAAGCAACATATGGCGCTGAGTCCTCTGAAGGGTGGAGCACCTTGGGTGCCTGCTTTTCCATCTGTTCTCTGTGCTTGTCTTCTCCAATGAAAATATTCTGGCATCTGCAAACCCTGTCCTTGGCTGCATAAAGAATAAAAATCCATATTTTACTCTAGAACCACTAACCAGCTTGCTGGGGCTCAACCAGTCACACTCTATCCTGGATGACGTATGCGGGATAAAAAGCAGACTTATATCACTGGCTGGCTCCTGCTCACCCTGGTGCTACTGACACGCAGGCTTTATTACTGAGTGGCAATAGCAGCTGGAGAATCATGGACACATTTGCACCCTGGTAGATGGGAGCACATGATGAACACCCCTCTTGCCCTGTCCTCGTATGGGTCTTACAGCAGAGTTTCTAAGAGGAGAGTTGCTGCTAGCTGAGCAAAATGTGCAACATGATGGTACAAGGTGATCTTTGTTGTTTCAGTAACCTCATAGAATTTTTGAGGTTTCCCTGTGAAGGCTGAAGGTGTCTTTAGATCTCCAGATGCACTTTTAACCTGAGGTACACCTCTGGATTACAAAAAAGCCTTTCACACATGATGGGCTATGAGAAGATGTTGGGAATTCAGAGAGTATCGGAAAGTATATCTCAGTGACAGCATCCCAATATGGCTGAGAGCGCTGCCAGAGCAAGCTGAGGAGCTGGACACAGGGCAATAGCATCAGTGTGTCTCGTTGGAGGGGGCATTAGTGACCCCAGCAGGGAGCAACCTGGTCTGCTTCCACATGGCAAACACACTGTCCTGGTTTGAGGTAAAACAGGACTAATTTTGTTCAGTAACTTTCATTTTTAGCTAGGCCTCTTCTAACTGCTGAAATTAACAGCATGTGCAGAAAACTGTTCACTCTCACCCATGTTTGTAGTTGATACCAAAGGATGGTGTGCAGAGAGGCTCTTGCTTATACTTACTGCTATAACAACCAAGTCCAGCCAACTTTGTTACTTGCCCCGTTGGAGGGTCAGAAGCAGAAAAGCGTAGAGGGGTCAGAGCTGCAGTGAGGAGCAGACAGGACAAGTTGACCCAAACCAGACCCACAGGGTATTCCATCCCATCTGCCTCATGCTCAGTATAAAAGCTGAGGGATCAAAGGGTCAGCCCTCTTTCCTCAATAGTCGGTGTCTGAAGAGGACTCTGTCTCTGTATCTGCCTTTGATCCCAATCCTGAATCCAGATCCAGAATCCAGTTCCCATTCGTCACTGAGTCCAGTCTGGGAATTCCCCAGTGCCTGCTGGTGACGTGATTGTTACCCTGGAAGCTTGATACGGTTTTGTATATATTTCATTATTTTTCTTTGTATTATTTTATTATTAATATTTCATTAACGTAGTTCAGTTCCTTCTAAACTCTGAAGTCTCT
>VFFE01008626.1:45698-71279 GCA_008921705.1 Burhinus oedicnemus
CAACCAGCTCTCTTGAGCCCCCCTAGCCTCTAGAGCCCTAACCCATAGGATTTCTCCAAGTAGTTTCTTGAAGAGATCAAAGTTAGCCCTCCTGAAGTCCAAGGTTGCAACCCTACTTGTCATTTTATGCCTACTGCACATAATCCTGAACTTGTTCTTCTCATGATCACTACAGCCGAGGCTGCCCCCAACCTTAACGTCCTCCACCAGTCCCTCTGTGTTTGTCAGTACTAGGTCCAGTAGTACACCTCTCCTTGTTGGCTCCTCCACCACCTGAGTCAAAAAGTTATCATCAAGATACTGGAGGAACCTCCTGGACTGTACCTGCCCAGCTGTGTAGCCTTCCCAGCAGATATCAGGGTGATTGAAGTCCCTCATGAGAACCAAGGCCTGTGATTGTGAGGCAGCTCTCGGCTGTCTGTAGCAGGCCTCATCAACTTCTGCATCCTGATCAGGTGGTGCGTAATAAACCCCCACAGCAGTGTCCCTCATGTTAGCCTGCCCCTTAATCCTTACCCACAAGCTCTTGACTCTCTCTTCATCCGCCCCCAGGGACAGCTCAATGCATTCCAGTTGCTCTCTTACATAATGAGCAACTCCACCACCTTGCCTTGCTGGCCTATCTTTCCTAAAGAGGACATAGCCATCCATGACAGTGTTCCAATCATGTGAGCTATCCCACCATGTCTCAGTAATTGCGATGAGATCATGGTCCTGCAATCGCACACAGATCTCCTGTTCTTCCTGTTTGTTCCCCACGCTGCGTGCATTGGTATACAAGCATTTCAGACAGGCAGATGAACATGTAGGTTTTGCCCTTGAGGGGTGGTAGGCCTTCTGATTCTCAAAAATACTAGCACGCTGCCCCACAAGTGCTGGGCCACTGCACCCGGGCACCTCTCTAGCGAGCCCAGTTACATCCATGTCCCTGTTCGAATCTAGTTTAAAGCTCTCTCAATGAGCCCTGCTAACTCTTGCCCTAAGTTTCCTAAGTTTTAGTCTGGGTCGTAAGTAGACCAAACAAATCTTCAAGATTTTTTGTGTGAACCAGTACATTGTTTCAGATTCTTGTACCAGCCCAAATATTTGAGGGAATGCCAAGGACAAGAAGCTGGCATCTAACATATAGGCAGTATACAGTACCCACCAGTTGTATACCAGCCGCTGCAAGAGACTCGAAGTTGCTTATTCTAAGCCAGCTTCACCACAGAGTGCAGATGGCATGAGAGAGGAGCAGCAAGCAGTCAGACATCGTTTGGCATTCGGGCCTCAGCACCGGCCACACTGGAGACTCGAGCAAGGCCAGTTGTTAACAGGTTTTTATGGCCTGCCTGCTGCCAAGGACAGATATCTGCCAAGCCATTGAGAACAAGAGCAGCCAGGAGCTCATCCCGCTTCCCCGGTGGAGATGACACAGGCAGGCTGCCAGATTGATGCTGCAGTGTGGTGACTCCTGTAGCACTGCAGATATTACAGAAAAGGTAAACATCTCAGTGATGTGCTACCTGAGTCCAGGCCTGATGTATAGAGTCCGTAAGTCCAAGACATGCAGAGCATCCATAGAAGTTCTGTGAGGCTGTAGGAAAGGGAAAATGGGCTTTCCTAAATCAAAAACATTCCTAGGAAACTGGACAAAGTATACATCAGTAAACAAATAAGCACAATAAATATTTATGGTCTAATAAGCAAAGACTTCCCAAATCATAAGCGGACTAGAAACAGAAATATAGGTTTTTTAACAGTGAACAATAGAGAAAATATAAATTAATTATTGGGTTAGCAAGCGTAGTTACATAGCAAGCATACTGAAGACTTATTAATGACCTGGAAGAGAAACCTGGATGAATTTAGTGAAGTTAATGCAGTTCGAGAATGATGCAAAATTACTTCAGAATCTTCTTTCTTCCATACGTGCCATAAATCCAGGAGGCTTGCAGTCTGCTCTAGAGGCTATTATCTCCACAGTTCCCTAGGCTTTGGTTACTGAGCTGCTCAGCTAATGAATCAACACTTTTGACCCCTCATATGTAAGAGGAAAAGTATGGGAACCACTGTTCTCCCATGCAAGAACTTATTCACACATCCTTCCTCAGTGGCAGCCAGATGAAAAAGGTCACTGCTCCTATTTGCAAGAACTTAGTCTACCAACTTTATTAAGATCTGGTGTTGCTGTTGCTGCCTAAAGTGTTTTGGCATAAATCAGTGTTTGCACTCTTTAAAATAGCAGGTCATGCTAGCCCAGTTGTTTTCAACTAGAATGGGTTAAGGAGCTCTTGTACTGTTGTATTGGATGCCTTGGGCTGGTTGTGTCTGTGGAGCTGTAGCTGCAGGAGAGCCTTCAGCTGATACATCAGCAACTAAATAGGAATATGTGGAACAACAATAGCTGGTTTCTACTGCACAGAGTACAAAACTCAAGTGATGCTGTGAGAAATGCTCAGTTCTGTGGCAGCCTGAAAACACACTAGACTTCATGGCTGCAAAGTCTGCCTCACTTCTGAGCTGTTAAGTTTATATCTCTCCAGAATTCAGGCAAACATTAGTCAGCCTATATTTGGTCTGTGTTTTCAAGGTTATTACTGTAAATAGAAAAGCATGTAGCAGGGTTTGTTCTTAGGTTTGTGAGTGTAGGGTTTTGTCCCCCATCAAACGAAACCTAAAATTCTGAAGCACAATTCTTTGTACTTCTCTACTCTAACACACTTGATAAATGATTATGCAACATGTGGCTCATATTACAGGAAGAAAGTCAAGAGAAGGATGATGAAAATAGCTAGAGAAAGGAGAGCAGTACAGATATTGAAAAGTTTCAGGGAATAATAAGCTTAGAAGGCAGATCAAAAGGTTACTAGACTGAGATGGTCAAAACTTGAGTATGCAATGAAAATTTTTTGGTTCTTTCTCTTTATCTCATCATGTAGTGACAAAAGGATAGGTCTATGTTAAGTTAAGAACAAGGAAGGTAAAAGCTTCTTTTCAATCAAGCAGCAAGCCTATAGCATCCACAGCTGCTGTGAGAGCTGGCAATAAATTTTAGAGGATTTAACAAGAAATGGTCCCATCTCCCCCACTGCCAAAGCCACTGGTAGAAAACTGAGTCATATTAAATTAGAAGTTTTGAGATAAAACTGCCCTTTTCAGGACAGTCAACAGATATGTTTCTTAATGAGAGTCAGTTGGGTGAATGATGCATAATATGGTACATTTAAGTCTCATATTCTTTCCTTTGGTAAATGACCCGTGATTATGCTGAAGGTTGTTCTTGCTCAAAATTTAAAAATAATAGTGAACTTTTCTTGAGCCATGGCTCAGGAACAGGTGAACTCAAGTACTCAGACCTTAACATGCTCTGCCTGCATAACTGTCACCTGAATTCTTTCCAAACACAACAGTCGGATTTACTGCTGAACACTTGGCTTTCTGCAAATATACACATACAACTTCTTTGATTCCAGAATGGTAACTGTTCATGAAATCATGGAATCATAGAATCACCTAGGTAGGAAGAAACCTTTAAGATCATCGAGTCCAAGATGATTTTAATGTTTACAGAAAGTAATAATCCAAATGTTTACAGAAAGTTACTGAAAATACCATCTAAACAGCTGTCTAACAGCTGTCCTATTCCTTTATCGTATCACAGAAATTTGTCAGGATGGGACTGGAAAATGTTACTGATCATAATATGTATAAATTTGCTTTTTTTAATTTGACTTCTACATTTTACATGAAAAGCAAACTCAACCCTACTGTACTAGGACACCTCACAGTTTTATTGACTAGAGAGGGCTTGGCATTGGTTTCCCACAAATGAAACCCCTCTCTTCTCTCACTTTCACCCCCACAGTTTCTCACAGATCCTATACATAGATGACCAAACACTTGTGTTTGGTGCCCTTTGGATGTTGATCTGAAAAGTGAGCAATATTCATTTGCAGTCAGAGGTTGTCGTGAGTAGGCTGAAGACAGCCTGCCTTGGCAAACAAATTTTTGAGGCTGGCTTCCCAAAAATTAATTCTCTTTGTCTAAACTAATTTCCCAGGTGCTGCAATTTTGAAAAAGTCAACCTTTTAAATTTATCTCTTTGGCAATATCTATTGAAAGAGTACTAAGAATACACTTGTTTCCAAGTGAAACATTTGTACTCAGTTACCATTATGATATGGGGGCTGAACTGCTTCATACTTCCTAGCTTGAAGGGGCTGCTGAAAAATCCGGGGAAGTCTGGGACACAAAAGGTAGAAATGTACTGAATGAGCTGTGTTTTGGTGATTGCAGTTCACTGCAAACTGAAGATGGAAAATTGGCCCCTTTTGACCTTTCCAGAAGATATAAGTGATCCTCTAGTCAGGATTTTTTTTCCTTTTTATGATTTAGTTAAAATGTCCTGAATACATTTTTCAGGACTTAACAGGAGGAAAGCCAGGTAGAAACATTTATTTTTAAGCTTGGAAGATAGGATTTTCAAAATCACCTAACTTTTTAATGGGATTTCAGTATTTAATTCCCCTAGGTGTCTTTCATCATCCCACCCAAGTACATCTGGTAGTCATGGTAAATGAAATTGCAAAACCCCCTAGTCTTTCAGTTACAGTAAGTCGAGTTCTCAGCTTCAAAGATTATATCCAGATATTTGCCGCTATGACTACTCCTGTCTCTTTTTTTCCTTTGAATTTTCTGAGCTTTATTATACTTCACCTGAAGCTCCCCATTACTCCGAAACAAAAAAGCAAAACCCTCAAGTGATTAGCAAAGCATGAGTAATTCACTACTCCCTTCCACCTGACATCCACACAAATAATAAGTTAAAGCCAAGTGGTTACACTCATAAGAAAGTGAGTGAGGGTATTTGAGCTAGGAGAAATATTTGATGCCAAGAAAGGTGGGGTTTTTTTGACACGCTGAAGTGCAATATTAATTTAAATTTTCAAACCTCTTTGTTTTAATGATTGGATAGTCCTTTGAGGATAGCTCACATAGAAATCCTACACAGAAGTATTTGACTTGTTAAATGCTGATGTTTGCATTTTAAAGTATTCCTGATTTGTATATAGAGTACAGACTGCATGCTGCTATAGAATTATTGATATTAAAAATAAACAAGAAATTACAGAGGAGAAAAGACATGTTCAGAGGCAAAAATTATTAAATAGCTAAAGAGTTGCCTCTCCAACTCTATTTAGAATATTTGAGATAAAAACCTGTGTCCACTGACCTCTTCATTTGTCCCACAGCTCAGAAGATAATGAGCTATGATTAGTCACAATCTCCATGACTTTCACAGCACAACCTTCACCCCAGTATGGAGAACACCCTGCTTTCAGAAGTCCATAGTTAAGGTGAGCTTCATGCAAGAGTACTACCAAAGTTGAAATATGGGCATGCACTGGGAATGCAGGGGACTTACAGATCCAGTTAAAGCAAGGGCTGCATTCCAGTAACAAGTACTTTTGAGTGCAGACATCTGCAGTGCAGGAAAGAGTATTTTTGGTCTTTCTTCATTGGCATGTCCTAATGCTTTCCTTAGAACTCTGCTTGAGCACAAGCTAGTTTCCATACAGCTTTGGTGCATGAGGGAGAGTGTGTGCATGGACTTACAGCATTCCTAGAACTTTTGGGTGAAACCTCTCTTCTTGTTCTTGCTTCTGTCGGCTAGTTGATGTCAACAGTGGCTTACAAGGTTTCTGGCAATACTGAAACACTGGGGACTTCTGCTTTTGCTCCTTTTGTCAAGGCACACTACAAAGTTGTGCATCTTTGTAATGAACTTACATAATATGCAGAGAGAATGTGATCAGTTTGGGGGAATGTATAAAAATGACAGCTCGATCAAAAGTCAGAAGCATGCACTAACAGGCAGTCAATGTGACAGAACACTCTTTGGCCAGAAAATGGTGGTTTATTGTACAGATACAGTGCATGTCATCTCCCTTTCCCTCTCTGTCTCCCTGGGAGACTTTGTATAGCATTCCAGTTGCAACTTAAAAAAAGAACACCTTATTTAATTACTTCCATATATTTTTAGATAACAATTCCTAGCTTTCAAATAGGGAAGGTATTGGTTTATTCCTATGAAGAAGGTGAGCCTTAGGGTGAAATGCCAGGAATAATCAGGCTAAACAATAGAGTGAGCACTAGCCTGCAGAACGCTTGTGTTATTAAAATATCAGATAATGAATCTCTGTTACGGTTTGAGAAACCCACAACAATTTATTGTTGTTTAGACAATTATTCTATCACTCGATGACCCCTCTCCACTCAGGAAGGGGAATTGGGAAAAAATAAGGAAACCCGGGGAATTTAATTACCATTAATAACATTAAAGAATGAATATTGATCCCAATACCAATATAAAATATACAAGGATTATAGTCAGCCAATTACATCAGTAGGAAGCTGTGCACTCCCAGCAGTGGACAGCAAATGTTGGCTTTGGGAGGAAGGGAAGGCCTCAGGGGTCTGGCACCAGGGTAAGAAGTTCTCTGGATCACCACCACCAAGGGAGAGAGAGCACTTCACAGCAAACTTTCTAGTTTATATTAAATGTGATGTTCATGGTATGAAATAATCCTGTTGGCCAGCTTGGGTCAAGTGGCCCAGTCTTGCTCCTCCTCATCCCTACACCTGGTGAGGTCGAAAACACTGAGACCTTGAAACCTGCACACCACAGCTGGCTATAAAGTAAATATGTTTTACAAATTCAGACACTAGAGTCTTCTAAAAGTGTATTTTCCCCAAGCATTAGAAGATAAATTAGTCCTGCATCACTCAAACCAGGACAATCCCAATCCACCATCTCAGACATACGGAGAATTCAGGGAAAGCTGGTAAATAAAGCATGTTTTCTTTTTGTTATTAAATTCTGAACACTTCAGCATTTTTCTCCCCAGTCCTTGAAGACTGGAAGAATATTACATACAATTTCACCCAGACACATTTTTAGCAGTTTCATATCCATATTGCATATGCATACCCGATTTCTATGAGAATAAAACACACACAATGCCTATAAACAGTTGAAAAGAAAGGGAATGTAGCTTGTGAACAAAAATGCCATTAAGTCCTCTTTAAAGAAGCTGTTACCTAGGATTTCAGGACCAAAATTATGCCTTTCATACTCGAAAAGCTTAGTTCCATATCAAGTCTTAGGGGTATTCTCTGTGCTTAACTCTAGCACTTCACTGGGGTCCAAAAACTGGGAATCATCTTCCTCTATCAGCCACGCAGTTGCTTGCAGGGGCAGTTGAGAGTACCTAAATTAAGCTTCTCTTCTCAGTTGTCTCTGGAGAGTCTAGAATGACTTAAAAGGACAGTTAAATGTACAAACCACAAGTATCTGATCTAGCTGTTCTCATTGGGGGCTGAACTTTAAACTAAGGGTAATAATTATGGGTGAAACAAGGAGGCAAATGAAAATAAATAAACTCAAAGTTTAAAAATATTTCTGCAAAAAACAGTAGTAATGAGGATTCCTCTCAAACTTAGGGGTTGCTTTGGAAAAGAGTAGAGTGATCAATGTGGTAAAAGCTGAATCGATAGAACTTTCTGGTTTAGAGACAGCTTGTGATGATAACTTTGCTTTTCTTGCGTAATGCATGGCAGGTATTCAAATGGGGCCAAAGTGAAGACAATAAACAGAACTTCTGAAAATTTTTGTCAATGTACTTTATAGCTGTATGCCACTGCTTCAGAAATGGAGAGTATTCACGTGGCCTTACGTTGAAGAATTACCTTATCTGGCTATGGTAGGTAGGCAGTCTTCTTAGGCTGCTTCTCTGGCAAGTGAGGAGAGAACAGCTTTTCTGAAATGCCATTCCAAATGACCCAAAATAGAAAATTACCACAGTCTTGCCACTTCCTGAGATGACTCTTTCTCTGCAGGAACTGGTTGAGACAGTTTTAGGGAAAGCAGCCAGATGAACCTGGGCATTGCCGTTATCCTCCTATATATACATAATGGGGGTAAAGTAAGTTCTGGCATGTCGTGGTTTGGGCCTCATGAGTGCTTGATTTTGCAAGCTTAACGTTTGTGTTGTTTGCTCAGTTGTTTGATACAATGCTAAATAAAAAGGGCAGTAACCATGTAAGACTTTTCACATTCTAAGTAGATATTACAACCAGAGACAGCACATTTTGAATTAAGATTATAATAATCTTTAGCTTTCAAGATGAAATGAAAACCCGCCCAGGGAATCCTTAATGGATACAATTACAAAAGGCATAATGTGAGTATTGCCTTAACTTAAATTTCCTGCTGTTTGGTAGAATTCTGTCAACGTACCTTTCACGTTTCCTTGCCTATTTGTTCTGCTCCTTCTTTTTAATAATATCTCAGGAACTTGAAAATGAGTTATGTTTTATTATTGGAATGGATTTCCCCTCATTTTTGTTTATATATACATTTGCTTGTTGTTACAATATATCTTCAGAAGTGCCAAGCATCAGGTTATAATTTGGCTAGGGCAAGAGGAGTTGTGAAGGACATATTTGGAAAGATATAAGGAGCTACAACATAAATAATTTACAAGCAATGTGTAGGTCAGCTTTGAGACATAAAATAAGAAGGTGCAGACAAGGTTACAGAGTTCAACCCTAATCCTATGACAGGTTGAAGTTGAACTTAGTTCTGCAGCTAAGGTGGTTTTGAAATAGATTTTGCTTTTGTATTATTGAAAAAAAAAACCAAAGAAAGTAAATACATGCAGACAAAGAAGTGTCATGTTTATCAAGGGCATTTGTAAAATGGGCTTAATGAAAGAATATTATTTATCCAACTAGGAAAAATATCTCCCCTTCTATTTTTTTGCCCTTGAAGGCTACTGTTTTGTGTTTGTAACTGTCATGGTTTCATCTGGGATGGAGTTAACTTTCTTGTTAGCAGCTGCTGTACTGTGATGTTTTGGATTTGGGATGAGAAATACTGTTAATAGCGCACTAATGTTTTTGGTTGTCGCTAAGCAGTCAAGGCTTTTTCTTCTCCTCACACTGCTCTGCCAGCGAGCAGGCTAGGGGTGCACAAAAAGCTGGGAGGAGACACAGCTGGGACAGCTGACCCCAACTGACCAAACGGATTATTCCATACCATGTGACATCATGCTCAATATGTAAAGCTAGGGGAAGAAGA
The DNA here is from genome assembly GCA_008921705.1 of Burhinus oedicnemus. Lineage (NCBI taxonomy): Eukaryota > Metazoa > Chordata > Aves > Charadriiformes > Burhinidae > Burhinus > Burhinus oedicnemus. The sequence continues at coordinate 54,823 of VFFE01008626.1, forward strand.
AGGAAGGGGGGGGATGTTCGGAGTTATGACGTTTGTCTTCCCAAGTAACTGTTATGCGTGATGGAGCCCTGCTTTCCTGGAGATGGCTGAACAGATGCCTGCTGATAGGACACAGTGAATGAATTCCGTGTTCTACTTTGCTTGCACGCGCAGCTTTTGCTTTACCTATTAAACTGTCTTGATCTCAACCCACGATTTTTTCCTCACTTTTACACTTCTGATTCTCTCCCCCATCCCACCAGGGGTGAGAGAGTGAGTGAGTGGCTGTGTGGTGATTAGTTGCTGGCTGGAGTTAAACCATGACAGTAATACTATCCCTTTCATGGTTCTAAATCACTTACTGTCACACAAACCCCTAATATTTATCCATTTGGAAAAGAATTAGCTTTTGCTACCTTCTTCCTAGTAAGTTGGGATAAATAATTTAAATGGGAAAAAATGAATGAAAAGCCTAATATTAAGAAGGTACTTTTGAAAACTTATGTCTCCTAACAAAATAAGATATATATTTTTAGTCACTCAATTGGGACCATAAAATTGGTATTTTTAAAATAATATGCCTTTCTTACAATGTGTATTTTAAACCTCGTTTTAAATTGTAATGTGGGTTTAGGATTTGGAGTGTAATTCATGGGATAGCATGTGATACCTGTGTTCAAATATTTTGAGAATCTTTAGTGCATGTCTGTAGCTGTAGATTCACATCCATTCATGAATTTTTCTAAACAAATGGGTCACATCCTAAGATGCTCTATGTCAATGAGATGGTATTGGCTTTAATAAAGATCAGAAGGGAAATTGTGCATGATCTGTTCAGTTAAGTGTTCAGCTGGGACTGCCGTCCTCCTCATTGGATGCCATCCTCTATCATGTGGAAGCCTTTAGTGAATGCCCTGGAAGAAAAAATAAACCTCATATCTCTCTGTGATTTACTTAGGTAAGAGGTTGATATTACACAGTACAGGGGAAGCGTTGTCTTATTTGAGAAGCAAATAGGAATCATTTGCTCCTGGAAGAAAATGTGTATTTATATTGGTTGTGAATTTTCAGACTAACTGTGTAACATTCCTGTTGCACGGTCTTTATCTTGGTCCTCTCCACAGGTGAATTTTATCCTTTAAGATTTTGTTCCCTTCTGGATCCAGAGTGCACTACATTTCTGTACTGTTTTTACTGAGTTTACATACCTGTGCCATTGACTGTGCTTTCTTTCTCCTGGTGTGGAGTCAATGGGAGTTGGTTTCTGATGCAGAGCCTGTCATGCTGAATCTGTGTCTTTTTGTCAAGAGAAAATAAGGGCACACATCACCTGACTGCTTTCACATAACACTATAATTTATAAATATAGAGGCTTTGCAGTTCACTGGAGATGGAACGACATTAAGGTAGTGATAGATGCCCTGGAATTGATATTTAGCAATTACAAATCATTTGAATGTGCTTGTTCCTGAACATTATAGACAGCTTTTTGACTTTGTACTCCAGATAGGCAGAATGTTCCTCTGGCTGAGAACTCCCCAGATATTTCTTTCCTTTGGAAAAAGAGACCGTCCCGTCTGAGCAGCTGCTGTGAGACAAGACATTCTATTTAACTCGTATCAGTAAGCAGTGAGGTGGGATACTTTGAGAGTTAAACCTGGTATCCCAGTTGCAGATGCCTGCCTGTTTTGTTTGGCAAAAGGCTCCTACAGTAGGAGACCCATACAAAAAATTTCTTCCCATGAGAGAGGAATATTTTGCAAAGTCTTTCTCCATGGTAGGGACCAGGATAGAGGTGAGTTGAAGGAGCTGTTCTGGTTGCCAGGTTGTTTTTTGTATTAAATCTGGAATGAGTTGTCTCCACTGTGGCCCCTGGACAACACCTGGATGATGGGTAGAAACCCAGTCATTAGCATCAATGACCTGGGGAGGGAAAGGAAAATGCCCTACCCACCACTGAGGGACCACAGAGTTGCAAGATACATAGGAGATTCATCCAACAGTTCACACAACATCTGGAGTGGAAATTGAGCACAAATTCAGATCTCCTGAGTCCCAGCCAATAGGTCTGGGCCTGTTGCATGGTGCTGTGCATCTTCCCACCATTCAAAGGCTGCTCCTTGATTTGCTTTTCATCACCATGGCACATTGTGGATACAAAATGTTGGTAGAGTTACGATAATTTATCAGTCTTACCAGGGAAAAGAATTGCTTTGAGACACAAGCTTCTAAGCAGTACATTTCTCAAAACCATGTTCTTCCATACACCTCTTCCCCAGGACAGCAAAGTGTGTGTTAGTGTGCTGACAATGCTGGGAGTATAGAAAATGTGTCCCGTGAGTTGTCACAATTATGCGTGCAGCTGGGGAGTGGACTTGATGTAATTAAATATCCCAGACTCCCAGGACTTTAGCACCCAAGTGTGTGTATAAAACATAACTCTTTGCAAAGTAATGCTTTTGTGAAATGGAGAGAGTATAAAGATAAATTGTGGTCCCAGGTCAATTACTTTATTCACATTATTTCAGTCAATTGTGAAACCCACTGCATATTCCAGATTAATTGAATATTTGCATCCTTAATTAGAGTCACTATTAGGGAGATTAAATGGCTCCGTTTTTCACTAAGGATAATAACATTATAAACCTGCCTTTGAAACCACCTCTTATTCTTGACCTTGGGGAAAAAAATAAACACGTATACCATTCACAGGCTACAGCTGACGCAGAGCCCATGCAGGACACAGGTTAATGTGGTAAATGTATTGGGGCCATGAAGAGAAGATGGAAGTGCAGAAATGCAGAGACAAGCTCAGTGAACAGTGGCTTTTTTTCTTTTTTTTTTTTCTTTTTGGTTTGGTGGCCAAATAAAAACACAAACAAAAAACAACCTAAGAGAAAGGAATTAATTTTACTTGGACTGAAACAGGTATTTTTGGGGGACTTGGACTGAAGTGAGAGAACAATGACAAAAGAAAATGTGTATCGATCTGGAAAGTTCTGTTTGACCCAAACAAAAAGATTTTCAACACCACATCTGCATTACTGTGTCCAGTTCTGGGCTCCCCAGTTCAAGAAGGACAGGGAACTGCTGGAGAAGGTACAGCAAAGGGCTACAAAGATGATTAAGGGGCTGGAACATCTTTCTTATGAGGAAAGGCTGACGGAATTGGGTCTTTTGAGTCTGGAGAAGACAAGACTGAAGGGGGATCTCATCAATGCTTACAAATACTTAAAGGGAGGGTGCCAGGAGGATGGCACCATTCTTTTTTTAGTGGTGCCCGGTGATAGGACAAGAGGTAACAGGCACAAACTCGAGCATAGGAAGTTCCATCTAAACATGAGGAGGAACTTCTTTTCTTTGAGTGTGGCAGAGCACTGGAACAGGCTGCCCAGAGAGGTGGTAGAGTCTCTGACTCTGGAGACCTTCAAAACTCGCCTGGATGTCATCCTGTGCAACCTGCTCTAGGTGTCCCTGCTCTGGCAGGGGGGTTGTACTAGATGATCTCCAGAGGTCCCTTCCAACCCCGGTGATTCTATGATAATGAAAAAAGCATGTTTTTTGAAACCAAAGTCTCAAAAATATAGCTTAGTGCCAAAATGAAACAACCCACATCAGTTCCCAAATGAAGCCCAAATTAGTAAGAAGAAATCACCCAGTTTTAAAACATTCACGCAATGGTCTTTCCTGGCTGCCAGCCGTTTTTCCATCAGAGGCATTGTAAGGTCCCAAATTTCTTGAGTGCCTCACAAGCACCCCTGGGAAAGCCATGCTGTGCATCTCAGACATGCTGTGTCCATCTCACCATCCACTTGACCTGCATGTTGATAGAAAGCTCTGCGCAACTGCACCTTCACACCGGTCCCATTCCCCTGCCCACAGTGACAAGGGTATTCTGTACCAGTTCCTGTCCTGAGAAAATCCTGATTGCTTCAGAGAGCCCAGGGACAGATCAGTGTGCAAAATCCACCCCGACAATAACAGCCTGGAGCCACTTTGTGTACTTTGCAATTTTATTGTCCATGCTTGTGTATAAACTCTTGCATATCAGAGAATGTCTTCCTTTTCTGAACTGGTGGTGCCTCTTAAGAGGTTTTGGTAATTTGCATGTGTCTCATGCTAAAAGGTTATTTCCCCCTTGAAGTCCAGAACTTGAGGATCAGGTGATTTCTTGTATTTATTTTTATTTGATTTTTGAATCAAGCAAATTTCTAATTTTGTTGTGAATAAAAAGCTTTTAAAGCTTAGTCTAAGTGCTCCCTCAAGGCACAAAACTCTGAAAGCAACGATAAAGGAAAACTTTTTTTTTTAAAACGTGATTTGTAGAGGTAAATGGGTGGTTTGCTAAATTTTTATTTTGGAGAGTTTATTGGTGTTGGGAAGTCAGGAGGTGGAGAACAAAAGAGATTTTTTTGCTATGGTTGTTCATCAGAGGAGGAAGAAATAGTGGCTTCACCAACCACTCAATAGTAATCCCAAAAGGTGATACAAATTTCTGGCATTTGCTGCGCAAAGTCCTTGCCAATGGATATCGTTGGGCTCTGTCTGACTGTTTCTGAGGGGTGCTATCAGGTGTGGTATACCCTCATACTTGGATTGGCAAAATGGGTAGGCCGATGCAGATTGCTTTCATATTGGTGACCACACAAAAAAGTCTTATGGACTGGAAAGGTAAGGCGGCTACTTATACCATCAGGGACCACAAGAAATTGGTGGAAGAAGGAGTGGATTTGAGAGAACTGGAGCTTGCTAACTCAGAGACTGGTTACTTTGAGTGATACCATCATGATGGGAAAGATGGAATCTTGTAATGATTATGAATCGTGATGCTCACTGGATGTACAAAGCTACTCACTATGACTACGTGGATGGGCCACCTTCATAAAATGTGGAAAAGGAGCACATAGGTATGTGCTTGATAAATAGCCACTAACATTCATGGGAGGAAATGTGATTCGGAGCCCCAAGTCTTTCAATCCCATCCCACAATTATATAGAATTTTACCTTGTATTTTCCAGTCTTTTCATATCTTTACTGAAGTATCATGCTAAAAGCTGGTGGCAGTATTTTATGTAAGGCTTTATTAGTGCTGAGTATACTGAAACCAGTATGTCACAAGAAATCTGTCTTGTGTCTGGACCTCCATTGTCATGTTGTATTTTATCACATTGTTTCGTGCTTTCATTAGGTATTATAATAAAAATAAGCAGATATATTGGGAAGCAGAAACTTTAAAAGCACTTAAGTGTTTTTGTTTTGAATAAAAAGATATAAAGCAAAGCAATTAATGATGTTTCACACAATGTGAGATAAGTTAGGAAAATTTTGATGTATAGATTCATAGGTATCTGTCTTTCAAAGGCAGAACTTGGATAGCAGTTGTATAAAGAGGACAACCCCTTGAAGATAAGGGAACAGCTAACTAGCCTTCCCTCCTCTCTACTTCCTAAACATAAGAAATTATCTTCCTCTGGATCATACATTTAAAACATATATAATGTAAGATAGAGGTAAGTTTGTCCTTTTTAACTAGAACAAAAATGCTGCTTAAGTTTTGCTTTTCAAGGAATTACCATAAAGGGGGTATTTTTCTTCCATTTATAAATGCTGAAGAACAGAAAAGGAAAACAAGAGGGTTTTTTTTTACAGGTTTGCCCTTCCATAGATTAATGTAAAGAAAAGTAATGTTGCCCCACTAAGGCAAACTAAGGTTTTCTATTAAATGCTACTTTTCAATGGATTCTGAAAGAGCTGATTGACTTTTTCAAAAGGCTTTGTTTTTGTACAAGTTGTGAGCTGAAGTAAGGCACTATACTTCATTTGCAGTTTAAGTTTTAAACATTGAATAACTGTATGTGTACAAGAATTATTATTAGAAAGGATGATTAAGTAATGTATTGCAAGTTTAAAGGGAAATTGCTACAATGTAGCAATTATGTGCTGGGTGCCATTGATTTTCTATAAATGAAATGTAAACAAGGAAAATTAATATAAGCTGCAAACAAGGAGGAAATACAAATATTTTGAAAACCTGTAAGTAGATGAGGAGATTTGTTTTAAATGCTCAATATCCAGCTTTTCCCATTGTAGTTGGTACAGAGCATTCACTAAGAACTGGCTGTTAATTACCGTGACTGAATGATAGGTAATGTCTTTGATGTCTAGAGAGGGTTAATTAGTTAAATTAAAAAGCTTTGAGGAGCTTTTCATATGCCTTTAATTTTTACTAGAGGGACTTAATGGAAGAAGATATTCTTTGTTTCTCCCTTTCAAAACTTAATCATGATGTAGATTAGCAAGGGTGGAAGGGACACCCTGTTTCTACATAAAGAGATGAGATTTGAAGGGTAGGTACATGATCCCTGTACTGCAGAGTACAAGGTGATTTGGCTGCTTGCTATAGCCTCTCATTCTTTTCAAAACCAAATAGGGAGCCAGTGTGCAACAAAATCCACTGATGGGCAGCAAACAAAAAAATATTTATGCAGAGTCCTTCAAATTCTGGGGTCTGTAACTGGTTTTCCCTGGAATTTCATTGGCATGCTGCAACTTATTCTTTCATTGGTGATAGTTTCTGTTCATTTTTCATGTAACTCACTTTCCAGAGGGGTGGGAAAAAAAAGGAAAAAAAAAAGTATGAGAAAACTGGGAAATCTGAGCTAGGCTAACATGAATGACAGCTGTTGAAGTGTGAGACACTAGGGAGGGATCATCAGGGTGAAAGATGCTGTATAAAAGCAATCTGATTTTTAGCCCAGCCCACAGCAGTTCTTGCTGCGAGGGCAAGGAGTGAGTTATGGAAATCACTCTTAGGTTTCTGGTTTTTTCTTCTGTGGGTAAACTTACTCCCAGGCAAGCAGCTGAAGATAATACTCTCTCTATACCTCTGGTTCACTTAGGCACAATATCATTCCTTGGTATTCTTGATTCTTTTGCCTCTGGTCCAGGATTTGCCATAACCCAGTGCACTCCATCTCTTTGTATGTCAATCACCATGCCTCAGTCACACAAGAGTCACCCAAAAGGATGGCTGTGCCTCTGAACATTGCAACCTCTCTTGAATAACATGGGGCTTCCGGACTGCTTATACATGTCCAGTGGTCACCTGATTCAATTCCATCTTAAAATCAGACTTTCATCCCTTTATAATCTCATTTTATGTCTAATGGGTGGGTAGAAAGAAAGTGGCCATGTCTTTCCATAAGTACTTGTCCTGGTTTGAGCGACACAGGACTAATTTCTTTTCTAATGCTTGGGAAAATTGTACTTTTGGAGGACTCTGGTGTCTGAATTTGTGAAAATATTTACGTTATAGCCAGCTATGGTGTGTGGGTGTCAAGGTCTCAGTGTTTTCAGGCTAGCCAGGTGCAGGGATGAGGAGGAGCGAGACCCAGGCACTTGACCCAAGCTGGCCAACAGGATTATTTCATACCATGAACGTCACATTCAATATAAATTAGAAAGTTTGCTGAGGAGGAGGGCTCTCCCTTGATGGCGGCAATCCAGAGAACTCCTTGCCCCGGTGCCGGATCCCTGAGGCCTTCCCTTCCTCCTGAAGCCGTAGCACTCACAGTGTGCAACATTCAGTGTCCACTGCTGGGAGTGCACAGCTTCCTACTGATATAGTTGGCTGAGTATAATCCTTATATATCTTTAGATTGGTATCGGGATCATTATTGGTTCTTCAGTGTTATTACTGTTAATTATTTAGTCTTATTCTATTAAATCTGTTTATATTTCAGCCCCTGGGTTTCCTGGTTTTCTTCCCGAATCCCCCTTCCTGGGTGGGGAGGGGTCATCGGGTAATAGAATAATTGTCTAAACGACAATAAATTGTTGTGGATTTCTCAAACCATAACAGTACTAAATTGAGAGCACATGCATCTAGCTAAGTTAGAGGCTTCCTTCCTTTTCTTTCTCCTTTTCTGTTGCCCAATAAAGCCCAGCACTGTTATCTGTGAGGAATAAAGTGTATCTGAGTTTTCTTATACCCAGGCAATGCACCCAGAAAATGTGCACACGTATTTTTATGACAAAACCACTTGATGTGCCTCTGTTTGGCAGAATATTATGTCACAGGTTTGTTAATTGTACACAGATTGTTATCTGGAAATTAGGATTCAGCTAGCAGGAGGGAATGAAATGATCTCACTACAGGCAGAGCCCCATCAAGGTGAAAAAAGCTGATCTGCTGATAGGAGAGTGATGTCATGACAGTAAACAGCAGAACTGGAATAGCTAGATGTCCCTGGTTTGGTGAGAACTGGCTTTCTAGGTTATGAACAGAAATTGAGGTTATGGGTACTTATCATAGCCTTATTTAACTCAACAGTCACTGGATTCATTTGGACCAGAATTTTATTCTGTTTCTTTTCCTATTGGGAAAATGGACAAAGAGGACTCTTTATGCAGGCTGTCTGCCTTATTCATGGATAAATGTACTTGTCATTATCTTTGCTTTAGAGAGGAAAACATTATCCTAAATAATAGGCTTTGGTTATGAATTATGAACTTTATTGCCTAGGACTCTGCTACTCACTTCCATGATAACATGGATTGTCATCATCTTTCCTTTTCCTGAATTCCAGAAGGTAAAACACTTCAAAGAAATCTTGGATAAATCCCTACTTGTCTGCCCCAAAAAGCAAACTGTCCAGACTGGTAAGGATTACAAGTCCTTCACAGAATCACAGAATCACGGGTGTTGGAAGGGACCTCTGAAGATCATCTAGTCCAACCCCCCTGCCAGAGCAGGTTCACCTACAGCAGGTTGTACAGGATAGTGTCCAGGCAGGTTTTGAATGTCTCCAGAGTCAGAGATTCCACTGCCTCTCTGGGCCGTCCTTGGTGAATATGAATGAGGAATGTGTTATTCATGATATTTGAATGGCATTATTTAACCAAACATCATTATATAACAAATTAGAAATTTGTTTAATGTAAATTTACACAGGGAAACATTCCACAAATTTCTCGCAAATCTGGTTACTGTTAAACTTCGGTTACTGTGGCAATATAAAACAGCTCTTCCTGCTCCCAACCTTTTTCCTAGGTTGCTGCTGTTTTCAACTTGATTTTTTTTAAAAAAGAAGTATTTAAATGCATTGAAAATGTTGTGAAGTTCCAGTGACGTGGTTATAGAAAGCATAAATCCCCAAGCATTTCCTTCATCACTCAGAAATTCAGAGAATGCTTGTCTTTTCAGTACTTGTTTCAAGTTGACACATATCAACGTTTCATCTTGAATATAGGTAGTTGTTGCTTGCATTCTATATTCTAACAGTCCATCGGCCTTTTTCTCTGCTTTTGTTAATTTCTTAAGTATTCTTCTTCCTCATGAATTAAGTTTTGTGTTGTTCTTTGAAATATGAGCAAATTTTCATGTCAATTTTGAACAGAACAACAATTTTGCATACACTGATTTCTGAATTCTCAACTTCAGAGGCTGTAAAAGAGGTTGTTCTTTCTCAATACTTGTTCTCTATACTTCTAATCACAAGACATCTTTGGATGCACCGTTAATAGTCTTTTTTTTTTTTTTAAAATAGAATTCTCTGATATGTAGGTTTGTCACCCTCCATAGCACAGTCCACTGCTCCTCAAATTGGACGTATACCCAAATGTCCAAACCCCAGCATTCAAGATGAAGATGGAGAGTGTTACGTGTCAGCTGTGTTACAGGATTATGCATTTTGATGAGATATTTGTGTCTGTGGCGCTAATCAGTGATGACTTTTAAAAAAACAGGGTGCTTATTTTTCTTAGTTTTATTTCTAGCTAGAATAGCAAGCTGATGATCTCCATGCCTTGCTGTGTAAGTTTTTCCAAGTCTGTCAACCTGTGTGTCAGATTTTGGCATAGATGGTGTCTCATGCATGGATCAAAGAGAAGTTTACCCATATGCACTTCTCTTCATAGTTTCTATGAGACTGGAGAAACAACTGTTTCTCAAAACTTAGAGGAATATGAACATTTTATAGAATAATATGCTTGATCATGTAAGCATTTGTTGGAATTTTTCCTATTTCATTAATGGCTGAAAGGAATTATGATTGCAATGCTGTGTGGCAGGCATTCTGAAATCAGTTGTTGATCATAGACTCTCAGTTCACAGAAACCATCAAACTTATAACTTAAGTGCTTAAAACTCTCAAGTTCTTAAAGCTTGTATACTTATATAGGATGGTCAATTAATTATAAGACACAGAATGAACTGTTTTGCTATAGGTAAATTCAGTGTTAAATAGCCATGAGTTTTTACCTAAAGAATGATAGAGCACTTGTTGAAATCTCCTACTGCTACAATGCGTATTTTTGTCTATCCATTAAAACCATGTGGGAGCCATGTCATTAGCTGAGTTTTGTAATTTTGAAATGTCTCTTCTTCTGTACCAGAAAAAAAGCTTTTCATGTAAAAGTTCTGTTAACTGCAATGTCCCTCAAGTAATGCATTTAGGGTTCAAAAATCAATATATTTCATGTCATTTTTGAGGCTTTTTTTGTATTGTTTTATAAATATGAACTAAAGAAAATACTGAAACAAAAAGTAGTTTCAAAACAGAGGATTAGAATGTTTTGTTCCACAAAGGTCAAAATAAAATGTTTTTACCTATCCAAATTTTTTTTCGATTTTCATTTAAAAAAAAATAATTCACAAAACACTTTTGATGAACTGTCATTTTTTATATAAAAAACATCACAGGAAAAAATATCTGACTAAATGTGTGTAACAGTAGAAAGAAATACACTTTTTGCTGTTGTCAACCTGAAGACTTGCACAAATGGTTAAAAGAACTAATAACTGTCACTGAAGTCAAAGAAGGGAAATATGTGAAAGGATTGTTGTATATCTCAGCAGTCACATGTATGGGGAGAGGTGCGGGCCTGGGGAAAGGAGGTGGAAAGCCACAGTGAGAAGGAGACCTTCCTACGGTGACCAAATGTAACACTGTATCATTTAAATACCAACGTCCAACTTGGTTTCTCTTCTTGCAAGTGTCCTGGTTTGAGGTAAAACAAGATCAGTTTTGTTCAGTAACTTTCATTTTTAGCTAGGTCTCTTCTAACTGCTGAAATTAACAGCATGTTGTGCAGAAAACTGTTTGCTCTCAAAGGGATAAGACCCATGTTTACAGTTGATGCCAAGGAATGGGATGCAGAGAGGCTCTTGCTTATCCTTATTGCTATAACGACCAAGGCCAGCCAACCTTGTTACTTGCCCTGTTGGAGGGTTGGAAGAGGAACAGCTTAGAGGGGTCACACCTGCGGGGAGGAGCGGACAGGACAGGTGATCCAAACCTGACCAACAGGGTATTCCATCCCATCTGCCTCATGCTCAGTATAAAAGCTGAGGGATCAAAGGGCCAGCCCTCTTTTCTTTAACAGCTGGTGTCTGAGGAGGACTCTGTTTGTCTGCCTTTGATCCCAATCCTGAATACAGATCCGGAATCCAGTTAACTGAGTCCAGCCTGGGACTTCCTCAGTGCCTGCTGGTGATGTGATTGTCATCCTGGGAGCTTGATACTGGGTTTGTATCTCTTTCATGATTTTCTTTTTGTTATTTTATTATTAATATTTCATTAAAGTAGTTTAATTCCTTCTGAACTCATAAGTCTCTCTCTCTCCCTCCTCCCCTTGAAGATAGAGGTGGGGGAGAACATCTGTTAGTGGCCAATCTGGCCCAAACCGCGACAACAAGGAACATGGAAGCAAAATGTTATGATGCTATATACCATACAAATGCACTTCGTGATCACTTTGTTTTAGCCACAATGATACTGATTTCAGTACACAGGTCCTGGTGTCCTGCTGTGTCAAGGCATTACGGCACCACCAGACAAGTTCCTGTTATTTTATTTTAAAATTATTTCTTTCAATAAGTAGCATGTTATATGTTTACATGGGGCGGTATTATGGTAATATGCAACTGCTATATTTCCCTGGAATTTATAATAGATTTGTTTTATTTTCCATGTAGAAGCAAGAAAGTCAATGAAAACCTTTTGGAAGATAATAGTCACGATGACTCAGACTGAGACAACCTCTCAAAGCCTTGCTAGCACAGCTGTCCCTAGTTGACACCCTTCTCAGCCTGGCCACAATGCCAAGTAATAGTTTGTAAAGGTGATAACTGATCTGGATTTGGCAAACAAGCAATTGAGCAAGCTGCAATTAATTTGCAAGCAAGACTTAATTCTGAATATGAGTATTTTTCTCTCTGTTTGCCATCACTAAACTTATAAAACACAGGACTGGGGATCTGATCTGGGAAATGTCAGACAGACCCCAGCTTTGCCCCAAAAAGGTAAGTGAACTTTTGCAAGTCCACTTTACCACTTGCTGTCTCAAATTCCCCATCTGTAATGTAGGATATATTATTCTAATCTTGTCTCATGATGTCATGAACGCAAACGGTTCTGCACAAAATAAGTTTTGTTGGCAATTGCCATTACTGAGAGTGCATGCAAGCCATTTTCTTAGCCATACCTACTCGCTACTTCCTTACACACTATAAATCTGACTCCAAAGTTCATTCCAAGATTTAACAAGGTAGATGGAGTTGTTGGTGTGGGCAGTGCACTGGTATGTAAGGCACATGGTTTTGAAGAAGGCATTCGGGCTACTCTGGGCATTGAGATTAAACATCACATAGGTATAGTTTTACAAAAAAATGGAAGGTCTTCATTCCAGCTGTGTGAAGAACAACTGCTTGTCTATTTGTGAAGCCCTGGGCATGAGGTGCTTCCTTTCGCCTGTCCTATCCTGTTGGCTTGCTCTTGTGAGACATAAGGTACTGCCCCACTTACCTCCTCTTTTCATGTTTCTAATCTCCTTTTTCTCATTTGCCTCTCAGATTTTTCCTCCCTTTACCATTTACCTTGCATTCTTCTCTTTTTACCTCATTGTAGTGTGTCTATCTCCCTGCTGCACTCTTTTTCTGCCAGCTTTTCTTCTATGTCTTCCCTGACCTTCCACTCTGAATGACAACTAATACAACCTAAGAGAAAAGGGGTTGTATTTTCAATGGGGGCAAGTTTTTAGCTTGTTAGGGCCAAGAGGAGAGAGAATCTGTCTTTATTTAGGTACACACTGAAACCAATGGTGATCTGACCAGATGGTGTTGTGGGAACCATGAGCAAAACAAGTGATGTGAGGCGGAAGAAAACCAGCTTGGAAGAGGGAGAACAAAGCGGGTTTGTCTGTAATTTATTTGCAGCACTGCCTTCCGCTTGCACACACCTCTGAATGAACTAACAGTTTGCCTCCTCAGCTGAAAGCACATCTATTTCCATACATTTTTATTAGAGCTGGCAGCTTGTCACTCCAGTGCATCCTTCTGTTGCAGTACATTACATGGTACAACAAAGTAGTGTGATGAAATGAAATGTCAGAGCCGCATCAGATATATTTAGAGTTATATGTGCCTGTGTCCAGCAGGGGAAAACCACTATTAGATCATAGAGCCATTTTACTAGGTGATATGTATGGTTACAAATCACTCATTTGCCAAGCCTGGCTAGCTTTATTATAATAGGAGCCTTTTCTATGTTGTTTACAGTTTCAATACCATGAAATCAACATGAAACAATTATTAGACAATTTCACAGTTGTTCATCATTTTGTCACCTGCAAAAAGGAATAGTTGTAGTCAGGTGCCATATGTGGAAGTTGCATAATGAGAATATGGATTGAGGCAGCAAATAAGATGGGACTCCAGTGTTTGCAGCATTTTTATTAGGGAGCTGCAAGAAGCTGAAGTAACATTTTCATTAATAAATTATCCCATTGACATTGCTGGGTAGGTTTTAGTCATGGGAACACAACAGTGAGTGAGGCTTACACAGTCTAGCATGTAAGTCTGGTCTCGGAAAGCTTATACTCTGTTTCGGGTTCAGGTAGTGACCTGCCCTGGGCTTTAGATGCCCTTCAATTTTCTGAGAGGAGGATTCAGTTGCAAGTGAAATCTTGTTATTATTTTTAAAAGGCACTTTTAGTCAGTTTGAGACTCACAAAAACTATTTTTGATGATGATTAAATTTTCCTACTTTCAACAAAATGTTATTTCCACATTTGTTTGATGCGTCTGTGGTATTTCTTTATTTTCTTGTCCTTGCTTTTTCAACAGAAAAAAACTTTATTTTTCCAAGGACCTCTGTTGCTTAGCTAATGAAACTGAAGAGGAAACTTCTTCCAATGGAAATTTGAAGTTTTATAACTGCACATGAAGACCTAGCTTCAACCCATGATTCCGAATACTGTTGTAATACTTTAGAAGCCCACACCACCCAAAATGAAAGGAATGGGAGTGGATGAGGAAATACATTTTTTAGAACAGTTGGGCACATACCTTCATCAGAAGCACATGGGATGACGATGCATAGTGGTCTCATCAATGGCTGTAAGTACAGCAAACCAAACTGCATTACTTATTTATTGCAAGGGTTCAATGAGGACACACCTGCATGACCCTGGTTCATTTCCCTTTGCCTAACTTCCTGCAATTGTATTTGTTTTCCCCTATTACTGAGAGACTTTATGTAGCGGATTGATGCATGGACTCTGATAGATGATAAATCAAAGACCCTTTATTGAAATAGTACACTGCTTATATACTTTCTACTTGTTTATACACGTGCCACTAAGTGATCTTTTATTGGTTTATGTGTCCCATTCACACATCCTTCATGCGTCCCTTTAGCTGATACAATTGGCTATCTTTTACAACCTTGCAGTTCCCTTTTCACAAACAAAGGTCATGCTGTCGCTCGTTTATTTCCTTCTAATCTTGTTTTACTCCTTTTCCAGACACACAAGTCTCCTCCCTTCGGACATGACCTGGACCATTCAGTACTTCAGTCCTGTTAACCCTTTCAATCCTACAATGCCTAATTCCTCCTCAACTTTACATCTTAAGGAGGATAACATTACCATACTCTTTATTTATTTGGTTGTAGTTAAATATCTTCGTTTTGAAGGCAAGTTTGAATTTTTCAAATTGAGCTGGAAGTATTTCCTTTTTTCCTATTAGATTTATCTGCCAGGCTTGCAAGTTTTTGTGAGAAACAGCAGACTGTCTCTTGCTGTTAGAGTGGCTGTAACTCCTTTATTTATGAGGGGTAGATAAAATGTAAATGTACATAGCCTTGTTTTAAAGTTGATTTGGGGTTTTGACCTAAATATTAAAATGTCAATGTGTGTGTGAAAGATCTAAGGCCCAATCCTGAATGTATCAGGTATATTCTTTTTAGATGTGGGAGGAAATGTAGTGATATATATAATACTGCTTGGGTGCCTCATTTCTCAGTGGCTGTTGGAAGAACTTGGAAGAAAAGAAGCCTGCTGGACCACTTACACTACCTGTGAGAGAAGTAGTTGGACTGAGGGCAGTGGTCAAAGCATATGAAAAAACCCTCAGCTGTGAAAATGTGAGATCCACCAGACAATTTCATTAGATATCCAGGCTTTAAAAAATTAAACTATACCCTGCATAGGTATTCCAAGAACCCCAGATCCTACTTAGACAAGTAAACAAAGTTTTCAGGTATAAAAAGGTCTTGCAGATCAGACTTTTCATTTAGCTTCTTAAATGTTATCTAAACACCTTTAGAAACCCATCTAATGAGGCATCTGGAATGTGATGACTCTCCAGTATCTGACTCTGTCCATCAAGAAACTTGCTCTCAGTGTCACCAGCAAACTGGAAGCTCTACAGCAGCCTCAATTAACTAAAAAGGAGAAGCTTCTAGTAGACTATGAATAAGAGCAATCTTATTTAATATCCTCTGTTATGTGTAATTTAATATTAATCTTTTAAGGACTGCAGCCTTTTGATTTTCAAAGTGTAGCGTGGTACAGACATTTATATACATGTCCTGGTTCCGGCGGGAATAGGGTTAATTTTCTGGCCCGGGACACAGGTATTCCATACCACGTGACGCCATGCCCAGTCCATAAGGGGGAGCTGGCCGGGAGGACGAGGAGGAAGGCATGGTTCGGGAGCGGGCTGGGGCTGTGCGGTCCGGTCGGTGAGCGTCGGTACAGTAACCCTGTGTGTACATTCCTCCATCACTGTTATTGTTGTTGTTTTCCTCTTTCATTTGCTGTTGTGTTAAACTGCTTTTATCTCAACCCACGAGTTTTGCCTTTTTCTTCCGATTTTCCCCACCGCCCTCGGGGGTTGAGCGAGCGGCTGCGTGGTTCTTTGTTGCCGGCTGAGGCCAAACCACGACAGTCTTTTTGGTGCCCAACATGGGGCACGAAGGGTTGAGATAACGACAGATCCGACCGGAACTTGTTAAAATGAATATTATATGCGTTTATTAACTTAGTTAAATAGTTGGTGACCACAATGCTGCTTCATTTGTTCGCATGGCTGTGTTATGTAAACTCTTATCTGCTCTATGTGCTCCCTGTGATGCTGTTTATCACCTCTGTCAGAGGGATCAGGATTATGATTTTGCTGTCCTGTGCAATATCT
>VFFE01008627.1:3558-23478 GCA_008921705.1 Burhinus oedicnemus
CCCCCCCCCCCCGCCCAGTCTCTCTCTCCAAAAGGAGGAGCAGCTCTAATGCGCTGTTCTTCCAACCCTTTCCCATAGTATCCTCTCTTGTTGCAAGTCAAAACAACTCAGGCTATGGATCATCCATCACACAGGAATTCAAAGACACTAGAGACAAAAACAGCGAGCATGTCAAAGGAGAAGCAATCATTGCACAGATGCATGGCTTGAGCAGGCAGGCCCCAGGTCCACTGTCTCATTCTGCTACCCCAGCCAGCTATTTCCCCTGCCCCTGGAAATGCGAGGTTAACTGACTGGAGCATGTGTGAGTATGGCCCCCGCTGAAAGGAGAACCAGAGATGTACCAATTCTGCAATGGTGGTTGGTGGGGGAATTATTTTAAGCATGGGGGGTATGCTGCAGGACGCATGTGCTAGATGCTATGTGTCTAGCCTGTGGTGAGTAGGGAACAGACCTGCTCCCACGCTGTGTTGACCATCTGAAAAAATGCTCTAAACAAGTTTACTTGGACAATTTTTTAATGGAGGGAAGGAAAAGCCGTTCCTGAAACTGAGGGAGATGGTGAATGCTCTACTTCCTGGTGCATTTTTATTACCGAGTCATGAGCTCCCAATGATAAAAGAAGTTTTTATTGTGGAAACTCTGACACAGCTCCTATCTTTAGGATTGGGACGTGATGCTTTTAAACCAGCTGGCGGATCAGACTCGAGCAAAGACCTGTCTCGAGGAGGCTGGCAGTGTCCAGTTAGAGGAGTTGTTGCTACTCTTCTGACACGAGTCATGAACTTTCACTCCACTACTTGGTGAAGGCACACTGCATAAACATGTCACAGCATGGTGCTTCAGTGCTGCTGAACTCTCCTGAACAACATACTGGCTAAACGAGAAGGGGTGGGAAGTGGAATGATGTGTCCCTGGGGCCGCAGGGCAGAGGTGGGCTGAGAACCTCACCTGTCTGCCCAGACTTATCTTCTGAGCGACCCTGCAGGTGTCGGGAGGCAGTGGCAAGGATCATCTTTATATCAAAGAAAGCAAAAGGGGCAGTTGGCCCCTGGCGCATCCTGTATTTTTGGTTTTGTGTCTTTCAGCATATTTCTGTTTCCTGATGACGGCCCTGGGCGTGACGGCTGGGGCACATCGCCTGTGGAGCCACCGTTCCTACAAAGCCAAGCTGCCTTTGCGGATCTTTCTGGCTGCAGCTAACTCCATGGCTTTCCAGGTGGGGTTGTGTTTGCCCATCCAGATTCTTGGCCTCCAGGTAGCTTTCTCTCCTGTGCAGGGATCCCCTCAGCTTAGAGACAGCGAAAGGAGGAAAAAAAAAAAAAATATTAGCAGAAAGACATTTGCTGATAACACACTCCTCTGGCTCAGGGGATGCAGAGCCCCTCTCGCCACCCTTGTAACGGTGTGCATTAGACAGTCCAGAAGCAATAATTACTGAAGGACCAATTTGAATGTGCCCAGATCAGGGGCTTAGCACCCCAGCAGCCTATCTGTGGTACAGGTCAGGCCCCACACTTCACAGGACAACATGGGAACTTTTGTAAGGGCCCATTTGATGCAAATATGTCGGCGTAATCAAGTCTCTTTGTCCTTCCAGGCAGCTGGAGATTTTGACGTGCCCAGAAAGGAGAACAGGCATCCTTTCAGGATTTTAATTTATCTCTGTTTTGTGCAGCATTTTTTACCAGTTAAACAAAGGACTGGTACCTGTACTGAAAATGACCATTGGCAAATACCAGACTCATGCATGCTAGGCTTTTCCGCCTTCTGCCTGGCTCTTTTTGTCATTCAAGAAGCAGAAACTGGTTGTATTCCCCTTCTTGAAGAGAAGGGCAGTATTTCCTTCACCCTGTGGAAAGCACTAGTGCACACAGCACTGATGTAAAGGGATTTATTGTTTTAGCCACATCCAATACGTTTCGTTTTCATCTGTTCTAGTCTCTGACTGTTTCTTGGAGAAGAGGCCACTCATGGCATCCCCAGCACTGGCTGGGATAGGAGATTTGAGCCTGGAGCTGCTCTGTGTGATGCTGAAGCCCTGAGCATTATCTCACCCCTCCTCAGTGTGGCTGGAGTAGGCTACAAAATCAGGGGCTTAGGGTACTACCTGCAATTCCTTTTTGTCATGATAATTCCAGACCCTACCATAAGCTCCTGGCACAAGAAAACCGAAACAGAGCTACAGAAATGATGGGGTCTGCCATCAAGGGGTTTGTGAGGAGGAGGGCTTGAAGGGCTTGAAGTTGCAATTGCTTCTCAGCGAGGCAAATGCAGAGAGGGGGCTGGATCCTGCATGGAAGAAGCATGATACTAGGTCTGTACTCAAAGACAGGCAATCTTAGACCTCAAAAATGTTTGTTTAACAGCCAGCTGGTGGTAGGAGTTAGCTCAGAACCAGGATCTTCTCAGTGTGAATTTAGTTACTCCTTTGGCAGTTCAAAATAGAGATAAGAACCTGTACTAACACTAAACTTATTGAGCTTGGCTGCCATAACCCCTTGTGGCACCAAGTACCACCTATGTGTTGTGCCTTGAGTTTTCAGCTTTTTCCCTTCAGTCTGTTTGTTTTACTTATTGTTTATGTACCTTGACAGAGGATGAAGAGAGTCCCTTTATCCACTTCTGTACTGTTCATTTATCATCTTTGATAGCTTCAAGTCACCTTTGTGCCCTTCATATCGGAAAGAAAACAAAAGGCCGAATCACCTTCTCTTAAGTTTTAAGTAGCCTGAAGCCTGCTCCTAATTACTGTGACATCCAGTGCCTGCTACAGGCTGTTTTCACCACCACAGGCAGACAGTGAATGAGTTTTCAGGTTCATCTCCCTCCTGTTGGCTTTGGGAGGAAGATTGGAGATACCTACAGCATCCCTGAATGCTGGATATTGAGGAAGTGTTCAGATGTCTTGAAGGGCAGGGGAAACTCTGCTGAAGAGTTTTAACTTGATGCTGCATGGGCTGTGACATGCTGTACTTTCTCTGAAATACCATCAGATGCAGCCATTTTTTCCCTGTTGCATTTTTTATGATTGGAACATTCTGAGCTGTGTTTCTTCTCTCCATCTAGAGTGAAGCACTCACAATTTTGAAAGACTGTGCTTCTTGTTGTCACGTCTGTTTCAGAAATGTCACATGTCTTTCAGAAATAGGTCTTATGTCTACTTGATCTCCTGGTATTTAAGTTTCAGCATCTCATTTGAGACGTACTGCTGTCTCCTCTGCTAACTGCGTTGTACTGTTGCTCCTGTTCATCTCTGTGAAACAAGCTGTGTTGTTCAGCTGAGGTTGTGCTGTGAGCATTTGCACGCAGCAACAGTGGTTGTATAGAAATTTGTGTCAGCACACTGAGGTTGTTACATAGCCCAATTTGTTGTCATCTTTTGGTCTGCAGGTGTAGTAAGGGACCTGCTAATGAAACCTGATGTCTACATCACTGTCACAGCATGATGCTATTGCTGTCTGCTTTGGAAGGGATTTCACTCCTGTGTTTACCTGAAACATGATCAAGAGTGATGTCTTCCTGAAAAATGGTTGCTATTAATACGCTTGGAGCATATCTTACATGTGCTGTGCTCCAGTTCTTGGTGTATTTATTGCCAACAGTTCTGGCCTCTGGCCTTTATTTCCTCTTAGCCTTTGTGGTTTTTAATTAGATGCAATTCAGTTGTTTCACAGCTTTCTAACCCTTTCATCTGGGGAATCATGTTTTTTAGCAGCCCTTCAGGTGTTTGCTATGTTACAAAAAAACAAGTTAATTTCTCACAGTATCATTGCTTTGGCCTGGTTATCTGCTGTCCCATGAATAATTTTATCAAGTGTTCTTGTGACAAACTGATCAGTAGTCTCACTTGAAAAATTATTTCTGGTTAAGAAAGAGGACCTTTCCTAGGTGTGCTTCTTGCATAACCCTGTTTTATTTTTAAGTTACTTAATCTTGGCATTTTCCAGTCATCTGGATATTCTCACTGAAGCCACTTGTAGCAGCTTTCTTTCCCTTTGATTTCTCTGCAGGAAAAAAATAAGATGTCAGCAAGGTAAAGAGCTCCCCTTGTTCTCACTGAGGAGTTTAGTGACTTCCTTTGCTTCACTCAGTTTCCTTTGTTCTCTTGTGCAATGGGGTAGTTAAGGTGTGACATACTGGAGTGCTGGTAGGGGGCTGGTCTTTACAGTCTCCTCTCAATGCCTTAGATGAGTCAGTGCTGCAGAAAAATGTTCCCCTCATCCCCAGCCCACTCCCAGCGTCACTGCGGCCACTGCATGACAACAGTACAGGGCTGAGCACAATTGAGTGCAATGGAGCTGAGGTCCTTCCAGGGCTTTTGTTCTTCGCTTGTCCCTTGTGGGCTCTTGCAGACAGAAAGCATCTTTGCAAGGCTGAAATTGGACACAGTGGCATTTGAGCTGGATTCTTTAGTTGCTCTTTGCAGTTGTTCCTGGAGTCATCTCAGCAGCATGGGCAGCCTCAGTGCTTTCTCTCAAACGTTGGCAGCTGAGAGCAATGCCAATGAGAGCAATGATTTCTGCAATGATTTCAGCATGGGGCTTTTGTCTCACACAATATAGATTTACACAGTTGTCATTAGCGTGGGCTTGCTGTGTCCTGCAGTATATTTAGCACCATGATGGCTGCTGGGATCAAAGATGCTGTGGTTGGTGGTTATGGGTGCTGTTCCTAAAGTAACCCAAGCCCTTCCTTCGTTTGGGTATTACTGCTTGGGTACCTCCCTGGCTGCACAAAGATGGAATTAGCAGAGGAAAGCACTCTCTGTTAAGCATTCTCTGATTAAAGTTCACGCTGTTGTGGATCTGGGCATTAGCTAACATTTCCATGCTTTGGTGCTGGTGTTGGGCAATTCAATTCATAGATGAGTGTGTGGCCCGAGTTTTTGCAAGTGTTGTACATTCTTACAGTGCCCTGCACTAATAGCTTGGCACCACTACAAAACCCACTAGTTTAGTCTGATAGCCAATGCATCCTGCAGAGCAAACTAGGAGGCTGAAATCGCTTTGGCTGAGTAAACTCAGAAAGTCTTACTTTATGGATCCAAGTCTCACGTTACGGTCCATCCCTTCCTCCCTGCGATCCACATAATCCCATTTACAGCCATAAGGCATTTCAGTGACCCATATCTGCTGAAAGCTTGCGCAGAGACAGGACTGAACTTGCTTTGTATCTGATCTGGATCCAATGCTGAGCTGATGTTATGGGTCTGAGACTTTTATTCCAGCCTGGCTGCAAATGATTTCCCATAAAATCGACATATCTCCTTTGATATCTTAATCATAGAATCCTAGAATGCTTTGGGTTGGAAGGGACCTTAAAGATCATCTAGTTCCAACCCCCCTGCCATGGGCAGGGACACCTTCCACCAGACCAGGTTGCTCAAAGCCCCATCCAACCTGGCCTTCAACACCTCCAGGGATGGGGCCTCCACAGCTTCTCTGGGCAACCTGTTCCAGTGTCTCACCACCCTCACAGTAAGGAGTTTCTTCCTAATATCTAATCTAAATCTACCCTCTTCCAGTTTGAAGCCATTACCCCTTGTCCTATCACTACACTGCCTCATAGAGTCCCTCCACGTCTTTCCTGTAGGCCCCCTTTAAGTACTGGAAGGCTGTGCTCTTGTACACATCCCTGCAGACAGAGCAGTAATTTAAATGGAGGTTTTACTGTGGAAGACGCATCCCTCCGCAAAGCTAAACAAGTTCGGCCCCTCTTCAGGTCAGGAAAAGGCATGTGTAATGTTCCACAAGCTCTGTCCCATTTCCAACACTGCATTTGTGCGTGGAGGGCATCAGTGGTAACCAGCCACAACCAGCTTAGAAAAAGGATGCCAGAACTGAGTGCCTCTGCACAGTAGTACCCTGAAAATAAATATGCAAGCTCCCTTCTGGCAGGGTCATAAAATAATAATATAAACATGTACGTACCTCATCCCTCCAGCCCAGTCTCCATCCTTGGACAGCGAACACCCAGGGAGGATACAGGTCCAGGGCAGACTGATGGTGGTAACTCAGGCAGTGAACACCCAGGGAGGGCACAGAACCAGAGCAGACTGATGATCGTAACTCCCAAGAGGGTGCTGGCTTCCAGCCATCTCCAGCCCTGGGATGTGTCCAGTCTGTGTCAACAGTTCCCAGAGCATGTCCCATTCTGTGTGGGCACTGACAGGAGCAGTGTGACGGGCTGGCTGGCTGTCTGCAAAGCTGGGGTCGCTCGTGATGTCTTTAGTCAATAACCTCTTTTGAAGAGCATCAGAAGAGTGGCTTGTTGCTGTTACTGTGTGGGGAAGGAGCTGGAGGTAGTACTGCTGGAGCAGCACTTGGCCTCTCTCCTCTCACCCTGCCATGCTTTCTGTGCAGAATGATATCTACGAGTGGAGCCGAGACCACCGTGTGCACCACAAGTACTCAGAGACAGACGCAGACCCGCACAATGCCCGCCGCGGCTTCTTCTTCTCCCACATTGGCTGGCTGTTTGTGCGCAAGCACCGGGACGTCATAGAGAAGGGGAGGAAACTGGATTTCACTGACCTGTTGGATGACCCCGTCGTCAGGTTCCAAAGAAAGTAAGTGGGAGCGCTGGGCCCTCATGTGAGATGGGGTGGAGAGGTCCCTCTGCCTGGTTGTCTAATTGTAGCTCATTCTGTATTTTTATCTTTCCCTTTTCTTCCCCAAGATATCCCTGCCACCTTGATTGCAGGCATTAGGACTGCTGTCCCTGTGGCCCCTGCTATTGCCATGTGGCTGATGCTTGCTGATTGTCCTTGCAGGCTCTGCTGCACAAGCAATGAGCCCTGTCCTTATCCTTCTGCTTTTCTAAAAAGCTAGGGCTGGCTGTGAAAACAGCCACAGCAGAAGCTGCTGGGATGTTGGCCTTCTCCTTTGATCATTGGAGCAAATGCTGTAATCACTAGCTGCCTTAATGCAGAAGTGCACATTTCACTCTGCAAATTCATCTTTGGCACCTGTGGGCTAGTGCAGACCAAGCACTTCCTTGCCCAAGGCTGTCAGTCTTCAGAGGGTTAGTTATTTCCCTTGAGAATTAGCACAGACCTACTTCAGTTTGCTACACACAGTGCAAGAGGTGGTAATTGAACAATGTGCTTTGTCCTTTGTGTGAGTACCTGTATTTTAAGCACAAGATGACTGTCTCTGCCTGCAAGCATTTGGTCCAGGTACTTTGGCAAACCACATAAGCTCATTTCTGAGTGTTTTATGGGTGAGGGGAGCAGTCAGTTGAGTCCAGAAATCAGGGGGTTTTTGCATTAGAGAAATTTATGCACTAGCAGAATTACCCCTTGTCATGGTTTGGGCTGGGCTGGCTACTAAAATGAATGACAGATGCTCTTTTACCTCTCTCCCCTTCAGAGAAGAGAGAGCATCTCCCTTCAGAGGAGAGGAGAGAAAATGAAGAAAGAGTCTTATGAGTTGAAAAGAAACTAAACTACTTTAATGAAATATTAATAATAATAATAGGAGAAAGATAATACGAAAATCATGAAATATATACAATATATACAAAACCGTATTGAGCTCCCAGGATGACGATCACGTCACCAGCCAGCACTGGGAAAGTCCCAGACTGGACTCAGCGATGGATGGGAACTGAATTCCAGATCTGGATTCAGGAATGCATGGATCAGAATCAAAGGCACACAAACAGACAGAATCCTCCTTGAACGTTGGCCATTGAAGAAGGAGGGCTCAGCTCATCCCTCAGCTTTTATACTGAGCATGAGGCAGATGGGATGGAATACCCTGTTTGTCAGTTTTGGGTCACCTGTCCTGTCTGGCCCCCCCCACAGGTGTGACCCCTCTATGCTTTTCCACTTCTGACCCTCCAATGGGGCAAATAACAAAGTTAGTTGACCTTCATTGTTATAGCAATAAATATAAGCAGGAGTCTCTCTGCATACCGTTCCTCAGCATTAACTATAATCATCAGGCCTTATGTCTGCTTGAAGCTGACACTGTCTGAAAAAATCTGCCATTAATTTCAGAGAGTTCAGTTAGTTAGAAGAGGCTTAGCTGAGAAGTAAAATTATGGAACAGAAAATTGGTTCTGTTTTATCTCAAACCAGGACACCCCTGCATCAGAAGAGCTCCAGGAGTGAGGAATTCACTGCCCTGCACATATTATTGCTTTTACTGATTTTTCAGTTGGCAGTGCCTGTTTGCAAAGGTCCCCTTGCAGTTTGCTGCAGCTCCTCTTGGTTGTGTTACTACCTTTTCCAAGACTACAGCATCCCATGAGAAGCAGGCCCTACTGCTTTGCATATGCTGCAGGTGTTGTGTAGTGAAGAAGTATGTCTTCTGCAGGGCAGTTATGTCTTAGCAAATGTCTCTGCTCTGGATTTGAATTTAGGACTTTGGAGTTTACCTTCCCTTATCTGGGAAGAAAAATTCAGGTTTCTCCTTTCTGTAAGGCTGAAGTGTTGGGTTTTTTGACAGCATGGAAAACCTGGCAGGTCAGATCAGTAAGAATCATAATAAATTCTTTTGTTTTAAGGCCAGATTGTTAGCTTTGCTGCTTTCAGTGGTGCTGGTGAGCTGTGGATGAGGTACCACTCAATCGGTTTAAAACCACATCACTTCAGCTGTAATCACTGTACTGCTCCAGGCATGACTGACAGCAAAATTTACCCTCTGCAAATAATGGAGCAATAATCCTGCATGTGGTGTGAAAGAAAGGCTCACAGGTGAAGTGTCTTCATGATAAAGTTTTCATGTGGTGAAAGCAGTGCTCTTCCCCAAGCATCTCTTGAGGCATTGGTTCCCCTGAACTCCAGGTAAGGAGGTTTCTTATGCCAGGGTGGATGTTTCAGTCAAAGGGAAACAGAGAAAATGTAGTTGGGTGCTCGTTTGGATGTGCGGTTCACATCTTCATCAAAGACTTCAGTCTGGGCTTCTTTCATCTCACAGAAAGGTTTTAACTGGTGTCTGTTAAGCTGTTTGCATATTTTATTTTATTTTCCTGGAGTGGGAGAGGCTTTGAACTTTGAAGGAGTTTTCTGGACTGGAAAATATTTTTCTCCTCCAGCTGTACTTAAATCCTGGCCTTGAATTGATGAGGTTTGCAAACCTTATCCACAGTCTGGTTCAGAAGTCAGTCAGATGAGTGGGAAATTATCTGTTATCTTTGGTGGAGCGAAGAATGAGGGCTGTTCCCTTTGGAGAGCCTTGGCTCAGGTAAGTGAAGATAGAGTTCTGTGGGAGAGCTGAGGAGGTGCTCTCTTTTCACCATGGTTGGTGTTGCTGGGGAGCTGCAGATCTCCTTCCGGAGCCCACCATATGAGGCACAACCTCCAAACAACAACAAAAACTATCAAACAAAGAACTTGCAGGGCAAGAGGTTAGTTTATTTCATACACAAGATGATCAAAACTAGCTGGTGTGTTACAGATGAGAACTATGTTAATGGAAAATTTCTTCCTTCCAAAAACACTGCTAATATTAACATTTTTCCAATCCTCTGTGGTTTTTTAATTGAAAATTGATTGTTTGTTTTTGTCAAACCAAATTGACAGTTCTTCCTATCTGAAAAACTTTCAGCAAATGCAAAGTTTTAATAACTGTTTAATAAATCCAAACTCTGTTCTTCCTCATCCCTTCCAGAAAACTCAACAAAAGCAGGGGTCTATTTTAAACCTGTGATATGGGCACAAATAAGATGGATCTTACTTGGCATTTCTTTTCTTTCCGCACCCTTCAAAATCCTGTCACCTCAGCCTACCGCTCCAGTTTCATGTGGCAGCTTGCTTTGATGACGATACCCTGGGATCACTGTGGGCTGTAGTAAATCTGGGCTTTGGGGAGGTGGAAGGGGCTCAAAGCAGAAGACAGGGCCTTGTTTCCTCTCGAGCTGGGGACACACCCTTGGTGGCTCCCAAGCTGCACTGTCTTGCTGCTCTCCGCTTCTGAGCACTGTTATCCATTTAGAGTAATTTATTTCCTCTCATGCTTTTGGTTTTACCTCCCCACTTCTTGCTGAGTTGTTCCCTTTCTCCACTTGCCTTGGATTAATTCCCCCAGCATGATTTTTCTCTTTGTCCTGCTGTGGTCTCTGCTCTTCACCCCTGTGCTCCCTGCATCCCACGCTCCCTTACCTTGGCGTGTGGCTTTAGCTGTACTATAAAACTTTCCTGGTTGTTCTCAGATCGTTCAGCTTCCTCCCTCCCTGTTTTGTACTGCGCACTGGTTTTGTCCGATATATGGAGGAGTGGCAGGGCTTGTGCCAGGCAGTGGGCTGGGAGAGCAGCAGTAATCCTGGCCCCCAAGCCAAAGATGTGTCTGTCGCCTCATCCTTGGCAGGCTCCCCGTGGTCTCTCGGCAGGTGCTTTGGATCTGCTGCCATTATTGGGGCTCACGCAGCAGCAGTGGTATAGAAAGGAGCTGCTCCTGCCCTGTGCTGCAGCTTCCCTTCTGATCTGAGCACGGGGGAAGTCTTTGCCAGCTCTTAGCATTGAACATGTTTCCAACAGAGCTCCACCAATGCCACACCACGCCCTGGGCTTTTCCAGTCTGAGAGCCGGACCCTAGGTGCAGGGTGTGCAGCCAACTCTGCACTTACCCAGGTTTAAAGGTGCTCAACTTGGGACTGAGTCTCAGCTGTTCAGCTCCAGTGTTACCTGCTGCTTTGGGGTTTCAGGTTGTCTTGGCATTTTGAATTGCGCTTGGAAAAATTATGTCGTGATTGTGGATGTCTGAAATGTTCCCTGCTACCCCCGTTATGGGGCCAGCCCAGGTTATGCCAGGGCTTTTTGGCAGAGCCTTGTCTCCAGAGATCCAACTCCACTTCACACCAGCTGTAATTCACAGCACGGTAATGGTGTCCTTTTCTTTCCCCACAGGTACTACAAGAGTTCAGTTGTGCTGATGTGCTTTGTGATCCCTACTTTTGTGCCGTGGTACCTCTGGGGCGAGAGTCTGTGGAATGCCTACTTCCTTGCCTCTATCCTGCGGTACACTATCTCCCTCAACGTCACGTGGCTGGTGAACAGTGCAGCTCACATGTATGGCAATCGCCCTTATGACAAGTACATCAACCCCAGGCAGAACACCTTTGTCACTCTGGGAGCCATTGGTAAGTGCTGTAGCCCTGGGTAGAGCTTTGCAAACTCAGAGCAACATCCCATCCTATTTCACCCTGGTCGGGGCTTTGGGCACCTGCAACTGGATACCACTTGGACCCAGGACTTGCAGGAAGCTGGAGCTTTGCACATCCTAGAGGAAGGCTCCCTTGTGCTACTGATGGTGCCCACATTGCAATAATGCCATGTAGTCTCTAGGCAGAGACGTGTTCACAGTAGCAATACTCTCTTCTCAGAAGTTGGCTGGGGACAGCACAACAGAAATAAGTGACTCTGCTTCTTACTTGATTGTGCGTCCCCCTCTTATGGTTTTCTTTCCTGAGTGTAAGGGGTGGGACGTGCCCTTTCCTACTGGGGAGGAAGGCCCAAAGCACTGAAATAGAGTCCATTGTAGGTCTGCCCCAGAGGTCTCGCGCAGCCAGCAATGTAGCATAACCTGCACTAGATTCAGGCCTTGGGAAACGAGCACTGGGATGTCCCACCCGAGAGTGTTCTGAAATTCATAAACGTGACGGCCACGTGGTCTTTAAACTATCTCTCTGTTTTCCAGGTGAGGGTTTCCACAACTACCACCATACCTTCCCATTTGACTACTCAGCCAGTGAGCTGGGCCTGAAGTTCAACCCCACCACTTGGTTCATTGACTTCATGTTTTGGTTGGGGTTGGTCACTGACCGCAAGCAGGCTCCGAAGGAGATGATCCAGGCTCGCAAGGAAAGGACTGGAGACGGCAGTGCTTGAAAAGTAATGCTTTGCTGTGCCAGCGCTGTCGTACACGTGGGTGGGTGTGCATGCACCCCCGTGCCTGTGGTGGATTTATTTTCCTCTTGGTAAAATTAGTTTTTTCAGATCAGTTGGGCCAGATTAATTCCCCAGGAACAGATTTGGCCCCAGGTTTTTTTTCCTTATTAGCTGTCTTACGTCCAAACTTCAGACTATTAAGTGTGAAAATGTTATATATTCTTTAATATTATAGTTAAACAGGAGAGAGATTTGATTTTAGACACTGTAGTTCATGTCTGAAATACATTGTAATTTGCTTGTTCATGGTAAATGTTGGCAGGTTGGAGGAACTAACTATCCTTTCCAAGTGCAGTTAGGGGAGATTTTTGTTTCTACTATTAATCAAATGTGCTTTTGAGACACTTCTCTCAGAGGGGTGGGGCAGGGCCCAATGTGCTGTTTCAACTACGGACTAGTGGAAAGGACAGTAACAGCACTGATGAAAAACAGGATGTCCAAGGAGAAAAATCAGCCTAAATTTAGTTAGATGTTAGTTTGAAAACCTGCTTTCTTCTTTTTGTTAGCGCTGCTAGCCAGCCCAGTGTGCTGCTGTCTTTGTTAAGTATGAAAACCATTTATTGCTGAGCAGGCTTTTGTGTTGAAGATTAGTCTCTATACAGGCCAGAATACCAACTGATGCTGTGTTGAGATGATTCCTTTATTGTTGCATATACATTGTAATTCGTAAAGATATAGAGCTCAAACATGTCTTAAGCCAAATAAAGCTTCGGCTTCAATATTTGGAGACCTAAGTTATATTCTAATTGGTCACGGCCATTGATGCATGCGTATTTTAGCTCCTTTTGCACAAGAGGCCTCTTAATTTCTTTTTCTGCCTTTGACTAGCAGATCTTAGAAAACTGACCTTTATCTAAGTCAGAGTCTCTGCTAGTATTTCAGCTGCATGCAACATCCATTGGTTTCTGAGCAAAATATAAAGACAGTTATATAGCTTCTGAATTTTAACAGTTGCCTTGTTTAAAAAAAAAAAAAAAAAAAAAAAAAAAAAGATTAAAAGGAAAAAAAGGCATGCGGAATTAATGGGACATATAGCTCTTTGTGTTAGATGTTAGCCAGTGCAGGAGAGAGGCTTTGTACTGTCAGTACTGGAGCACTTTTGAAGATAGAGGGCATGATTTTCATTTATAGAGGAGGTAACTCCCTTGCCCCTTGGAGAGGGAGTGCCTGTTTCCCAGCTGCATGGCCCCACACCCTGGGCAAGGCAGGGATATCAAGATAACTGAGGCTCAGGCCCAGATATTTTCAGGAAAGATGTAGAACTGGAAAAAAAAAAAAATTAAAATGGTTTCTTTTTTGTTCTGTTTCTTGTTTTTTAAATGATGCCATATAATATGAGAGTTGTCTTTATTCTGTATTTCATCCAGCAGGTGTTTTAACAGTGTTACTTTGCCATTAATGATGTGTAAATTCTTGAGTGATTTACAGTAAACAGTTATGAGTTAAACTGGCCGCTGTGTTTTGTTTTGAAACGTCTGCCAAAGCGAAGGGCTTTGTGCATTACACATCAGAATTACTGCAGTGTTTTTCTTGGCATTTCCAGCTATTCACTTGGTGCAGCATTTCCAAAATACCTACCCCCTCAGCATTTCTGGTTTCCTTGTCAGTGGAAGAGGAATGTTGTCAAACGGAAGGGCATCAAGAGATTTGATTACTTCAGGCTTAGCAGCCAAGCTGATGGTGGGGGGAGAAGAAAATTCAAGCTGATGTAGGCTTGAAAGGAGACCGTAGCAAGTTCTTGCATGTAAAATCCCACTTTAATAGCAAAATACCAGCCCAGTGTGACTGCAGGACAACACTTTGACCAAAAATATTATCTTGTTATATTTTGCTTTAAGTTCTCCTTGCTTTCTGCTGAGATGTGCCTGAAGACATGAGTGTGTCGGAAGTTGTGTCTTGATGTGCATTCATCTGCAGCTGGGGCTGTTTGACAGACATGGGAATTACACGCACACAAGTAGGAGATATCTCCCCACCACCCCTTACAGTGCCTGCAGGAGGGGGTGGAAAAGGGCTCCTGGAGCTGGGAGGTTTCTGACCTGATGGTGCAACAAAAATCATTTGGAACCTGTCAGGTGATTGGTTTGGACTTGATGTTTGAGTGTAGGAGCAAAGCTGGGAACATGCGCAAATGCCTAATCTTATTGGTGCTACCATCATTTCGTTTGTGTGATTTGCTGGGTGCCAAACTGCAGTGAATGCACTTTACAGGCACTTAGATACATGTGGTGAACATAGTGTTAGATATGAAAGACAGGCTTTGTTAGTCAGGTCACCTTGAAAAGAAGAAGTTTCAACATCAGCAAAAAAGAGGATGTGAACGGGATGAGAAGTTGCAAGAAATCACAACTTCAACAGGAGAAGTGACGCACATAGAATAACCAATCAAGAATAAAGATAGAGCACATGAGCTCACCTGTATGCATAGAGCTTGCTAATATAAGCGAGATCAATTGTTATAATAAACGGCTTTTGCTTGATTCACACTGAATCGTGTGCAGAGTCCATTTGTTTCACCACAAATGGTGACCCCGACGTGATACGGTGAGAAAAGCCGGAGCCTGCTGTAGCGGTGCATCGCAGCGGGAAGAGCTGTAAGAACCCGGGTTGAAAAAGACACCTGATATGGTGAGCCACCAGGGACTGTGACTGTAGGAAAAAACCTTACTGAAGAGGAGAACATTTTACGGGACAATCCACGGACTGTGGAGGGCTGCAGGACGACGTGCAGCGGGGACAGAGCCTAGTGAAGCTGAGAGCAGCGGGGAGCTGCCTGGTCCGGACCTGAATTCTGACACTTGGTAAGGTGAGCCACCAGGAACAGGGATGAAATGGGACAAAACATAACAAAGGAAGAGGCTACTGTATTACCCCCTTGGAAAGCCCTTCTAGCTCAGAAAGGAGTTAAGGCTAGTGACTCTGGGTTACGACGAATGCTCCTTTGGAGCAAGAGACAAGGATTTGAAGCCTCACCCACTGTTGCATTTAGTGTATCGGCATGGGAGCATGTTGGAAAAAAATTATGGGATGCTATATGTAAGGGATCCAAAGACACTGTTGATCTAGCTACAATGTGGCGGCTACTGAGTGAAACTCTAAAGGATTGGAAAAACAAACGTGATAAAAAAGAACAAGAGATAAGCGCTGCCATGGCAAGTTTATTGGTAGAGCAGGAACAGAAAGAGACTGCCGGAGCTATAGTAGGTGGAAAAGATTCTGAGAGAGACCCAGAAGTTTCAGAAGTGACAGAAAAAATGGAAACATTGCAAATTATTGATGAATCATTACGGGGGTCTAGCTGTCAAACACTTGCTGAGCAAAAGCAGAAATTAAGAAAGTGGAAACTGCCTAAAGACTTCTTAAGTGATTTATCACCCTATAAAACTCCAGCACAACAGCTGGCTGAGTAGGAAGCAAATGAAATGTTTACTCAGCCCTCAGCCCCTCCTGGAACAGAGGAAGAGTACCAATCTCCTTGCCCCACTGCTCCATTGTATCCACCTTTATTGGACAGTGAGAGTGAGGAGGAGAAAAAGGTAACACCATGATCATCAAAAACTTCTGGGGGGCCACCCTGCCAACCAAAGACTCGTGCAGAACCTTGGACTTTGGCCCCCGCTACTGTGACAGTGATTCCACGGAATCCAAATCAGTTCTGGGCACAAGTTAAAAATAAAGCAACAGAAATGAGGGATTGGGACTTAGTTGAGAGACTTGATTTATCAAGTGAAACTGTTGAGACTGCTTCAATATCGAATCCAGATGAATCGGGACTAATGGTTTACCCTGTGTTTAAAGCAGCAGAGGGCACAGGACAGCATGATGAGCATAATCCGTTTGCCTGGAAAGTAGTTGTGGACTTATGAGCAAACATCGCTAAGTATGGACTTAACTCTCAGGAGGTGATGCAGTTAATTCATGTAATTAACACCGATCTGTTGTGTCCATCTGATATAACGCATTTAGCGCAAGTTATGTTTTCACCAGTCCAGTACTCGGTATTTGAATCAAATTGGAGACGAGCTGCAGAAAAAGCAGCCCTAGGAAACATGCAACTACCTCAAGGGGATCCCAGATTGGGTGCGGAGGTAGATGTTCTGATGGGAAATGGTAATGTTTTTTCTAATCCACAAGTACAGGCACAGTGGCCTCCTCTCTTACTGGAACAGTGTCAGCAAATTGGTATGCAGGCTCTGATAAAAACCATGGAAATGGCGACTCCGCCGGGACCCTCTCTGCTCGACTGCAGGACTGGCTGAGAGAGGGACGTCTTTGGCGCACCCCAAGCCTTTCTTGGAAGAACTCCCTCCCTCGCCTGATCACTGCGGGAGTAGACAAGGACCATCAGCGGACCCGCTATGTTTAAAAGAGGATAGGGGATACCTGTAAGTTGTGAGGAGACGTCCTACGCAAGGTAAAGAGCGCTGCTGCTCGCCCCTGGGTAATCGGGATTCTAATCCTCTAACAGGAGGTTGCAGGAATCCCTCATTAAGGGCATTATGCAGTCACGTGGGAATCCTTCATTAAGGGCAGTACGCATTTGCGGGAATCCCTCAGTAAAGGCAGTACGCGGGTTACGGGGACCCCTCATTGAGGGCAGTACGCAGTGGGATAGCTATCATTCATGCCATCTGTTGTAACCCATGGGAATTGAGATTTACATTATTGCAGCTATAATTCGGATGTTTATGATAGTCGTTACAAGCTGTAAACTTAAGAAGTTTTTGTGTCCGGTACCATGTGTTGTGTGATAAGTGTTTTATTGTACTGTTAATGTTTATGCTGTTGTTTGAAGTAAGCTGGGTGAGTGATTGAGTGAATGAGACGCAGTCTGACTGTGGAGCGAATGTAGAGTCCTGATCTGCGGTTCCATGTTCTCCGCGAGGAGAGCAGCTGGAGACGGACGAAGCATATGACAGACTTTGAGACTGTGTTATTTGAGCCAATTGTTAACCCTTATTGTCCTATACATGGACAACAGGATTTCTCATGCAACCCAATATATGTTTTTGAATATTTTGGTTGTAAACAGGACGTTTGGGTATGGTTTGGGGACTATTTTGGTGCAGTAAATGTTGAGGAAACTGGTCTAACTGGGACAAAATTGAGCGTTCAGGCCAGCTTAAGCAAGTATTCTGTGGGAGTTTAAAAGGTGTAAGAAATCAGCAAGAATGC
The DNA here is from genome assembly GCA_008921705.1 of Burhinus oedicnemus. Classification (NCBI taxonomy): domain Eukaryota; kingdom Metazoa; phylum Chordata; class Aves; order Charadriiformes; family Burhinidae; genus Burhinus; species Burhinus oedicnemus. The sequence goes on from VFFE01008627.1 coordinate 20,630, forward strand.
CGCTGGTATGGGGGGGGGGGAAGTAGAGCAGAGTAATGACGGGTTTATTCGGCGTGGAGCACTAACAAGCGCCTGTTTGCTTTGTCATCAGTGTTGCTTGTTTGTTCGCTGTGTTTGGAGTGTCATATTTCTTTTAACAGGAGACAGGAATTTCATCTTGATAATTGTCTTGAATTTAGGTGCGTTCGTTGTGGGGCGAACATGCCCTGGCATCTTTTGCCTTGGATAAAGTATCATTGTTGTTAATTTAAACAGGTTGTATTCTTAGGCTGAAGAATAAACCCCTGAAGGGTGTTTATTATGGGAGGTAAACAAACTAGCAGAATAGTGAAAAAGAGCCCTCTAGGCTGTATTTTAGCTCATTGGAAGAAGATAGGAGGGCCGTCAGGGGGAAGTGTAAACAGAAAGACTTTAATAAAATATTGCAATCAATGGTGGCCTTTGTATAAATTAGATGATAGGGAGAAATGGCCCTTAAATGGAACACTGAACTATAATACTTTGTTGCAATTGATGTTGTTTTTGAGGAGAGAAAGGAAATGGGATGAGATGTCATATGCAGATATGTTTTTCACACTCCGAAATCATCCGGAATACCAAATGGACTGTGGATTAGCACCCCCACAGGATGCGATAGTGATGGCTTTGGAGAAGGCATACAAGAAAGAAGGAAAAGGGGCATGGCCTGTAAGAATTAGGCAATATCCCCTTGGGACAGAGAATAGGGAAGGAATCCGACCAATAATCGACAGGTTTATCAAATATGGGCTATTAACAGAGTGTGAATTGCAATATAAAACTCCCATTCTACCAATCAAAAGTTGGATGGTAGTTATTGAATAGTACAGGATTTCAGAGCTATTAATAGAATTGTTGAAGATCTGCATCCTGTCGTAGCAAACCCATACACATTATTAACTAAATTGGCACTTGAATTGGCCTGGTTTACCATATTGGACCTAAAAGATGCCTTCTTTTGCCTACCCTTGCACCCAGAAAGCCAGTTGCTGTTTGCATTTGAATGGGAAAACCCTGATTCTGGAAGAAAGACACAACTAACATGGACTGTGTTACCACAAGGGTTTAAGAATAGCCCCACTCTCTTCAGAAGCCAATTAGCCAAAGACTTGGAACGGTGGGAATGACCACATGGGGTTGGAACAATATTACAATATGTAGATGACCTATTGATAGCCATGGAAACAGAACTATGTATAATATGGACAGTCAATCTGTTAAATTTCTTTGGACTTAATGGCTATCGAGTGTCTCCACAGAAAGCTCAAGTGGCTCAGCGGCAGGTAATTTACCTCGGATACGAGATAACTACTGGCCAAAGGACCCTAGGAACCACAAGAAAGGAGGCCATCTGCCAGACATCTCAACCACAGGCAGCTAAAGAACCAGATACCACTAAGCCTTTCTGGCTGTTCTCCCATGAGAAGCAGGGAATAGCCCTGGGAATCCTAGCTCAAAACTTGGGACCATATAGAAGGGCAGTGGCGTACCTCTCCAAACAGCTTGACATTGGGCCAAAGGATCACAGTGTTGATATCTCATACTGTAGATAAAAGGGGGGCATTGGCTCTCACCACAAAGGTTCCTTAAATACCAGGGCGTTCTGGTGGAACAGGATGATGTGGAAATAGTGGTTACTAACATTGTCAATCCAGCATCTTTCCTCAGCGGAACCATGGGAGAACCAGTGTCACATGACTGCCTGGAAACGATTGAAGCAGTATATTCCAGCTGACCCGACCTGAAAGAAGAGCCGCTGCAAGATGCTGAAGATTCCTGGTACACAGATGGGAGTAGCTTTGTTTGACAAGGTGTCTGCAAAGCAGGCTATGCAGTAACCGCTATGGATCAGGTAATAGAATCCACGGCCCTTGCCCCAAATACCTCGGCACAAAAGGCAGAAATAATAGCTTTAACCCGAGCTTTGGAACTAGCTAAAGGCAAGAAGAGGTTGAAGAAATTCTTAGTCTCCTGGAAGCAGTGCAGCTACCCAAAAAGGTGGCTATCGTGCATTGTAAGGTCCATCAAAAAGGAAATACCACTCAGGAATTGGCCAATGCTATGGCGGATTGTGAGGCCAAGAGAGTGGCAGAGAGGGGTGAATTAGAGGTGCAGTCTTTGGTCCCAGACAGTAAAATACAAATTGATTGTGAACCCAGGTATTCTAAAGAGGATCGGAAATTAGTTGAAGACTTAGGGAAATAGAGAAGGGTAGGTGGGCAAAGACTCCACAAGGCAAAATAATAATCCCATTTGCGTTATTGTGGGCCATAGTTATAGCAGAACATAGAAAATCCCATTGGGGAGTTGAGGGCTTGTATAAGTACTTGAACCAGTGCATAGCTGCCTGGAACCTTTTACACCACTGTTAAGCAAGTGACATAGCAGTGTGAAATATGTTTGCAGAATAACCCTAAAATAAGCCCTAAAGCCCAACTTGGACAAATAGGGAAAGGAAACTATCCAGGGCAGCAGTGGCAAATTGATTTCTCAGAACTCCCAAGAAAAGGGGGGTTCCAATATCTGTTGGTGCTAACAGACACCTCCTCAGGTTGGCCAGAAGCATTCCCTTGCTGAACTAGTAAAGCCAGGGAGGTAACTAAAGCACTACTAGAAGAGATAGTGCCAAGATTCGGGACTCATGCAACGATCTCCTCAGATAGAGGACCACATTTTATTGCAAAAATTGTTCAACAAGTCAGTAAGCTCTTGGGGATGGATTGGCAGTTACACACCTCATACAGGCCACAAGCAAGTGGTCAAGTGGAGAAGATGAATCACTTAATCAAGCTGCAGATTATAAAATTAGGGCAAGAGGCCAGGTTATCATG
>VFFE01008639.1:0-16496 GCA_008921705.1 Burhinus oedicnemus
CCTTGAGATTGACATCTTCAGCCCCTGGACCGTGGGCATGGGCCACATTGGATACACCAGCCACAAGCCCCGAATACAGCATGCAGCAGTCCAGCACCATACAGCATCTCGCCTGCCCTGAGAGACTGTTCTAACAGAGGGAGCCCAAAGTCATGGATTAAATGAACTCAATGGGCATTTTTAGAGGGATGGCCCATACACTAAGGGAATTATATCTGTATGTATATATCTGTATGTATACATAAATAAGACAAGGAAAAGTAGTGGTAATTAACTGGAAACTGTAAGATCTGGGCATGACGTAGATGGTATAGAATAAGGGGTGGATAATGTCCTGGTTCCGGCGGGGATAGGGTTAATGTTCTGGCCCGGGACACAGGTATTCCATACCACGTGACGCCATGTCCAGTCCATAAGGGGGAGCTGGCCGGGAGGAGGAGGAGGAAGGCACGGTTCGGGAGTGGGCTGGGGCTGTGCGGTCCGGTCGGTGAGCGTTGGTACAGTAACCCTGTGTGTGCATCCCTCCATCACTCTTATTGTTGTTGTTCTCCTCTTTCATTTGCTGTTGTGTTAAACTGTTTTTATCTCAACCCACGAGTTTTGCCTCTTTCTTCCGATTTTCCCCACCGCCCTCGGGGGTTGAGCGAGCGGCTGCGTGGTTCTCTGTTGCCGGCTGAGGCCAAACCCGACAGCGTGTTAGGCTGAGGATAGTGAGTAAACTTTTCCCCACCTGTCTTTTCAAACTAGATATGCAGGAGCAGAGCCAAATATGTTGATCCCTGGCAGACAGGATTAACCATCTGGAGACAAGCTCAGTAAACTAACTTTGGAATTCGATTGTTAATTTGCCCTTCTAGGAAATAAGTAAAATAGATGGGGTCATTTTGTTAGCGTGAGAGCTCTGAGGCCAAGAGCTGGCTGGAAGTTGAAAAAGGAACTGGGTTTTTCTGTACATGTCACGAGTTGTCACAGTTAACAGTAAAACAGTCTGGAAGAGATGCCAAGCCTGGAGTTTGAGTTTATTAGAGATTAGCAAACGGAGACAGAAATATGAGACTCCTAAATCCTTCCATGGATAAACCTGATTCTGTCTCCAGTAGGAAACTGTACACGAAAAAGCCTAGGCCAGGCATGTGCTTTGACTTGGGTGACTCCAAATTGGTGGATCTGCCTGTCTGGGAGGAAATACTGTTTCCTTGAAGTTATCCTGAAACCTGAGGAAGGCTGCAAATTTTTCCAAAATGCATTTGTTAGCTGCAGTTAAAAGCCAGATTCAAGGCTTTATCCAACAGATGTTTATCTATCTTTTATCTTGAGAACTGAAAGCGTATTTGCCTGCTTGTTTAAGAAATGAAAAAGAAAAAACAAGTATCTGGGAGAGTAATGGTATCATCACTCAACCCAAAATGGGGGTCTGAACATTACTGCTATTTTTCCCCTGTGTTTTGTAGTGCTTTGTATAGTTATGAAGGGACAACTGTAGAATTTTTTGATCCTGACTCTTACACTTGTGTCTTTTTATTTCAGGTATTGCCTTGCTGCCGTACCTCCTCTATCTTGTTTCAGTCCTCTCTTACAGAGGCTGGTTTTAGTATTTGACTTCATCTGTATTGTGCTGTTGGTACTCTTTTGAAGGGTGAAAGTTCTTTGGGCAAACAAATCAGCATTAATGGTGCTAATCACAGATACCTTCTTGTAGTCACTGTTTCCAAGTTCAACTAAACTATTGATGAAAAGTGTGCAACTTCTGAGTTGCAGAGAAGGGGAATGTTATTTTTGCTCAAAAGATGCATGCCAGTTAAACACTTTTGTCCTCTGTGGCATGAAGCAATTCCGTCAAGTAACTGTTTTTCCTTTTCCTTGCAGGAAATAATATTATAAAGAAAGTATTGAATAAGATTGTACCTGGGATGCCACTGTATACACCATGAAAATACAGATAGTGGTAACTCCCTAATTCTGAAGTAGTCATCTGACATTTTCCTACATTATTTTCATTAATATACTACTCAGAAAATGTATGCAACTAACTACTTCAATAATCCCTGTTGAGGGAGCATAGAAAGTTGATAGCAGGGTGGATAAACAGATTTCCTCTGCTTTCTGCAAAAAAAAAAAAAGCAATAAACTATTTTAGCCCTAGATAATCTGGAGCACATTTAACATTGCTCTTAATTCAGATGTAAATTTCAGGATTTCTGTATCATGCATATACCCCAGCAGGTTTCTGTTATGTCACTGAATGGGCCAAAATTCAGCTGGCTTTCCAATAGCTCTGCTAACACGAATCATTACTGCCTTCATAGTGATGGATTTTTGGACAGTGGCATGTCTTTCTCTGTGGAAGGTACAGCCTCAGGTCCCGCAGTGCACCCTGGGTACTAATCAATCTGGACTGTTTGATGGCCGTTTCACTGTGCATGTGCTGCTTTCCAGGTTTATACAATCACCGCAGAATGGCTTAGGGATGTTTTATGGTTTGAGAAACCCACAACAATTTATTGCTGTATAGACAATTATTTTATCACCCAATGACCCCTCCCCACTCGGGAAGGGGGAATCGGGGAGAAAACCAGGAAACCCAGGGGGTGAAATATAAACAGATTTAATAGAATAAGACTAGGTAATTAACAGTTAATAACACTAAAGAACCAATAGTGATCCTGATACTAACATAAAATATACAGGGATTATACTCAGCCAACTATATCATTAGGAAGCTGTGCACTCCCAGCAGTGGACAGTAAATGTTGGACACTGCAAGCGCTACAGCTTTGGGAGGAAGGGAAGGCCTCAGGGGTCTGGCACCAGGGCAAGAAGTTCGCTGGGTTGCCGCCATCAAGCTAGAGCCTGAACTTCTCAGCAGACTTTCTGACTTATACTGAATGTGACGTTCATGGTATGAAATAATCCTGTTGGCCAGCTTGGGTCAGGTGCCCGGGTCTCGCTCCTCCTCATCCCTGCACCTGGAGATCTCGAAAACACTGAGACCTTGACACCCACACTCCACAGCTGGCTATAAAGTAAATATTTTCACAAATTCAGACACTAGAGTCTTCTAAAAGTACAGTTTTCCCAAACATTAGAAAAGAATTTAGTCCTGTGTCACTCAAACCAGGACAAGATGCCATTGTGCTAGTCAGCTATCTTCTTTCCATTTGCTGTTCCCTTCTATGCAGTAATGCAATTATTTATGGTTTTAGTTAACTGTACAAATGAATTACTTGTTCATCCTGTAAAAGCATAGTTAAAATGGTACAGATGGACACACAGACAAGGCCTTGGCTTTTTCAGAAGGCATAGGAGTGTTCATGTTGAAATTTGCAAATCTTGTAGGAGCTGTGCATCTACCTGGCTGACTTTCAGGAGAGTTTAATGCATTAATTAGTGTTTTTGTGTGGCTCACCCTATGAAAGTCAGATGCATGAGATAAGTTTTATTTTGTAGCATATAATCTGTAAAATAAGAAGTATTTCATATCTGTGTGCATGTGGATGGCTATTTATATAGACATCTCTATAGATAGGTACACATAGAAAATTAACAGAAGCATCCATTATGTTGCAGGTGTTTTTTGGTCCTGCTGTCTGTTGATGTTGTAAAGCTGTAATAGAATATGCATACAAAGAGAAGTCAAGTTTAAATGAAGATTCCAGAGTCGTTGGTGAGAATATTTAGATGAATACTGCACCCAAGAAAATACAGGTATAGCAGATCACAAACTGTCTGTGAAAGGCCTGATAACGCATCATGGTCTCTAAGCCAGTCTAGGAAGCCAAATTAAGCATGGATATGAACACTAGAAAAGACTGCATTAAATGAATGAAGAGATGTTATTAAATGTCCATTTATCTCAAAGAGGCTAGGTTTTGAAATACCATGTCTAATGTTTTTCTAGCTAATACGTACTTGAAGGAGCCCATTTGGAGACAGTGACCTCATAGGCTGTAAAAAGGTACTGGGCAGGGAATTTCTGAAGAACAAAATTCCAAAGACAGGTTGGTTCTACTTTGTGGGTTTGTTTCATTTAATTTTCCCCCTAAAAGTCAGTTTATCTGCAACTTGATTCTTCATGGTGGGATGGAAAGCAACAGGTTTGGTTTAGCTCTGACTTGTGGGAGGGCAGTGTGGAAAATGCTCCCTCCTACATGTGACATTTGCTGCTGAAGCTGCAGGTAGCTGAAGGCATAGATCTTCTTGACCTAGGTGCTGCGAAGTTGGTTATAGTTAGTTGCACAGCGTAATGAAAATACAAGACCATGTGGCACAGTGTAATTTGTGTGATGGGGGGAGCTTCTTTGGGCCTCAGGTATAAGGCACTGAGGTAAGTGTAGATCTTGCCAAGAGTGAGTGAATATCCTATATGTTTGTTTTAAAAGTATGTACTAGGTAACCAGATATTTCTGGTAATCATGGGAATACCATCTGGTTCTGTTGCCTTAAACTCCCCAGGGTCTTGATGTGAGAGGTCAGTGACTTGTTTGAAGCTCTTAACTAGAGAAACTGCATACTCCTGAAGAGGCATGAGAACTAATAGAAGGAGCGCTGGATTTCAGGAAAGCTGAGATTAATTCCTGACCTTATTACTGTCCTACTGAGTACCTGGGTACCTCAACTTTACTCTGTGCTTCAGTTATCCTACCAAGAAAACTGGCAGAGGCAACCTCTTTCTACAAAAGCTTTGAGCATTTCTTCAAATTAAAGCATCTTCCCAACATCATGTGTTGCATGCAGGTGATAGTGGAGCCGTTCCTTTAAATGTATTCAAGACAGAATCTCCTGGGTTGCTCCTGTGGCATAAAGTCTTCTACGAAAGAGAATGTAGGTGCTCAAATGGCAGCACTGCAGAGCCCCCTGAGAGGGCAAGCACAGACAGCTCATCCTAGGGTGGCCATCTAAAATAAGTCATCTGGAAGTACCAGTTTATCTCCACTGAGTGGAAAGGATTCTAGAGGACTACAGCAGAGATTTGCAATGGTGTTTGCCAGTATTACCATTTGTATCTTTTCATGAGACTTCCCCCTTTACCTAACTCTAGTGCAATCCTCCACTTCTGGCTGTTGTTTCTGTTCAGTTTATTCCATCCTAATGTGGAAGTCTTGCAACAGAACAGAATTCATGGGAACTCTGTGCTTTGAAGGATCAAAATCCTACCCTGTTCCCATATTTAGGCTCTGACTCCAACTGAAGGCGAAACCAAATCTAAAGGAGAAATTGGGTAAGTTTGTCTTTTTGTTTCCATTCTGGGAGGGGAGAAGGGTAAAGACCGAGCTCTAATAAAATACAGTCAAAAACTTGAATGTATCTAAATACAGAGGAAGTGAACTTTTTGCTGCTGTGGGAGTTTTATATATGCATGTCACTAGATATTGTGTTTCCAAGTTCAGCAGCCTCTTACAAACATGCAGAATATAATTTTTTGCACAGTGCCATGTCTCTGGAGAAAAGGAGGCTGAGGGGAGACCTTATCACTCTCTACAACTACCTGAGAGGAGGTTGTAGAGAGGTGGGGGTTGATCTCTTCTCCCAAGTAACAAGCAATAGGACAAGAGAAAATGGCCTCAAGTTGTGCCAGGAGAGGTTTAGGCTGGACATTAGGAAAAATTTCTTCACTGAAAGGGTTATCAAACATTGGAACAGGCTGCCCGGGGAAGTGTTTGAATCACCATCCCTGGCGGTATTTAAAAGACGGGTAGACGTGGTGCTGAGGGACATGGTTTAGTGGTGGTTTTGGCAGTGTTAGGTTAATGGTTGGACCCAATGATCTTAAAGGTCCCTTCCAACCTAGACAATTCTATGGTTCTATGAAAGATGGAGAATTGAGAATGTATGTCTGTGCACATTCTCAGGGCTGTTGTCTGCATACCAAGCCTTATGGATTAGTTGCCAAACAGTGCTGCCATTTGATGCCTTAGCTGACTTCCTTAAGTGAACAGCAGTTCAGCAGACTTTAGTAGGAACTGTGCATGTGTATATCCCTGGAAAAATTTGTCTCGGTATATCAAAATACATTCTATCTTCTGCCCTCTCTTCAAACCACAATAAATAAGTGCATCAGGGACAGTATATATAATACTGTAAAGCAAAGAAGAAAACTGAATCTGTGGCTTTGTGCTCTTTTGCTAAAGTATGGGCTTCAGAAAGAAATTAGAATCGATTTCTTTAAAAGTTTTTGTCAAGAGAGATACGGGTCTTGCATACAGGAGTTTTGGGTCTTCTTTTTCTTGTAGCTCTTTTTGTCATCACAAACTAGCACTGAAGTTTCTCCTAAATACCTTTGGTAACTATGTTAAAGGCAATTTAGTAAGATCTGTATTACTAAGGTGTAATTTTTCCTAGCAGTGTCATTTTAACTTCACCTAAAGCACAAGACTGCTCCCTTGGGCCCGCTGAAAGCAAATATTGCTATAGTTTTGACTGTTAAGAGAAAAAAAAGAAATAAAAAGAGACACCCCCCAAAAAAACCACCAACGCTGGAGTTGCCTTTCAGTTTAGTCTTCTAGAAATAGTCTCAGATTTTTATGAAAGTCTGTTCACCTGTAAAGTCTGCTTTACTGCAGACTACTCCAGGCAGTGGTCATTCATCTATAATCAAAATAACACAAATTGTAGCCCCCTCCTCCAAATTTTACATTTGGATGAATGACAGGTCCCCCTTTCATTATGACTTGGTACTTTGGTTTCTCACTTTAAAACAAATTTGACACCAAGGTTCTCCAAACTCTGCTTGCCACATAGCCCCCCCCTGTTGACTTGCTGCTTTCTTGTTTGCATGTGGTTGTTCTTACCATGTGTCTAAACTTGAAGATGTGAAGCATTTTCCCTATTGGATAAACTGGTTTGCAACAATTCCACAAGCATCATTCCTTCACTGATGGTGCATTTAGTATGTGCTGCTGCTGGACCTGCATGGCAGACAACACAGAAGGGGCAGGTGAGCAGGATAAGCATTGTGAAACATCAGCTGAAGGTGCTTATCAAGGGAAAGCGTTCCTAGGGCTCCTGTTAGGTCATTCCATCCCAAGTCTTGTTGCAAGCCTGTTCTTTAATGCATACTGAGAAGAAGAGAGATATTTCTTCTGAAGCTGTTTCACTTGGTGAGCAGCCATTGTCTTAACTTCTTAATATTAAAGTTTCATTGCAGACCTGGGGTGAATGAGAAAGCTCTGACATACTTAGGCTTGCCATTTACCCTGGACCTCCAATATAAGAATATCTATGTGATCACCTCCTGCAGCTCAGAGTAGCTGTATACTGCTGTCTACAAGTATATTTCCTTCAAATGCCAAGAATGAGCAGCTGACAGGTTGAAGGTGACAGATCAACCATCAGGGCTCCTGTAGTGCTGTCCATGATCCTTGATTCTGAAAGAAAATCACAGGATGTTGTTAATGGATTATTGTTGCTGGGGATCCCCAGTGATAACTATTCTTTCCTTACATCAGTCTTTGGGGTGTACCAAAAGAATGTAGCATTCCTCTAGCTAAATTTGGTCAATCCTAAGTGTATAGCAATGTTAAGTTTGGAATGGCTGGGAAGAACCAGGGCTCTCAGGAGCTATGGGGTTATACAGCAATGCAAAATGCTTTTTTGCTTGCTGCAGGCTCTGGTAAAGCCATTTTTCTAGTCACTGTAAGAAACTTAACCCCAGCTTGTGGAGCTTTGCTTAGGGAAATAAGGTGAGTAAGTTTTGGTGGGACTAGCTGCACAATGGCTATCGAAAGTGCATTGGAAGATATAAAGACAAACGGAAGGACTGTGCAAGAAATCTGGTAAAGTAATATTTTTTTACCTCATGTAATAGCTGCTGGTTGGTTCTGCATGTCCTTTGAGAGAGGAAGAACAAGTTTTATGGAAGGGTGAGAGGCTGGGAAATGGCAGCCTGGATCACAATACGGAACAGAACAGCTGGGGACGCTAAAATGCAATGGCTGCATGGAGCAGTGCTCCAGCCCTGTAGGCAAAGGCCACTTGTGAAAGGTGTTATACAAAGCTGTGATCATCACAACTGCACTTGTGTTGATGTGGAGGTGAAGATTTCATTATGTTTTACATTATGATTTGAGTGTGATTTTTTTTTTTTGCAGGGATATTAATGCTTTTTCTATAAGGATTTTAACAATATGTATGTTTGGATTTTATTATGGTGAAGGTAGGCATTTGCATGAACCATTCAGAAAGCTGAGCCATGAAAAAAATGCGTTTGGAATATGTATAACAACCTATCACCTATGTAAATGCTGGGAGTTGTCCCAGTCATTAGAGAATGCTCCTGTCAATGAGATGACACCTTCCTGCAGTCAGTGGATTTAACCACAGTCTGTTGCGTACAATGGTTGGCAAGCGTGCTTTAGCACATGTTACCTTCTAGAGGCTAAAACATAAGCCAGCTTGCAACTACAGTAGCAAATACACCTATAGATATGGTAGTAGCAGTGAACTTAGCATCCTGAAAGAGCCTTACAAGCATGGAAGACTACTTTAAAACTCATACCTGTCATACAGCCCAGCACTGGTTCTTACCCCATCACCTTTCTTAGACAAACTCCAGAATAAATGTGTCACTAACTTTTAGACCTATTCTGAGGTCAGGTGTGAAGGATATTTCATTTAGGAGAGGAGCAAGATCCCAAAGTGAGGACTACCTCACTGGAAATACCCATCAGTCAGCCCCTGCTCCAGTGAGCCTGAGGGCTGTTAGCTTAAATTCATCAGCAACTGCTAATTACTGTAGTACAGCATGAGGGAGTCAGTCTCCAGAGCACTGTTGTAAGATAAATAATAATGCTAATAGTTCTGTGTGAAGTAGCTAGATGCCAAATCTACACTAGGATTTACTTGCTTTGTAGGTGTTAAGAAGGTGGTGCTTCTCAGTATATTTTTGCCTGTGATTCTGGCATTAACCAGCAAAGAAAAAAAATTCACTTTTTTTAACCATGAGTCTCTCAAACTATGTAGATTTTACATAGTTACTTGGAAAGTGGTGCTTGCAAAAAGCTGTAATTCTGGAATTTACTTTTTTCCCCCCCTAAGAAATGCCTACACTTGCTGATTGGTGGGGTCGTGGTCAGACCTGAATAATTGTTATTATTCATTCAATGAGCAAATAAGGTTAAGCCAAGTCCTTTAACTGCCTGCAAGTTCTGAATGAGTATGGACTGATTTTTGTGCAAAATTCTGCTGTGCCCTCAGAGCTACTTAACTACAGCAGAAGTTGCTGGTTGCTCTAGGCTTTAGAAAAGAGACCTATTTTTTTGAACTCTCAATATTAGGCAAAGAATCATGGATTCATTAGAATAAAGGTGATGCATCATTGCCTTAAGAAAATAAATAAATGAATAAGTAAAACCCCCTGGGATTCTGTTCTAGAGCTGTTTGGGAAAACATGCGCTTTTCCCCACAGATGAAAATCTTATGAATGCTTAGTTTTAAGAGGAGGAAGGACTGCTTTAAGGTGACATTTTGAACAGAAGTTACTTTTGATGAAAATCTTTTGAAGCGACCTTACTGTATACAGATTTAAAAGTTTAACTGTACTCTACTGTGTTTTACAATCTCAACTTACGTTGTTTCTGAACTGTCCAGATATCAAATGAGAAGTATTTTTCATTGCTGTATGCAAGTATAGTCCTGAAGGATTTGTTATGTCTTTGGGTTGTTTTTAGGAATGTTGCTGACTGAATTGTATAATAACATTAGATTGATACCATGGCTTTATATAATCAAACACTGTCTTGTTGAATAACTTGGGGTCAGAGTAAAAACATGCAATAAATTGTAGATCTGCTCTGGTTTTTGCTTTGTCACTTTTGTGCTTGAACAAGTCCTGAAGCTCAGACTGTTGTGTTTGGCAGATTGCTTCTAAAACAGCAACTTGAATAAAATCTTCCCAGGCGCTGGCCACTGGGGAAAACTCTGCTCAGTAGGCTGGATAATGTCATCTCACGCTGTTCATTGGAGGAAATAGGGAAGGAAGTTACATACCTTTCAATATCAAACAGCTTTCTGATAGGCATTAAAAGCTGCTTGCTAGTTACTGTTCTCTCTTTAGAAAACAGTGCTCAGTATTTGTATCTTTATCACTGAATTCTCCATATTTTTAAGGACTAGATTCTCAGGTCTGCCTACTTGCACTGTTGAATGAGTTATATAGTCAGTCTGGGAAGACTCTTGTGTTCGGGGTTAAATCCCACAATTGCTCCATTCATTGCTGCTGTAAGAGATCAATTAAAGAAGCGTAGGTTTTACTGCAGTCTGCACCTGACTCCAGCCCTTAGGTGTGCATGGATTTGGCTATCTTTGGGCAGATACAGGCTGCACCTAACCTAGCATATAAGAGATTTGAGTATAACGTAAAATGAATTTCTATTGTGTTTCCAATTTTGTCTTCCTTGGTAATTACCTATCCACAGGCAAACTCAGATAAGATTTCAAGGAAACCCGGAGAAAGCCTCAGAAGGTATAACCGCTAGAGAGGCTGTGTCATGCCAACTAATGAGGGTTTTATTTCCCTCCTCTCCACTTCCTATCCTATTAACTGAACTGTGTTTGTGAATAATGGTTTTAGAAGTGGACCTGTACTCAAGTATATCTTGCCAAAACTAATTCCACTTAGTGTACATGAAATGCTGCTTATTTGGAAGATCACATTTCTGGATATGTATTCTTTGGAAGTGTAGCAATTACATATTCAGTGATCAGTTACTGCGACGTGGCTGTAATCCTATGACACACTGACTTTGATGCTCTCTTTACATTGCCTGCCTGCTTCAAAGCATGTTGTTTTAAGGCAACATAGAAGACTAATTGATGTGAAAGTGTTTTGGAGTCTTTGATGCTCAACTGGCACACAGAAAATGACCATAAATCTGTTATCAAAACAGGAACTTCTGCATTTTTTGTTCCCCAAAAAGCTATCCAGTGTTTAAGTGAATTAATTTGGTTTGATACGATTTTTTTCTTTATGGAACAGCTGTCCATCACCACTAGAGTTATTCAAAGCACATTTCTGACAATGAAGCAATAGTATTTGTAGGACTTTCTGATGTTAGGTGACTTGTAAACCAGCTGCACCAAGCACATAAAACATTAAATGGGAGCAGAGATGATGCTGCACTGCAGTAAGAAGTGTATTTCCTTGTGGGATGCCAGCCTGCAGAAGACAGCCTAGCTGAAAGGTAACCAACTGCAAGAAAACAGCTGCTGAATAATGCAACAGGGGAAAAAACCAACACATTTCTTTGCACATGCCCCAAAATATGGGCAAAGAAACAGTTCCCAGCTCCCTCCTTCTTTGTTGGCATCACATGACTTTTTCATGTTAAAGTGTCCCCATCACATCAGCTGAGCCTATATGCTACACTTTGCAGCAACGATCCATCTGCTCAGATAGCTCTGCCAATCTGAGATGTGGGAAATTGGCTACATCCTCCTACAGTTCATGTAGAAGAGGCCAGGCATTAAGAGAACCAAGCATATCACTATCCTGCTGTGGGAGCCTGGTGTGGCTGTTACTGCAGGTACAGCTGAGGCACCCATGAGGAGGAGATCCCAAACACACTGATACTTGTGTGTTCTGGTTCCGGTGGGGATAGGGTTAATTTTCTGGCACAGGACACAGGTATTCTATACCACCTGACACCATGCCCAGTCCATAGGGGGGAGCTGGCCAGGGGAGGGGGAGGAAGCTGCAGCTTGGGAGCGGGCTGGGGCTGCCCGGTCTGGTAGGTGAGTGCTGGTACAGTAACCCTGTGTGTACATCCCTCCATCACTGTTATTGTTGTTGTTTTCCTCTTTTCTTTGCTGTTGTGTTAAACTGCCTTTATCTCAACCCATGAGTTTTGCCTCTTTCTTCTGATTTTCCCCCACTGCCGTGGGAGTTGAGCGAGCGGCCGTGTGGTTCTTTGTTGCCGGCTGAGGCCAAACCACGACATTGTGGCTGTGCCTCCCACGCATAGCAGCTCTGCAGCAGTAACAGCCAAGCATGTTTCCATGTTGCTTACTTCAAGCAGCTCTTGCAAACTGCAGTCCAGTGGCTCCAGCACTGATGGAGACTGGGAATGCAGCCTAACTTTCTAGGTTTGACCCAAACTTCCTCTGCAGCCTCAGGCCTGTCTTTGAGATCCAGATACTTAAAGTATTTGAGGACTTATAGGCTTGGGAGAATCTGAGTTCAGTCTTCATCTAGTCTGCCTCCAAGTTGCACCAGGGCAAAGCCAGATATCGTCTCCATTTACCTCTCTGGCACAGGTTTTGTAATGCTTGCTGTCACATGAGGAATCAGTGTAAACTGGAAGCTTTTCACTGCGGAGGACTCACAACACTTGCAGTTCTCTTCTGCTTGCCAACAGACCAATGCTACTAGAGAGTGTGCTTTTTCCAATTCCCTTTGATATCTACCCTGCCTGCACTCCTGCAGCCTCCCCAAGGAGACAGCACACAAATGCATGCTGATTTAGCTTTGACTGTTATATGACAGATTCAAGTAGATATTCAGACTACTTGACTAGTTCCAGATGCAGTGGTTGCCTCCTATTGAAATATATAATCTGCAAACGATCCATATGGTACGGAAATAAGTAGGCTGCCTCACTGGGCTACTATTAGACAATAAAACAATATCTGCAGAAAAAGAAAAAAAAAAGTTGTTTTGGCATTCTCTGCTGTTCTTCTTGCTCTGATTTGCGCTTCCCAACATTTAACTTATCTCTCATGAGGTGACTGCACAGACTATGACCTTCTATTTCTCTAAGCAGATTTCAGTAGACAACTGCATGAAAAGGCAGCGCATAAGGTGCGTGACATCCCTTTCTGTGTGTTGGCTGTAAGAATTAGAAAACAGCCGAACCTTTCCAATACATCTTCAGCTAATGGAAATTGGAATAAAAATGCCCCAACTTGCTATATCTGGAAATCAGGGAGAGAATATGAGCACTATTTCATCCCAGCTACCCTGCTTACATATTCCATGCTGAGGAGCAGAAAGGCCCCTGTTCTTTCACTGGGATTACTGAATGGAGTTCCCAATTCTGGCAAAAGCAATGGTCAGCTCTTTAAAAGTCTGTAGCTATGTTTGATGATGGTGAGAATAATCTTGCCCTGCATAATTTACTTGCCAGTCATGTCCTTATTGGGAGCAAAGAAGAGCCCAAGCTTTCCCCCAAACACATATTTTTATGCAAAAGCAATATCCATGTAGTGAGGTAGTTCTCACTGCTCTACTTCTCCATCACCATCAGAGCAGGCTGTATCTGACCTTGTAATATTGCAATATAAAATTATGCCAGTCCATATGCTACTTAAGGGATCACACTTGTTTTGTTCCATACAAGATGAAAAACTTGAAAATGGATATTTGATTTCTGTGGTCAGATCCATGAGAAGACCTATAGCCCTTCTCTAGTAATCAGAGACAGGGAATGTTTTGCTTACCATGTCAACAGCCCTGCTAAATAGCTTCCAGCATAACTGGAGCAATTGGCAAGCTTGATGGTTTGTGCTCACTTGTGTCACCTCTTGATAAGCAAAAAAAGTTACAACCTAGAAACCCTACAGAAGGTAGCTGTGTATAAGTGTTAGGACTGGCTGTGTGCTTATTTAGAGTTTTTGGACAAAATGTGAACTTACTTAGAATTATTCAGCAGAGAATAGCACTGTTTAAGACCCAATCCTTTCCTTAAAGGGAAGATAACTGTGGGTTGTGTACCAAAGGTGCAGCATAGTTATACAAGTGTGTTTTGGTTAAAATAACTGTATTGTGACTGTATTTCAAACAAACACCTCCCTGAGCTTTGTGGTTTAAAAAAAAAAAAAATTCCTAATAACTTTTTCTAAAGGACTTGAAGGGGGACTTGTACATAATCAGCTTGACTGTTAGCCTCATGTGAATGTAGAATCATAGAAGTGCCTAGGTTAGAAGAGACCTTTAAGATCATTAAGTCCAACCATTAACCTAACGCTGCCAAAACCACCACTAAACCATGTCCCTCAGCACCACGTCTACCCAGCTTTTAAATACCGCCAGGGATGGTGATTCAACCACCTCCCTGGGCAGCTTGTTCCAATGTTTCATAACCCTTTCAGTGAAGGAATTCTTCCTAATATCCAGTCTAAACCTCCCCTGGCACAACTTGAAGCCATTTCCTTTTGTCCTATTGCTTGTTACTTGGGAGAAGAGATCAACCCCCACCTCTCTACAACCTCCTCTCAGGTAATTGCAGTGAGCGATAAGGTCTCCCCTCAGCCTCCTTTTCTCCAGGCTAAACAATCCCAGTTCCCTCAGCCAATCCTCATAAGACTTGTGCTCTAGGTTTCTCACCAGCTTCGTTGCCCTTCTCTGGACATGCTCCAGCACCTCAATGTCTTTCTTGTAGAGAGGGGCTCAAAAATGAACACAGTATGCGAGGTGGGGCCTCACCAGTGCTGAGTACAGGGGGACAATCACTTCCCTAGTCCTGCTTACCACACTATTCCTGATACAGGCCAAGATGTTGTTGGCCTTCTTGGCCACCTGGGCACCCTGCTGGCTCATATTCAGCCAGCTGTTGATCAACACTCCCAGGTCCTTTTCTGCCAGGCAGCTTTCCAGCCACTCTTCCCCAAGCCTGAAGTGCTGCATAGGTTGTTGTGACCCAAGTGCAGGACCCGGCTCTTGGCCTTGTTAAACCTCATACCATTGGCCTCAGCCCATCGATCCAGCCTGTCCAGATCCCTCTGTAGGGCCATCCTACCCTCCAGCAGATCAACACTCCTGCCTAACTTGGTGTCATCTGCAAACTTACTGAGGGTGCACTCGATCCCCTCATCCAGGTCATTGATAAAGTTATTAACCAGAACTGGCCCCAATACTGAGCCCTGGGGCTTGTGACTGGCCACCAACTGGATTTAACTCCATTCACCACCCCTCTTTGGGATTGGCCTTCCAGCCAGTTTTTGTCCCAGCAAAGAGTACACCCATCCAAGCAATGATCAGCCAGTTTCTCCAGGAGAATGCTGTGGGAAACAGTGTCAAATGCTTTACTAAAGTCCAAGTAGACAACATCCATAGCCTTTCCCTCATCCACCAAGCGGGTCAACTTATCATAGAAGGAGGTCAGGTTAGTCAAGCAGGACCTGCCTTTCATGAACCCATGCTGACTGGGCCTGATCACCTGATTGTCCTTCATGTGGTGTGTAGTGGTACTCAAGATGATGTGTTCCATAACCTTCCCAGCCACTGAAGTCAGCCTGACAGGCCTGTAGTTCTCCAGATCCTCCTTCTGGCCCTTCTTGTGGATTGGTGTCACATTTGCTAACCTGGAGCTCCCCAGTTAGCCAGGACTGCTGATAAATGATGGAAAGCAGCTTGGTGGGCACCTCCACCAGCTCCCTCAGTACCCTTGGGTGGATCCCATCTGGCCCCATAGATTTGTATGTGTCTAAGTGGTGTAGCAGGTCACTCACCATTTCCCCTTGGATTATGGGGGCTTCATTCTGCTCCCTGTCCCTGTCTTCCTGATCAGGGTACCTGGCTGGATACCAGGAGAACAACTGGTCCTACTACTAAAGACGGAGGCAAAGAAGACATTAAGTACCTCAGCCTTTTCCTCATCCTTGGTCACTATGTTTGCCCCCCCATCTACTAAAGGATGGAGATTCTCCTTTGTCATTTTATTGCTAATGTATTTATAGAAACTTTTTTTCTTGTCCTTAACATCAGAAGCCAGGTTAAGTTCTAGCTGGGCTTTGGCCCTTCTGATTTTTGTCCCTCCATAGCCTCACAGCATCTGTGTAGTCCTCATGAGTGGCCTGCCCCTTCTTCCAAAGGCCATAAATTTTCCTTTTTTCCCTGAGTTGCAACCATAGTTCTCTGTTCAGCCAGGCTGGTCTTTTTCCTAGACAGCTCGTTTTTTGGCACATGGGGATGGCCTGCTCCTGCACCTTTAAGACTTCCTTCTTGAAAAACATTCATCCTTCCAGGACTCCTTTGCCCTTCAGGACTGCCTCCTAAGGGACTCTGTCAACCAGGCTCCTGAAAAGACCAAAGTCTGCCCTTCAGAAGTCCAAGGTGGCAGTTCTGCTGACCCCCCACCTTGCTTCTCCGAGAGTTGAAAACTATCATTTCATGATCACTATGCCTAAGATGGCCTCCGCCCATCACATCCCCCACAAGTCCTTCTCTCTTCACAAACAACAGGTCCAGCAGGGTACCTTGCCTAGTCGGCTCCATCGCCAGCTGTGTCAGGAAGTTATCCTCAATACACTTCAGGAACCTCCTAGGCTGTTTCCTCTCTGCTGTATTGTATTTCCAGCAAATATCTGGTAAGTTGAAGTCCCCCATGAGGACAAGGGCTAGCGATCTTGAGACTTCTCCCAGCTGTTTATAGAATATTTCACCTGCCTCTTCATCCTGGTTGAGCAGTCTGTAACAGACTCCCACCATGATGACTGCCTTGTTGGCCCTCCCCCTGATTCTTACCCATAGACACTCAAGCCTATTGTCACCATCATTTAGTTCT
>VFFE01008646.1:0-13606 GCA_008921705.1 Burhinus oedicnemus
GAGCCCAGAGAGTTGTGGTGAATGGTGTTAAATCCAGCTGGCGGCAGGTCTCAAGCGGTGCTCCTCAGGGCTCAGTTTTGGGGCCAGCCTTGTTTAATATCTTTATTGATGATCTGGACGAGAGGATTGAGTGCGCCCTCACTAAGTTTGCAGATGACACCAAATTAAGCGGGAGTGTTGATCTGCTTGAGGGTAGGAAGGCTCTGCAGAGAGATCTGGACAGACTGGGTCGATGGGCTGAAGCCAACTGCATGAGGTATAACAAGGCCATGTGCTGGGTCCTGCACTTTGGTCACAACAACCCCAGGCAACGCTACAGGCTTGGGCAGGAGTGGCTGGAAAGCTGCCTGGCAGAAAAGGATTTGGGGGTCCTGGTGGACAGCTGGCTAAACATGAGCCAGCAGTGTGCCCAGGTAGCCAAGAAGGCCAATGGCATCTTGGCCTGTATCAAGAATAGTGTGGTCAGCAGGAGTAGGGATTGTGCCCCTGTACTCAGCGCTGGTGAGACTGCAGCTTGAGTACTGTGTTCAGTTTTGGGCGCCACAGTCTAGGAGGGACATTGAGGTGCTGGAGCGTGTCCAGAGAAGGGCAACAAAGCTGGTGAGGGGTCTGGAAAACATGCCTTATGAGAACTGGCTGAAGGAATGAGGGTTGTTTAGTCTGGAGAAGAGAAGGTTGAGGGGAAACCCTCTACAACTACCTGAAAGGAGGTTGTAGTGAGATGGGAGTTGATCTCTTCTCCCAAGTAACTAGTGATAGGACAAGAGGAAATGGGTTCAAGTTGCACCAGGGGAGGTTTAGGCTAGACATTAGGAAAAAATTTTTCACTGAAAGAGTTATCAAACATTGGAACAGGCTGCCCAGGGAGGTGGTTGAATCACCATCCCTAGACGTGTTTAAAAGTCGTGTAGATGTGGTGCTTAGAGACATGGTTTAGTGGCAGACCTGGTAGAGTCGAGTCAATGGTTGGACTAGATGATCTTAAAGGCGTTTTCCAATCTAAATGATTCTACAATTCTATATCATAGACTCACAGAATCGTAGGGGTTGTAAGGATCCCTTGGAGATCATCTAGTCCAACCCCCTTTCTAAAGCAGGTTCACCCAACGCAGGTTCAACAGGAATGCATCCACGCGGGTGTTGAATATGTCCAGAGAAGGAGACTCCATAGCCTCTTGGGGCAGCCCATTCTGGTGCTCTGTCACCCTCAAATTAAAGAAATTTTTCCTTATGTTGAGATGGAATTTCCTGTGTTCCAGTTTGTGCCCATTGCCCCTTGTTCTATTGCTGGGCACCACTAAAAAGAGTCCTCTTGACATCCGCCTTTTAGATATTTATGAGCATTGATGAAATCCCCGCTCAGTCTTCTCCAGGCTAAACAGACCCAGGTCTCTCAGCCTTTCCTCAGAAGAGAAATGCTTCATTCCCTTGATCGTCTTTATAGCCCTCCACTGGACTCTCTCCAGTGGTTCCCTGTCTTTCCTGAACTGGGGAGCCCAGAACTGGACACAGTAGTCCAGATGCGGCCTCACCAGGGCAGAGTAGAGGGGGAAGATAATCTCCCTCGACCTGCTGGCCACAATCTTAGTGCACCCCAGGATACCATTGGCCTTCTTGGCCACAAGGGCACATTGCTGGCTCATGGTCAACTTGTTGTTCACCAGGACTCCCAAGTCCTTCTCTGCAAAGTTGCTTTCCAGCAGGTCAACCCCTAACCTGTATTGGTGCATGGGGTTATTCCTCCCCAGGTGCAGGACTCTACGCTTGCCCGTGTTGAACTTAATTTGATTCAGATATTTAATATCTGAATATTCTTCTTGTAAGTGAGCCTTCCATTATTGAGTGTAGTGAATACACTGACCTCCCAGGTGATTTTGAATGAAAAAAACATAAATATGCTAGCTGGTTGGAATCTGTTCTTCAGAGAATTAGCATCTACACTTGAGCATTACATGACCAAATACTATTTTTTAGCATGATGTTCATTCTGTAGCAGTCCCAATTCTTGTGAAGTCACAGCAAAAGTGAATTTGCAAATAAGAGCTGGTTTTGTTTGGTTCTCTGGGTTAATGGGATGCCAGATTTCAGATTTCAGTGGCGTTAGACGGACTGTAATGAAGAACATATTTTCCCGTTAGAAGAACTGTAGGAGACAGCAAAAAAGCATTCTCTCGTTATCCCTTTCTACAGATAAATCCATGGTGTGTATTCACTAGCATTTATTCGTATTGATCTTGCATTTTATAAATCACTTTACCATTGCAGCACCTTGACAAGCTCACATATTTAAGTACAATATATTAATATTTACTTGCTGCCTAAAAACCACACACAGAGTCTCCTTACTGTCTAATGATATTCAAGCATGAATGAAAAGAGGTTGAAAAAGGTGATCTTTACAATGGGAATGCATCTGATTTATAGCCCCCAAATTGGAAATCATTATAGTTGTAGTAATATTCTTTCACATAAGCTGTCTCAAGTGGAGAGCATCTTGGCCAGTAAAGACCCATTGTCTAAAATGGGAGAAGTCAAATGATCGTCCAGCCAAAAGGCAGTTATCAAGACTTGGAAAAGTTTCCTCAAGACATCAAGAATGGGGAAGGGAAGCTGTCTAAAGAGTGCAATGGTCATTGTGCACCCATGTGGAGAAAGTAGGGAAAGGTATTATTCCCCAAATGTTTGTATTAGATGTAAGCTATGTCTAAAATAACAGAAAGAATATTTTTTTCCCCCCTGGAGCTTGTACTTCACATCTTAGCTGTTTAAGACAAAACCTCACAACCGCAGATGCGTCAGATGCAGTGGGGATTGATGCACTTAGGGAAGCCAGCCCCAAGGAGTGGGACTGGAGCCTTTCTCCTGTTGTCTTCTGGGGAATTATCTGTCCCTCTTTTGTCAGGGGCTGCAGGAGGTTGCCCTGGTTTTACTTGCTCCTTGGTACAAAGGATTGTGCATTCCTTTTACCAGGTGGTTGTGGTCTGGTGAGTGGGATGTTGTTGTCTATTCCCTCCTCCCAAGGAGGAGAAGTATGGCAAAAACGCTGCCTTTTGCATTAATGCATGAGTTGAGGATATCTGCTGGGCCCAGGGATGACTACAGAGCTTTCCAAAAGCTTTTTTGGATGTCTGCTCAAACTATTCACCTCCTACCTGGTCACATATTTATATTTTAAAATTACTTGTGGACATGTAAGGTTTATTTTGAGTCTGTGTTAATGTTTCTGTGAAATGAGTGCTTTACTCTCTGGTTAGAATAATATGTATCTTCTGAGAAAATTTATGAGTTTATCTTTTTCAAGTATTTAGGGGTTGCAAATGAAGCAGTAGGATTGAGGTGCTACTTATATTCAATGACTTGTAGCTATTTATGTCTATAAATTTGCCAAGATTTCTGCTTCTTTGGTTTTTTTATCAGTATTTTCCCTCTCTTGGCTTCCTTTGTGTAAATGAATGAAAGTGTAGTATTAGTGAAATGGTGTAAATTGTACTATGGTTGAGAGAACTGTAAAATGGTTTGATTGAACTGATGATAACAGCATTCAGGATTTGTTAGGGATCTTGAGTGTCCTACCATCCCCATGGTCTGCTAGTGACTGTCTCCCTGGGGTCATGGCTTTGCAAGTCCGTGGAGTACTGCTAAAGACAGGATAAAGCAGCTGGCCAGTGTGAAGACTAAATCGTAGGCAGAGTTGGGCCTCTCTTCCACCCTTAGCTGAGATTAACCCTACCTGAAGCCTAGCTGTGTAAAATACTAAGTGTCTTAGGCTCCCTCTATAGCCAATTGTCATGGTTTAACCCCAGCCAGCAACTAAGCACCACACAGTGACTTGCTCACTCACCCCCAGTGGGATGAGGGAGAGAATCAGAAGAGTAAAAGTGAGGAAAAACTCATGGGTTGAGATCAAGACAGTTTAATCAGTAAAGCAAAAGCCACACACGTAAGCAAAACAAAACACGGAATTCATCCACTTCTTCCCATCAGCAAGCAGGTGTTCAGCCATCTCCAGGAAAGTAGGGCTTCATCATGTGTAACGTTTACTTGGGAAGACAAAATGCTGTAACTCCGAATGTCCCCCCTTTCCTTTTTTTCCCCCCAGCTTTATATACTGAGCATGATCTCATATAGTATGAAATATCCCTTTGGTCAGTTGGGGTCAGCTTTTCCAGCTGTGTCCCCTCCCAACTTCTTGTATATCCCCAGCTTACTTGCTGGCAGGATGGTATGAGGAGCAGAAAAGGCCTCGACTCTGTGTAAGCACTGCTCAACAATAACAAAAACATCCCTGTATTATCAGCACTGCTTCCAGCACAAATCCAAAATGTAGCCCCGTACTACTATGGAGATAACTCTATCCCAGCCAAAACCAGCACACTGATGAATTTGGACAAGTTCTGTCCAGAGTGCAATTCCTCCTAACCTTGTCAAGAAACTTGCTTTTGTAGCAAGTGAAGGAAATTTAAAACCTGAAGTTCAGGGACAGGAAGTTTTTGCTGCTAACTTGGAGACCACTCTTGCAAAGCACGAGACTGTATAAAAAATATGCTTAGGAGCAACACTTTTCACTTAAAAAGTCCTTTCTCATCTATAAAGCTAAAAGCTAAAACTTTTTTAAAAATTATCTATGTGTGTACAGAGACTAGAAGGAATTTGTATAAAAGCTGTGTTATAGTGGATAAAATCTGTCTATTAAATTGGAGATCAAGCTCTTATTACCAGTTCTGTCACAAATTTTTGTCATCACCTTTGATGGGATGTTTGGGGCCACACTCCCTGCAAAGTATACTTCCCAACAAGGCCCATAGATGAGGTGATTAAGGGTTTCTGTTTATTCCCTGCACCCAGCAAGGATTTCTTTAGAAATCTGCTCATGTTATTCTACTTCCTAAGAAGTAATGAAGTGCTTGCTCACCTATGACGTTTCAACTTTCTCTTCTGCTGGGAAAAAAAACCAAACCTCTTTGGATGGGGACAGTGAGTTTTCAGGCTCTTATTCCTTCTTGAATAGGAATAGGTAGGTCCACAGGATTCTTTTATTGAATGAATACTTCTTTTCAATTCTTTACAACAAGAGTTTTACTGTGAGAACTGTTGGCACTTTTTCTCTTTCCTAGATGTTTACAAGCACTTTGGATTTTTGTCACACGTGTTGCAGTACTGGTGTTTTTCCTTCTGAGAAAGAGATCTTGTGGTCTGGCTACTAAGACGTTACTGTTGCCTGTATGATCTGTAGTCACCTCTTTGATCACTAGAGGTTGTTACATACATGCAGGCTTAAAACCTGCCTGCTCTTCAGAGATGCCATGGAAAACGGCTTAGGAATTGAGGGTCTGGGGGAGGAGAGGAAAGGGATTTTGTTCATATGGGCTAGGGAGTCTTGGCCCTTGTGTGAATGGTCAGTAGTATATTCTGAATTTCATGTTCTTGTCCTGCAAGATGGAGAATTCAAGCTCCCTGCCTCTTTGTACACATTTAACTGTATCGGAGTATAAAGTGACAAGTTACAAACTCAAAACCAGCATCCTTTGCTCTAAAAGTCTCTAGGATTTTAATAACTTCGTGGGTTTGTAAAGCATTTTCTCTAAACTGGACCTTGAAATGTGGTGTTTCTTCTCACAAGACTGAAAACATTCTTCACTAGTGATAATTTCTGGTTCTTGTGTTGGCCTCCTGTGAACTCTCCTGGATCAAGAACAGAGATTTACAGGACGGAATAGTGTCATTTCTGACAAAAATGGCCATTTTTTTCTTAACCGACCAACATATTGAACTGAAAATGCCAATTTGAAAACAAACAAAAAACCACAAAACCTCACCCAACCCTGCATTCTCATACCTCCACCCCCCACCTCGTCCTTGATGCTCCTAGGCAGAATATGGATCTATTAGGTGCCATTCTGTAATGGAAACTCAAAGGTCAAAACTTAACAGGAGAAGAGGCTTTTATCCATTAACACAGAGCAAAGACAGATTTTGCTGTGATGAACTGGCATTAGAGCAAGACGTTTGCAGTGAGATGACAGGTAGAACCTATCCAACAGACAGAGAGATCCAAGATACAGGTGTATTATTATTGTCTCTTTACTTCAGGGGGGGTCAAATGACAACTTTGCTCACATACTTACCACGGGTGCTGATGCTATGCTGCCTATGACATTGGTTAGGCAAAAAGGCTTATTCACCCCTGATGTTGTCTGATCTGTTTCCCTGTAAAATAAGGGGGAAATGCCACTCTTTTCCAAATAATAGTATTTTTTTGTTCTGATAGTTTTGCTATAATATCTCTCAGAGCTAGGATGCTAAACATTTGAGGCAAATATGACTACAGTGTTTGTGTGGCGTGTGTTTTGCATCCACTATGGCTTATGACTTTAATATTTATGAATCTGCCATCATTCTGTGCTTGGGCTAGTTTAAATCTAGCAAACTCATGCTAAAATCAAGGGCAATACATGTCCTAAAGCAATCTTTAGGATCTGTGATCAGTCATCTCCCTGTTTGTTCTTACCCTGCTGTATTTGAGGTGTCCTGAGGCCAAATTTTTTTCCAATCCATTGTATCTGTTTTAAAACATACAACTGAGGCTACCCGAGAGGCCATCCTGATGATTCTTAGGGTTGTGCATGCGCATCTGGGAGCTGTTTGATGGTGTGCTTTAAAGTATGCTCATAGCATCTCTTACCTGCAGTGTTGCTGGACTTCAATCCTGTCCATCTTTATATGTCTCCTCCCACCTTGACGTGGTGGTGCTTACCCAGGGGTAGGAAGAGTTTGAGAGCTGCTGAGGAAGCCTGAGTTAAAACTGGCACAGTGGCACCTGGTCACAAAAGGAAGGTGACCAAGAGATGCGGAGCCCTCCCTGAGCCTCAGACCACACCAGAGCTGGCTTGGGTATGCAGGAGAGGACCATGTGCCCATGGATGTGCATGGTAGGCTCTGTGCTGTCCCACTGCCTGTGTGAAGTTGCACAGTTATCATCCTGGCTTGCATGGAGGCTCCCATTATAGCTGTTAATATGGGTGTCTCTTATGTAATACTGAGAATGGTTTCATTTCTGAGAGCTCAGCTGCAGCGTCTCTGAAAGATTTTTATTAGATAATGGTCTTGTTTTATGCTTTAATTTAACTAATTTGGATTAATACCTTGCAGAGCTTCCTCTGGTTTTCTCCTTGCAAGTACAGCTGTGATCCAGTCTGTAGCCTGTCCTATCCCTTCAGAGCTGTTCACTTTACACTGTCAGTAAGTGAATTTCTATGTTGCCTGGTTAAAAAAAAAAAAACTATCTTTTTAAAATTTAGAGTAGTGAGTAGGTCTTGCGTGGAAAGTGAATGACACCTTAGGAAAGACCCCTTATATTTCAGAAGAGCTGTGTCTGATCTCTCCATAAGCAGTTCTGTCTTGCTCAGGAAACAGATTATTTTTTTTAACCAGCTCTGTGACTAGCTAGATTTTTAATTTTTTTTAAATGTCTTTAAAAAAAAACATCCCGACACTTTGCCACTAAGAGTGTTATCAAAATTGAAGGTCCTTACAGATTCTTTCTGATTTTAATTCCTTTATGGTAAGACTTTAAAATAAAATTCTTTTGTGTAAATAATACTGGCCACTTACGTGTCTAAGTATCTGCTGGGGAGGTATTTTTTAGAGTGATCTTCAGACTGAAGACATCTTGCAGCTTCTGCAAAGCACAGAAATGCAACTTCGTGGCCTCTTTGGAATAAGCAGGCCACCTGCCTGTCTCTGAATAGCTTGCTTCTTGTAGTGCCTAGGAATTAGATAAACAAGAATAAATTCTGAGCATCAAGTGTGCAAATTTTGAGAGACTGTGCTTGGTAATTTTGATGCAAAGAGCAGGGTCTCTCCAGAAAGAACATCTGCATGATATGCCTGGCTGTCCTTCACAGATTGTTCCTCGGAGGCCAGATCTGTTAACCTTCAAAATCAAAGAGGATGCTTCCAAAACCTCTTGGTCTGCTCAGAGGTGAGAAGAGAGCATTCTATATCCACTGGTTATTTCCCTCAGTGTGGCTTAAGAAAAAAAAAAAAAAGGCAGCAAGACAGCTGTTCTCCTTATGTCTTCCCCTCCTCCAATCCTTCTCTGTCCCCTCTTTCCCCTGGCTTAGGACAGAAATAGACTTGCAATATGGAATTGCAGACCTTTCTTTGTAAAGCCCATCTTTTGACTCATGCAAGACAAAGAAACATGTTAAAGATCAGAGTGGCATACAAAGTCATCTTTCCTTTACTAAAACTACAGGTATTGGGTAATAGAAGGAAATGTGGAGTAATCCTGAATTGAGCGGTGACTGAAGAATGCCCACAAAATAAAATAAATGTGGGAGTGAAACAGAGGCATAACTCTTGTTGCCTCCCTCTACCTGCCTTTGGTGAAGCTAAGAGAAAGGAAGAGGAGAAGTGGCACTAAATGACAAATTAAAATACTGTAAGCTTCAAAGGACAGATCAGTTTGAACAACACATTGCTGTTCATTAGGGTGCTTGTTTGGGAAGTGAACAGGAGCATGTAGCCCTAGAGCCTGCCATGTGTCTATGTGTTACTTTGACATTGCTCTGGCCAATAGAAAGGGACCATTGTGTAATGAATGGCAGATGCCTGCATTTTAAAGCAGTTTACAAACTTTTCTATTACTTTAGTTTTCCTTATAAAAACTGATCTGGTAGAGAAGGGCATATAAATCTTGTCAGAATTTAAATGAAAATCCACAGTAGTCTATGTGGAGAAGTGTCCTGTCTCCCAATCTGAGTAGTAACACACCATTCTAAATCAAGTAAATTTAGAGTGGACCTAAAATGATGTAAAAGCATTTTACATTCTATTTTTTGTTCATTTTTATTAATACTTTGAATAATAAATCCCTCCTTTTAATCTTTATGCTGCTAGCTCTTACTTGTTTACCATTTTAAACTTCACAGGTTTTTTTGTGAGGTTTGCTTCTTTAACCATGAAGTAGTCAGGGTTTTATGTAATTATGAAGCCCTGTGTTTCCTTGGAAAACTAGGACACAAATTTCCCGGGAGGAATTAGCAAATAATTAAAATCTTGAGGAAATAAAACAACAATGAAACAACAGCCAAAAGGGTTACTGGTCTCTGATATTTGACAGCATTTTGATTTGGTTTGTTGTTAAGTATTTCAACTAAGGGATGTTCTGTGCTTGACTCTGTGCTTCTGTGTTGGGGTTTAGGAAAGTAGATGCAAGAAGAATTGGACTTAATGAGTTCTGCCCTGCATCTTCCAAGGTTACTATATACCCATCTGCTTTATAGTTTGTCATCCCCCTCCTGTTCTGTGTTCTTAATTTCTTTGTCCTCTGTTTTCCTTTACTTTAGGCAAACAGTATTCACACCACTGTTTGATACTCCTGTGCCTCTGCCAGAAGCAGAATGACATAGTTGTGTCGGTTTTGCCTTTCCTTGTGCTCACCTGTGTCTGTATAGCTCCACAAAATAAAGTTTAAGGTGACCTTTCTTGCTCTTTCCTCTTCCCTGGATGGGACAAGTGTTCTGTTTTCATTAATCTCTACTGTAGAATCTGAATTCTGGGAAATTTTGCTGTGGTGTCTCTTGGGAACATTTTTACTTAAGATTGCTGTGTTGAGTTTATAAGGCAACGTTTTCATAGCAGGAGAGGGCTGCAGGGGTGGCTTCTGTGAGAAGGCAGCAGGAGCTGCCCCTGTGTCCAACACAGCCAGTTCCGGGTGGCTCCAAGACAGACCTGCCACTGGCCAAAGCTGAGCCCAGTAGCAACACTGGTAGCACCTATGTGGTAACATATTTAAGAAAGGGTAAAAACCACTGTGCAACAGCAGCTGCGAGAGAGGAATGAGAAAATGTGAAAGAAACAACTATGCATATGCAGACACCAAGGTCAGTGAAGAAGGAGGAGATACTCCAGGTGCCAGAGCAGATTCCTCTGAGCCTGTAGTGAAGACCATGGTGACACAGGTTGTCCCCCTTGCAGCCCATGGAGGACCATGATGGATCAGATATCCACCCTGCAGCCCGTGGAGGACCCCACGCCAGAGCAGATGGATGTGCCCCAAAGGAAGCTGTGACCCTGTGGAGACCCCACGCTGGAGCAGGCTCCCAACAAGAGCTGCGGCCTGTGAAGAGAAGCCCATGCTGAAGCATGTTTTCTAGGATGACTTGTGACTCCGTGGGGGACTCACACAGGAGCAGTCCATTCCTGAAGGACTGTACCCTGTGGAAAGGATCCACACTGGAGCAGTTCTTGAAGAATTGTAGCCCATGGGAAGGACCCACGTTGGAGAAGTTCTGAGGGACTGTATCCCATGTGAGGGACACTATGCTGGAGCAGGGGAAGAACATGAGGAGGAAGGAGTGGCAGAGACAATGCATGATGAACTAACTGCAACTCCCCTTCCCTATCCCCCTGCGCTGCTCAGGGGAAAGAAGTAGAGCAGTCAGGAGTGAAGCTGAGCCTGGGAAGAAGGGAGGGATGGGGGGAAGGTGGTTTTGGATGCATTCTTATCCTACTCTGTTTGAATGGCAATAAATTCAATTATTTTCCCCAAGTCAATTCTGTTTTGCCCACGATGGTAACTGGTAAGTTATCTCCCTGTCCTTGTCTCAATCCATGAGCTTTTTGTTGTATTTTTCTCCCCCCATCTTCTTGATGAAGAGGGAGTGATAGAGAGGCTTGGTGGGCACCTGGTGGCCATCCAAGGTCAATCCATCACAGATGCCTGTTCCATTTCTCCTCAGGAGTCTGAGATCAGCCTATATGTCTCATGGTGCATGTATCCCCTGCAAACTGGGCTTTCTTGCTGGATGTATTGCCAAGGGAGGAAAAAGATAAAAGAATGGAGACATAAGGCCTCTGAACTACAATGTTGTCATGTTTTGGGCATCAGGACAAACTGATATCTTAAAAGTTCAGATCTCATACAAAACTTTTTGTGGTTTGTTTATTTGTGTAGTTTTTTCCTTTTTTTGTGGAAAGGAAGCACTTCTGATTTAATCTTTTTTTACATATTGTATTATCCTGTCTACTTGCTAGTGCTTAATTTCTGTAGAATCAGGGGCAGTGGAGATAAATATTACAGGACTTACACTTTGCTGGACAGTACTTACTAACTGCGTTTTCACCTAGTTACCTGTGACCATCTAGTCTTAATTATTTAAAGAAAGAAAAAGAGAATTTGTAATCCCATTTGGAGATGGCAAGGGAATAGCTGTCCATGCTTTGCAACTGGCTGCGTATTACATGTTAAACCACTGCACATGAGAAGCAATTCAAAAGACAGTTAAAGCTAAGGAGTCTGTGTGTGTATATGTGCACATTATGTATACATCTCTGAAGCTGACTTTTATGCCAGAAGTACCTTTCTCCTCTAAGGAATAATCATTTCAGTGATCACAGCCTGTCATGTTGAAGGACTGATGTAGAAAAATCAGGTAAACTGTAATAGTAGAAAGCTAAGAAGCAACAAACTGTGCAGAGTAGGCTCAATTACTGACCTTAATTTCTAAACTGAGGTGTGTGTCTAGAAGCATATGAGTGAATTATGCTCAGATTTAATTCTGAACTCAATATATTGTATTAATGATTTTTGGAACCCAACCTGTCAAGCATCAGTTACGTGTGTTAGTGAGACGTTTAGATAGGACTTGGTAGCCTTTTTTGGTTTAGCAGATGAATTTATTGCTCCTATCATGGAAAAAGGGAGTGTCCTTAGCTGTAGCATTCAGGTAAGAATGCTGCTGGTCTTCTCCTTCAGCTGTGAAAATTTGTACCTGAAACTGTATTACATCTTTCAGTTGTCCTTGTTCCTTATACACTGAGACCTCCTTGTTTTAAAGTTTTTTGTAATACACGAGGTAGCCATTGATGTTAGGAGGTTGAATTAAAAGTTTCCTGTATCCTAATAATCTTAGAGAGTCCCTCCACACTACATAAAATCCAGCTCATTTCCTTCCACCCTGAATTACTAATCAAGTCGGTGAAAGGCACAATGGCTCCAGCTTGCATGGAAAGCTCTAGGGCTTTTGGTATGTTGTAAGCAGAGTAGAGGGAAATCCACTCCAGGGGCCTGATGAAATGAATACTGATTCACTTTTAGCTTTGATCTCTGGCTGGAAAGGTTGGCTTATTCCTTAAAAATATTCTTTTTCATCTTCTTTACAGCTCCTTTCCTGAGAGTATGCGTATGAGTTCTCAGCTGAACATAAATGAGTTATGGTGACCAAGGGACGGAGTTTGCTGATGACACAAAACTGGGAGGGGTGGCTGACACACCGGAAGGCTGTGCTGCCATTCAGCAACACCTGGACAGGCTGGAGAGTTGGGCAGAAAGATACCTAATGAAGTTCAACAAAGGCAAGTGTAGGCTCCTGCACCTGGGTAGGAATAACCCCATGCACCGGTACAGGTTAGGGACTGACCTGCTGGAGGGCAGCTCTGAGGAAAGGGACCTGGGAGTCCTGGTGGACAACAGGATGACCATGAGCCAGCAATGTGCCCTTGTGGCCAAGAAGACAAATGACATCCTGGGGTGCATTAAAAACATTGTGGAAAGCTGGTTGAGGGAGGTTTTGCTTCCCCTTTACTCTGCCCTGGTGAGGCCGCATCTGGAGTACTGTGTCCAGTTCAAGAAGGACAGGGAACCGCTGCAGGGGGTACAGCAGAGGGCTATAAAGATGATTAGGGGGCTGGAACACCTTTCTTATGAGGAAAGGCTGAGGAACTTGGGTCTTTTTACTCTGGAAAAGAGAAGACTGAGGAGGGATCTCATCAATGCTTATAAATAATTAAAGGGAGGGTGCAAGGAGGATGGCACCAGTCTTTTTTCAGTGGTGCCCATAAAATCATAGAATCGATTAGGTTGGAAAAGACCTTTAAGACCATCTAGTCCAACCATTGACCCTACTCTACCAGGTCTGCCACTAAACCATGTCTCTAAGCACCACATCTACACGACTTTTAAACACGTCTAGGGATGGTGACTCAGCCACATCCCTGGGCAGCCTATTCCAATGTTTGATAACTCTTTCAGTGAAAAATTTTTTCCTAATGTCTAGCCTAAACCTCCCCTGGTGCAACTTGAACCCATTTCCTCTTGTCCTATTGCTAGTTACTTGGGAGAAGAGATCAGCTCCCATCTCACTACAACCTCCTTTCAGGTAGTTGTAGAGGGTTTTCCCTCAACCTTCTCTTCTCCAGACTAAACAATCCTCATTCCTTCAGCCAGTTCTCATAAGGCATGTTTTCCAGACCCCTCACCAGCTTTGGCCTTGTTAAACCTCATGCAGTTGGCTTCAGCCCATCGACCCAGTCTGTCCAGATCTCTCTGCAGAGCCTTCCTACCCTCAAGCAGATCAACACTCCCGCTTAATTTGGTGTCATCTGCAAACTTAGTGAGGGCGCACTCAATCCTCTCGTCCAGATCATCAATAAAGATATTAAACAAGGCTGGCCCCAAAACTGAGCCCTGAGGAGCACCGCTTGAGACCTGCCGCCAGCTGGATTTAACACCATTCACCACAACTCTCTGGGCTCGGCCATCCAGCCAGTTTTTAATACAGCAAAGAGTACACCTGTCTAAGCCACGGGCTGCCAGTTTCTC
>VFFE01008647.1:0-20558 GCA_008921705.1 Burhinus oedicnemus
AGTCATTTTGCTGACGTCCTTCCTTACTTCACCATGAATTGAAAACTCTATCATTTCATGGTCGCTAAGCCCAAGACGGCCTCCGACCACCACATCACCCACCAGATCTTCTGGTGAGCAGCAGGTCTAGCAAGGCACCTCCCCTGGCAGGCTCACTTACCAGTTGTGTCAGGAAGTTACCTTCCACACACTCCCGGAATCGCCCAGACTGTTTCCTCTCTGCTGTGTTGTATTTCCAGCAGATGTCTGGTAAATTGAAGTCCCCCACTAGGACAAGGGCTGGGGACTGTGAGATTTCTGTTAGCCGCTTGTAGAATGCTTCGTCTATTGCTTCATCCTGATTGGGTGGTCTATAACAGACTCCCAACAGGATATCTGTCTTGTTGGCCTTCCCCCCCCATCCTTACCCATAAGCACTTGACCTCGCCTTCACAGTCATTGAGCTCTATGCAATCAAAACGCTCCCTAACATACAGAGGCACCCCACCACCTCTCCTTCCCAGCCTATCCCTTCTGAAGAGCTTATAGCCATCCATTGCAGCACTCCAGTCATAAGAGTCATCCCATCATGTTTCTGTGATGGCCACTATGACATAACTATCCTGCTTCACAATGGCTTCCAGCTCCTCCTGTTTGTTGCCCATGCTGCGTGCATTGGTGTAGATGCACTTGAGCTGGGCTATCGATTTCTCCCCCAATGTTGGCATGCTGCCCTTAGGCTCATCTCTAACGAGCTTGATTCTATCCCCTTCCCCCTTCGTACCTAGTTTAAAGCCCTCGCAATGAGCCCTGCCATCTCATGAGTGAGGATCCTTTTCCCGCTTTGAGACAGCTGAATTCCATCTGTTGCCAGCAGGCTCAGTGCCGTGTAAACCTCCCCATGATCAAAAAAACCAAAATTCCACCAGTGGCACCAGCCTCTGAGCCATGTGTTTAAAAGGTGTGTTTTCCTGTTCCTCTCAGTGTCCTTCCCTGCCACCAAAGGGATTGAGGAAAACACTACCTGTGCTCCTGATCCCTCGACCAGTCGCCCCAGTGCCCTGAAGTCCTTTTTAATTGTTTTTGGACTACTGTCTGCAACCTCATCACTGCCCACTTGCACGACCAGGAGTGGATAATAATCAGAGGGCCGTACCAGACCAGGGAGTTTCCTAGTGATATCCCTAACCTGGGCCCCAGGGAGGCAGCAGTCTTCCCTGTGGGATGGATCTGGTCGGCATATGGGGCCCTCTCTTCCTCTCAGAAGGGAATCGCCTACAACGATTACCCTTTTTTTCTTAACAGAAGCAGTCCTAATGCGTGGGACTGACCGACTCACCCTATGCAATCCCCTGGAAGGATCTTCACCTATCTCTTCATTTGCCTGGCCCTCAAGTTCCACAGCCCCATACCTGTTACGTAAGGGCAACTGGGAAGGTGAGGGAGGCCAGGAGGGGATTTGCCTGCCTCCCCAAGCAGGGACCTGTTTCCAATCCCATCATCTCTTAGTTCTTCTCCTCCTGCCTGGTGGCAAAAGAGGAGGGGATCCTTTACTTCTTGTGGGTCCTCTCTCTGCTGCCTTGGCCTCAGGGTGTGGCTCCACCAATCTATCTCCCTCTCACACTCTCTGATACTCCTGAGCCTGTCCGCTTCCTCTCTCAGCTCTGCTACCAGGCTAAGCAGGTCATTCACCTGGTCACACCGCACACAGGCGTTGTCTCTGCTGTCCTCCAGTGCGAGTGACAGGCACAGGCACTCCCTGCAGCCAGAGACCTGCATGGCTGCATGTTTTTCTAGAAGCTCCATCTGGGTTGCCACATTCCTTCTCGCAAGGGATTTCGGACGAGTGGTAACCATGGCTAGGTCCTCTTCTGGGAGGGCAATGGCCACTACTTGCGTAGAGTTTGCCTGTTGAGCCAGGAGGGGCACTGGTTACCACCAGTTGAACTTACCTCGCTGAGTGCTGACTGAGTTCCTTGGGGTGCAGCAACCGGTCGCCACGCTCCGGAAGGGCACGTTTAGAACTGCCGCGGGTGGTGCTAGCTCCACCCCTGCCACGTCAGTAGCCTTCCCACAAGCTGCTGGTGCTGGCATGAGCTAGCCGCTTCTCTGGGCTTCAAGAACCCCAAAAAAGAGCTCTTTGACAGCCTTTTTCACCTCGATCCCCTTCCCAGTGCAGACTTAACTGCACTGGAGCTGGTCTCCTCAAGGAGTGATAGGACAAGCGGTAACGGGCACAAACTTGAACACAGGAAGTTCCATCTAAACATGAGGAGGAACTTCTTTCCTTTGAGGGTGGCAGAGCACTGGAACAGGCTGCCCAGAGAGGTGGTGGAGTCTCTGACTCTGGAGACATTCAAAACCTGCCTGGACACCATCCTGTGCAACCTGCTCTAGGTGAATCTGCTCTGTCAGGGGGTTTGGACTAGATGGTCTCCAGAGGTCCCTTCCAACCCCTGTGATTCTGTGATTCTGTGATTCTGTGACTTAAAAAGTGTCTGCTTGCTGTGGCTGAGCCTTGGTAACCAGGTGCATGATTATTCTGACTTTAGTCCAATTCCAGAGTAAAATATTGTTAGCCCTAATGACATCACTGTTTTTTGAGATAAATGCAGACTGAATGTATATTATTTCCTTCCTTTTGTGAGTACAGATATCCACATGTATCCTGAGGACATATTTATATGACAGTAATCGAGAGGCTGTGCAGACCAAGATGGAAAGAAAGGCCTGCTGAGCTGCAGAGGGAAAAACACCACCGGGGAGACTTATGGGCTGCTAAGTCATAGAATAGGGTTCCAACCACTTACTGCCTCTGCTGTGGGATGCCACGTTTGCTGCAAGATCCTCATCAGGATCAGGCTCTAAAAGGTTTGTTAAGGACATGGACATTAATCTTGTGCTGCCTTTATCATTCAAGGGGAGAAGCTATTGTGTGCTCTGAATAATTAAGAAGTTCTCATAAACATTGAGTTTTTGTTTCTTTGCCTGGTTTACTGAATCAGATTGAGTAGAATGAATAGCGTGTCATCACTTTACTTAACAGCAGTCTGCGTAGCTGCTACCTGTACAGGGAGTTTGTTCTCATATATGCTGCTGGATAGGTGTTTCAAGAATCAAATGCATGGGATTTATAAATCACACACACAGTCAGTGATTGTATTCTGTAACAAAGTAAATCTAGTATCATCTAGAATAAATATTTATGAAGATGAAAACTTTTCTGGAATCTGAAATTGCAGTAGAAATAGCTTGGGTTACATCCTGCATGAACCTCTCTACTTTTTGATTACACAAAACGTAAAGCATTCTTTACCCCACCTCCCTAGCTTTCCTTGACCTCTGTTTTCCTCACAGGTCTGGGCAGTGAAATGTGTGCCACCATAGTCCTATGCAAGAACAACTAATCAAATACCACAAACCACTATTCAATTACTGGTGACTTCTGTATATTAGCCATCTCCTGTTGTGTTAGCCAAGTCCTGTCAGCAATGGTGTCATGGTTTGGGCTGGGCTGGCCACTAAAGCGAATGACAGATGCTCTCTAACTGCTCTCCCAAATGAAAGAATGAGGGAGAGAGAGAGAGAGACTTATAAGTTGAAAAGAAGCTAAACTACTTTAATGAAATGTTAATAATAAAATAATAAAAATAAAATATAATAATATTAATAAGAAAATAATGAAATATATACAATATATACAAAACTAAATTGAGCTACCAGGATGACAATTGCATCACCGGCAGGCACTGGGAAAGTCCCAGACTGGACTCAGTGATGGACGGGAACTGGATTCTGAATCTGGATCCAGGAACATACAGATTGGGATCAAAGGCAGATGAACAGAGAGAGTTGTCCTCGGATGCTGGCCATTGAAGAAAGAGCTGACCCTTTGATCCCTCAGCTTTTATACTGAGCATGAGGCAGATGGGATGGAATACCCTGTTGGTCAGGTTTGGGTCATCTGTCCTGTCCGCTCCTCCCCGCAGGTATGATCCCGCTATGCTCTTCCACTTCTGACCCTCCAAGTTGGTGCATAGAAAGTTAGCTGGCCTTAGTTGTTATAGCAATAAGTATAAGCAGGAGCCTCTCTGCATACTATTCCTTGGTATTCACTATAAACATGAGATCATATCCGCTAGAAGCAGATACTGTCTGAAAAATATGCCATTAATTTCAGAAAGTTAGAAGAAGCTTAACTGAAAAGTAAAATCACTGAAAAGAAAATAAGTTCTGTTTTACCTCAAACCAGGACAAATGGTAAGAGGGTTTGGTCCATTTGGGGTTGACTGTTTTCTTTTGGGGTTGTCACGTCTGTTCTACCGCTACAAGACCGTCACATGCCTCATGGAGAACATGTGATCATGCAACTCTCAAAGCTATGTGCAATTAAAGACTAGCAGAATAACTGAATAACTAAAAGAATACCACGCCACCCCTCAAAACAAATGTCAAAAAAAAAAATCATAACTTGTACGCTTGCAACGAAATGTCAAATATGGGATATTTCCTTGTGGAGTCGCTGGCTGCTGGAGGACCAGTCTTGGTAGAAAACTTGCAGCCAGTGCCAACAAATATGGCAGCATCTACTAGATGTTGATGGGATGTTGCTCCAATACACTATTTGGAGTCATCTGCATCGAAAGGTTTCCATGCAATTAGAGGGATGTAGGCTGTATAACGGAGTCTGCTACTTGTGCCTTCCTGAGTAAGAATTTGAATGACAGCGACAGATGGAAATAGCTTTCTTTATTAAAAAGCTGGTGAATAATGGGAGGAGTGGATTGCAGGGTAGTTAGAGCATCTTCTGTGTTTTCAAAGGTATCAGTAGGACTCCTATTCACCTGTCCTGGATGAAGATATTTTTTAATCAATATGCCAGGGTTTGGCCTCTGTGGGCAACAAAGAACCATGTGGCTGCCCGCTCAACTCCCATGGCAGTGGGGGAAAATCGGAAGAAAAAGGCAAAACTCATGGATTGAGATAAAGGCAGTTTAACAGAACAGCAAAGGAAAGAGGAAAACAACAACAATAACAGTGATGGAGGAATGTACAAACACGGTTACTGTACCAGCGCTCACCCGACCGGACCCCGGGAAGCCCCAGCCCGCTCCCAAGCTGCAACTTCCTCCCCCTCTCCCGGCCAGCTCCCTGGCTGTAGACTGGGCATGGTGTCACATGGTATGGAATACCTGTGTCCCCTGCCAGAAAGTTAACACTATCCACGCTGGAATCAGGACACAATAGAATTCAGTTTTTGTTAGGGAATGCATTAGTGGAGACAACAGGAACACCTCAAATGAGAAAGTCTTCCATCTGAAAGAGATGAGCTTGTCCAGATACTGTGCAGAGGAGTATTATTTTTGAGGGCAGTGCAATCAATTGCCTTCAGTTGCCTTTCTGAAGACCTTCTTTACCATTGCTTTAATTTCAACAGTATGGATTAAGAGTCTAATTACAAAGAATAATGGTAAGTTTAAGAAAAGTGTGTGGTAAAGCTCTGGGCATTGGAAAATGTAGCATAGTGATGGCCTTCTGTCGCAACCATGTGGAGTTTCAGTATGGTGACATTTTGGAAAGTTTAGTTTCAAAGCAAGGCTTTCCACTTGATCTAAAAAAGAAATTTCTGGTCCTGCTGAGATCCAACAAAGCCATTCTGAATCCATCCAGCAGGCAATAGTGGTGCCTGCAAGAGCAGTGACACATCATGAGGGTAGTCAACCAAGGTAACCAGAGAGGCTGGGGAATATAAATCCTTCAAGATATTAAAACTTTACTGGACAACTTTTTAGCTGCCTGCTTCAATTGGACCTCTTTTCTGCAGATTGACTGAATGAGCTCCTGAAGTCCCTTCCAACCAATGTGACTGTATGATATTGTGTGCTGTCCATTCATTTGTATTTTGGCGGGGGGGAGGAGAGGGGGGAGGGGAAGCTTAGGGATGGTACCAAGGGATTAAAAAAATGGGACTAGAGACACAAGTAAGATATGGTCTCCAGAGCAGACAGAATTTAGCAGTGCTATCTCTGGTATGAGTATGGAACTGAGACCTGCAGCTGTTATTGTCTGAGTTCTCACTGTGGAGGTGCCCAAGAAGCTGGTGAATATCCTGTAATATCAGTAATTCTGAATATGATGTAATACCTAGTCAAAACAAAGAAGAATTTGGGACACTTCAGAAAGCATGTTTCTCTTAATCCAAGTTCTTATATTTGAGTAAAATATGATTATTGCTTATGAAGAAGCTGAGGGTTGGTTTCTCAGCGCCAAACTCTGATCATAGAAGAGTCAGGGTTGAAGGGGTCCTCTGCATATTTTCTAGTCCCATCCTGCTGCTCAAAGCAGGGTCAGCCAGAGCCTGATACATATCTGATATGAAAACAACAGTTTTGGAAGGGACCTATGTGGTGTGACTTGTCCTGAATATTAGGAGGCATGATTTAATGCTCCAGGAGATCTTGTCAGTCTCTGGTCCTAAATTACTAATTTTGCAGGAAGAAAAGCTGAAGTTCCCCTCTCAGGAGCCTAGTTTTGATGATGATTAGTGCACAGTTCAGACTTGTCTGTCATGTTGCTTTCAAGCACATGCAAGCCTGGTGATAATGCCTTTTTTGGAGTCCAAGATTAAATCGTTTTGCATTACATCACATCCTTCTCCAGGTCACTCCATCAATATGAAGGGGCCAAGTAGAGTTTGTTTCTGAACTGAGGTACTCTTTAGAAAGTGGTATAGAAAACCAGGCAGGGGTTTTTCCTGCTATTTCCACACAATGTGGAAAATGTGTGACTAGTATGACATGATGTTTGTTACCTGCATAAATGATTTATGGTCTTTAATTCTCATGTTTAAGCTTGATTGTAACCAGTCCCTTGTTGTGGTAGGTCAGAAACTTCCTAGTATCCTAAAAGAAAGGAGTTCTCCTTTAGACACCATTAATTTTATTCTGAAAGAGTTTAAACCTTTCAGGAGCACTAAATGGCAGGCTTGCAGATTTCTGGATTGAGTGAGGAGCCAGTGTTTGATACATAACACTGTACCTTGAATTTGTCTTTTTCCTTCTTCCCTTTAAATAAACAAATGGTACCATGGCAATGATAACGCAAAGCAAATGAGTTTCCTTATTTCTCTGTCAGAACTAGGAAGGTGGGAGATCATAATACGAACTGGCTGTCATGTTTCAAAGTGTGCGCAACGGAACTATTACCAGCCTTGCTGTCCAATGGTTATCTTACCAGCAGGTGTGGATTTACACTCCTGTAGAGTTTAAAAATATTGTGAACACATTCTTTAATATGCAATTTGGAGTTAATAAACCACATTCAGCTGCCATGTTCCTTATGTTCTCAGGCTGTTTTCTGCTTCAGTAACTTCCTTGTTCTCCTCCCATCCTCACTCCAGTTATGTTACATTTTGACCTTCAATGTTTTTTGTCCAAAAAAACAGCTGTCTACCTACCCTTGTCACTAAACTCCTGTTTTGCCTTGAGGCAGATACTAATATGCATATGCAATGTATTCCAGGGCTGAGGTTCCTACACAGTTTATACTCGCAGCTCAACAGTGTTATAGATCTCTGTTTTACACGGTGCCAACAATTTTATGAGTTTACTTTAGTTTGTATTCCAAAGCAGTTGCTTAAACCATGAATTTGCTTTGTTGGCTTACAAACAAGCAATTTGTTGTTTAAATTCCCTTGATATGGGGTGTTTAATGTCTGTCACAGGTTCGTCTTGCTATCGGAAAGTTTCATAAGAAAGGTACCACTTCCTTAAAATTATAGAATCCAAGATTGCTATTTCCCCACTGCACACTGCAGCCCCAGTCTTTCAGGCACACTTCTACTCACTTACATAAGTAATCTGCTTTCAAGGGGACTATACATAGGAAAATGATAGTGCACATCTGAGTGTTGGTGTGATTCAAACTATGACTAGATTATCTCTGCAAGCAGTGTCATTTTGTTCAGCTCCAGTTTCTGAAGCTGCAGGTAATATGAGCTATTTTACATCTAAGTAGAGTGGTAGGTGCACAAGAGTTGCAGGTTTGTTATGAAACAGCACTCTTTACTGGATTCCCTTTTTGTGCAGTCACCACATTCAAGAGTTGTGGAGTTTGCCAACAAAACAAAACAACCACTTTGCATCTTCAAATATTCTTCCTTAGTAGTAAAATTAAAAATACTACACAACACATTGTGAGTTATCCCAAGGCCACCTATTTGCTTCATAAGACAGGTAGTTGTAGAACTGGCTTGCATAGAATATAGGATGATAGAAATCGGAACCTTCTGAAAAAGTGCTTTTCCTGTATCAGATACATTATGCTTGGTATAAGAGTTATGCTGATAGTGTTGCTTGTTTTTCTGTCTACTCCTTATTTCCTTATCAATATTAAACACTGAGATGGGGGGGAGATGGCTCTTGACAAAATCACTATGCTGGGTAAAACTGGGGATCGTAATGAATCTGAGTTAAAGCTTCCAGAACTCTGAAAAAAATGCCCATCAATGACCTTTGATAAACTTACTGCTCTGAAAATGCCAAAAGGTTAATTTGGTGTTGCTACCTTAGGTAAAACACAATATTGCCTTTCCACACTACCTACTTATTCTGAATTGGATTCTGTCTATCTTTCAGCTAGTGTAAACTTGGCATAAACTCTGAATTACTGGTTTGGTTAGCTAATGTCACACGTGCTGAATGTATCTGATCTAAATCAAATGCATATTGGAAATGCACTTATTGGATACTCACAACTAGAAAGAGACAATCTGGGAATGGAATGGATAAAACTGCTTGTTGGCAATATCAGTCCTTTTCTAAATCAAATAAGCAGGTAATGAAATGACTCAGAAATGTCTGATGATGGGTTTATGCCAGGTCCTAGAGGGGTTACTAAATGCACAACTTTGTGCTCTTTGAATTATTCCCATTCTGTCAAGGGACTGCCTCAGGGTGGGTGAAGTAGTTTTGCTTCATAATATTTTCAGAGTACTAAGCTCCAGGAACTTGCTGACCTGCCAGTTGGTGAAGGAAATCAGAACAAACATACACAGTTGCCTGAGCACTCCTGAATTACTATGTGCTGCACTGAACAAGCCAGGAGATCTCCTCCTGCTCTTTCCCAGCTCCTTCACTGTTTAACACTTTATCCTTTGTTTTCTTGATTATACTGGCACAGCTGTTTGTGCACCTGTATGAGAAACTAGACCCAGGAAATAGATCTCAGTGAAGCAGTGTGAGCAAAGCATGTGAGTGGATGGGGTGTGTGTTGCTTTGTTATTATTTTTTCTTTTTTTAAACTGATCCTGCTTTGAGAAACTTAAGCGGAGTCCCCACAAAATGTGCAAGTGTCTGAGACCAGAGCTTTGCCAGCTGAGAGAATTAGAAACTAAGGGGTCCTAAATGTTGTTTGATCAACGGGAAGTTGAAGATGACTTACGCTCAGCTACAAACACTGATTTTTAAATGCACTTTGCCTCTAAAGCACTAAGGATTTTTGTTAGCTTAAAAACAGATGAGTGACCAGATAGATTTTAATGACAATAAACAATAGGAAGGTGATGTACACACAAATGAAGCCGTTTACAGCAAGTGTCTACGGGACTCTTAACTTCCTTCTGTCCCTCATTATCAGGAGGTAATGGCAGCTCATACAGCATTTAACCAATGGAAGGGACTATTTGAAGGCAAGCTAAGTAATCTGCAGCTACCATGAACACTAAAAAAAAGCACTTTTTACTTTCTCACTACTGTTAAAAGCTCAGCTTTAACTTGAGGGGGGAGAGGTAATTTTGGAAACCTGTTTAGCTATTTGCAGCTTGAGAACTCACATACAAAGGCATATTTGTCATTTAATTCTTGCTGCAAGGCTTGCCAAGTACCCTGGGACTTTATTGAACCTGGGAGGGAGACTTCTTTACTTATGAATATGCTTTAAATTAGAAGTATGAACTGGCAGCAGAATTTTGAAGGCTGGGTGCACAACAGAGGGAAAGAGCAAATGGTAGACCACTGTTCATATCCACAGTTGAGGACATTTTTTATCCCTGGAAAGGTGTGCCCTTGTGGAGACTTTCAACATATAATTTTTTTCACCATGCTGCTCATTGTCCTTTTTCCTGAATGCCGGAGTTAGAAGCCTGCTTTATTGTTTCTCCGTTTTGATTTATGCTGAGTATCAGAGTCAGAGCACCTTAGACAGTGTGTGCTTGGCTGCCAATGCAATGGGAAGCAGAAGGAACTTTGGAAAAAGCTGAAAAATAAAATTCAGCTCAGGACATTATCTGCCACACAAGTAACTTCTTCCTTCTTTGTTAGGATAAAACTGAACTCCTAATGATCTGTTGAAAAACAGAGCAAAACAAAGAGCCCAATCCTAGCAAAGATACAGGCAGGGTCCTGTTGTGCAGGTGGGCAAAACCAGTCAGGTTTTCTATGGTAATG
Source organism: Burhinus oedicnemus (assembly GCA_008921705.1). Taxonomy (NCBI): domain Eukaryota; kingdom Metazoa; phylum Chordata; class Aves; order Charadriiformes; family Burhinidae; genus Burhinus; species Burhinus oedicnemus. Next base: position 10,425 of record VFFE01008647.1, read on the forward strand.
ATAAGCATAGAAACTACTTCTCTCCGAAGGCTGAAAGTAGTCATGTTTCTTCTCTGTGGGGGAAAAGACCTAACTCTTCTTTTCTTCACCTCCCCTTTTTGGAGCTGTTGTTTGAAACATCCGCATGGTGCTTCTTGCATCTGACATGCCTTGCTGTAGCCTTTAACATGGAATTGCCACAGCATCAGTAGCAGTCAGCAGTATTTGCAGGCAGTGAGCCCTATGCCCCAGCTACCACACTGAGGCTGTCTTCTTTTTGGTTTCTGACTGATCCCTCGGGTTAGTGTGGGTCATAGTGCACGTGCGAGCCCCATGAATGTACTCCAGCCTCTTCTGCATCCCATACAGGGTCACATAGTTCTTTCGACATAAGAATCCTCCACACTCCCAGGAGGGACAAATGGTCTTTCTGTGCTTCCTGAAAGGAAGTAGGAAAAGATTTAATTTCTGCCATTGCAGCTAAACAAGGAAGTCAAGCCTAAGCTCCTGGAGGTCAATGATAATGGTGCCTTTGTATCTTGTTCATAAGCATGTCCAACAAGTTGGTGGGCAAAGGGATCATAGGTCTTCCTTCATTCATCAGGTTTGTATCACTGATCTAAGAAAGCCATCTTGGTTCCTACTGTTTCAATTACATGATACATCATTCAGCTTGCTTTGAGGACACAAGTCACAAAGATATGAAATGAATTGCCATTACAAAGTAGATAATATTATGCCTCTGTTCTGCCTTAATCCTTAGAGAGAATGAGTGTCTTGTACACCTGATCTTTGGTTACAAATACCTCAGATCAAGGCCAGTCATTCCCTACACTTCTATTGTGTGGGCCTTCTAGCCTGGCCAAGTAGTCATCTGGTTCATTCACAAGTGCTACTGCACAGGTGCTGTGTTGCTACTGCAATGTATAGTTTACTTCCGTTACAGGAGAAACTTAGTTACTTGCTTTGTTGCCTTCGTATTGTAAAGAAAATGTATAATGAAGAAAAAATGTATGATGAAGAAAAAAAAAATCTAAGAATCCATGAAACAATTCATAAAGCAGGGATATCTACAACTTTGTAGCAGTTTACCACATGGTTTCAGGAGGTGTTTTGGGTGGGCTTCTGTGTAACTTTGAGTTTGCTTGTTTGTTTTTTTCCTTTACTGGAAGAATGTTTGTAGGTTTAAATCACCATTTTGGCTGAGGTGTAAGTTCTTTCACTTTGCTACAAAGAGCTATGAATGAAAACTAAGTAGCTGATGAGCAGGTATCATTAATGCTCTATGTTTCCCAGGTAGCAATGGAAGGGAGTGAAATGACACAGGGAGCTCTGAGAGGTCAATATGGCTTTAGTGACTGGAGAAAATTCAGCACAAACAGACAAAAAAGGGAAATGGGATTAAAGTGCTGACACTTTGTAAGACCTGCATGCTTGTGGCTTAAATGGGGCTTTCATTCATAAATGGATACAGTTTTGTATTTATTTGTGCATTTTTCAGAAAAATAATTTGGCTTCAAATTGAATAAATGCTGTAAGTTTGAAAGGGATAGTGGACGATGCAGAATATTTTTTCATGTAAAGTAGCATAAAATAAGTGCTAAGATCTTGAGATGCTAGCAAGTTGAGACAGATAAAAAGCTGTTACCATGGAGTGTAATAGTATTCATCCTTTATTAAGTCTCTCTAAACTTTGAATTTGAGGCCCAAGGGAACTGGGGAGAAATCTTTTCTTTGAGGGGTAAGTATTGTTTCTCAGGAATAGTTAGGGTAGAATTAACTCTACTTGAAGTCAGTCATTCCTGATGACCTTTAAATTTAGGGACATTTGCCTTCATCTTTCTGCTAACCACATTCACATTGCTTCTGGATTCTGGGCTGAGCAAGCACTGGGATGTGGCAAAACAGTAAGAATGAAAAGCTGAATTCTGCTGCTCTTCCATGAAGCACTTCCTCCTCTATGCATGTACCCAGGTAGTGCTAAGAAGCCAAGGCCTGGCCAACAGGTGATTTGCAGGGTCAGTGGCAGTTTTACAACAGTCAAGAACAGGACTTGCTGAAGATGTGCATGTTTTGCAAGACCCTAACATTCAGATGAGCGTTTGGACAACAAGCTGAACTGAAAGGACCCCCTGCGTACTTTAAGTTGCACAAGAGGCTGTCCTGTAAATACTAGTTAGGTTGCTACCTCTTTTCCTCAAAGGTGGTGCCTGTTCTTTTTTCTTTTCCCTCTACTTTTAGTAGGAAAACATCTAAATAGTTGCATCATCTGAGGAGAAACATGAATAAGATGAGCCAGGATGTGCCAATTTTCATCTGGTTTATTTCATTGTAGATTCATTCATCCTCATGGAAAACAGTAATTCTGTTCTTTATCACCAAACATCCAGCTCAGAATGAAAGGCATAACTGAAATCTGCACTTGAAGCATGCTGTGAAAGAAATCCAAACCCATTTATATAGTTCTAGGAAAGTTGCCTTTTCCTTGTGCACTAAGCTTTACCAGCTGCAAAGCTTTCCAGTAAGGACACTTAAGGATTCAGTAGTTGCAACATCAAAGATGGATAGACATAAGAGCTGAACTATCCATCTCCATGTGCTTCATCTACAGTTCTGTTTCCCTTTGACATAGCATATTAACATCTAGGGCTGCTAAATGTGCTTTATAAGTGCACATTGTAACTGACTTGCCAAAACCAAAGGTATTAATCTCTCTAATCTTCCAACTGGAAGTTTATGTTCCCACAGTTGTGTTGAATTTCAAATCAGCTACTGTGTGGCCACAGTAAATGAAGGGACAGACTTCCTGTAGGAAACTCTGAACTTTTTAATAGGTTAGTAAATTGATAAACCAATCTATTGTCTGTGAAAACAACTACTAAAGCAGTTACTGCTCCAAAACCTTACTAAAGGACGAATAGATAGGGGTTTTTTTCTGTTTTCAACTTCATCATCATTCACTGCAAGATTTACATGATTTTTCAAACAAGTTATCTTATACTGACATGGCAGGAAAAACACGTGGGAGTTGAGCATAGCTCATTATCTGTTATTCAACTACACCATGCTAGGACAGTGACTAACATACTGGGCTAGCAGGTGAAAGGGTTAAATCCCTGACAATTCTTGACTAAGGCCTTACTGTCATACACAAAAGCTCTACTTGCATCTTTCTTAGCTTCACTTGCATAGTTTTAGTAGAGTAGATAATAAGACATTTTGAAACATGTAATCTCTTGCCTGACAAGATTAAACAGGCTTTGAGCTAGCTCATTAGGCTTCCTGAGTAAGTCACTGATAATGGGAACTCAGGACAATTGTGACCAGATAACTGCCAAAGAACTAATTTAAACTGACCCCCTTTGTAACATTCCGGAGCCAAAGGACTGATGAGCTAATTCAATGACTATTTATGGACAAAGGAAGCCCGAAGTTCAACTGGTGGACAGCATGAGGAAGACTATGAACGGCTACCAGAGGGTGAAAAGACCCTAAGCCTAATTTTACTGCACATGCTTGGACTATGTAAATCAATTTTTACGAAAGACTGCCCTTCCAAGAAATCTGATGAATATGTATGTTTTTTTCTGTATATAAGCTGATGTGCTTTGCTAATCTGTTGGAGCACTCATGGCGGAGCGATGCCCAGTGCTGCCCAGCGCTGTATTAAAGAATGCCTGCTTAATAACAAGCTAGTTGTTATTGAGCTATTTATCTCAGAAAACCATCCCGATCAAGCCTCCTCCTGTGAGGAGTGTCAAAAGGTACGGGCTCAGTACTGACTTTGTTTCACAGGAGGTCCCCATTTAAACGAATTCCACAGAATCATACAATCATGCAATCATTTAGGTTGGAAAAGACCTCTAAGATCATCGAGTTGAACCATTAACCTAACACTGCTAAAACCACTATGAAACCATGTCCTTAAGTGTCACATCTACCCATCTTTTAAATACTTCCAGGGATGGCAACTCAACCACTTGCCTGGGAAGCCTGTTCCAATGCCTGATAACCCTTTCTGTGTCCTGGTTTGAGGTAAAACAGGACCAATTTTGTTCAGTAACTCTACATTTTAGCTACGCCTCTTCTAACTGCTGAAATTAACAGCGTATTGTGCAGAAAACTGTTCACTCTCAAAGTGATAAGACCCATGTTTATAGTTCATACCAAGGGATGGTGTGCAGAGAGGCTCTTGCTTATACTTATTGCTATAACAACCAAGGCCAGCCAGCTTTGTTATTTGCCCTCTTGGAGGGTCGAAGAGGAACAGTGTAGAGGGGTCACACCTGTGGGGAGGAGCAGACAGGACAGGTGACCCAAACCTGACCAACAGGATATTCCATCCCATCTGCCTCATGCTCAGTATAAAAGCTGAGGGATCAAAGGGTCAGTGCTCTTTTCTTCAATGGCCAGTGTCCAAGGAGGACTCTGTCTGTTCATCCGCCTTTGATCCCAATCCTGAATCCCGATCCAGAATCCAGTTCCCATCCGTCACTGAGTCCAGCCTGGGACTTCCCCAGTGCCTGCTGATGACATGTTCCTCATCCTTGGAGCTTGATGTGGTTTGGTATATATTTCATTATTTTCTTTTTTGTTATTTTATTATTAATATTTCATTAAAGTAGTTTAGTTCCTTCTAAACTCATAAGTCTCTCTCTCCTGCGTCTCTTTGAAGTGAGGTAGGGGAGAGCATCTCTCATTCTGCCTGAGTGGCCAATCTGGCCCAAACCACGACATTCTGTGAAGACATTTTTCCTAATATCCATCCTACACCTCCCCTGGTGAAACTTCAGGCCATTTACTCTTGTCCTATCACTTGTCACTTGGGAGAAGAGATCAACCCCCACCTCTCTACAATCTCCTTTCAGGTAGTTGTAGAGAGTGATAAGGTCTCCCCCTCAGCCTCCTTTTCTCCAGGCTAAACAACCCCAGTTCCCTCAGCCAATCCTCATAAGACTTGTGCTCTAGACCCCTCACCAGCTTTGTTACCCTTCTTTGGACACACTCCAGAATCAAAATGTCTTTCTTGTAGTGAGTGGCCCAAAAATGAATACAGTATTCGAGGTGGGGCCTCACCAGTGCCGAGTACAGCAGGACAATCACTTCCCTAGTCCTGTTGACCACACTATTCCTGATACAGGCCAAGATGCTATTGACCTTCTTGGCCACCTGGGCACACTGCTGGCTCATACTCAGCTGGCAGTTGACCAACACCTCCAGGTCCTTTTCTGCCAGGCAGCTTTCCAGCCACTCTTCCCCAAGCCTGTAGTGCTGCATGGAGTTGTCGTGACCCAAGTGCAGGACCTAGCACTTGGTCTTGTTGAACCTCATACCATTGGCCTCAGCCCATTGATCCAGACTGTCCAGATCCCTCTGTAGAGCCTTTCTACCCTCAAGCAGATCAACACACCTGCCCAACTTGGTGTCGTCTGCAAACTTACTGAGGTTGCACTCGATCCCCTTGTCCAGATCATTGATAAAGATATTAAACAAAACTGTCCCCAATACCAAACCCTTTCAATGCAAGATAATTGATGTTTATAGAACAGCCAACACACTATTCTGCATCACTGGCAACTTGTCCTTGGGATGTGAACTGAAGAGTTTGGAAGCCAAGCTGCTTTCTGTTACATGTTGGGCTCCATGCCTGTTTGATGGGGTTGTGAGTATGGAGACCTGCTGCTCCCTGTGTTGAGGATAAGCAGAGATGCAGCACCACACGTTTGTACGGGAAATTTCACAGCATTCTCCAAACTGTGCAGAACCTCCTCCCCACCAAACTCTGCATTTATGGAGCCTGCCTTTTCAGGGATATCAAAGATGCTCTCTTCAGATTTTCTCTCTTGTCTTGCAATACATTTGTATGTGATTTTTTTGCTTGTTGTTGGATTTTAGTTTGGTGCTAGTCTTGTTCTTTGACCCCACAGGTTCCATCTATGATACCTGTCTCATTTAAATATGAATTTCCCCAGGACTGTTTTTTCCTCAACTCATTTAGAGATTTGCAGTACAAACAGGCCGGTAAAGGAGCTTGTGCTGTTATGAGCTCATCTGGTCAGTAAGTATTTAATTCCACTGCTGGATCTCTCTTTAATTGTCCCTGAATTATGCTTTCATGAGTGCTCATGATCAAGATCTACAAACTGCAGACAGTAAGTATCAAGGGCTGTTATGCCTATTTGTCACACATCTCTACTTTATCAACTTACGTCTTCTGAATAGTTTTATTTTACATCTCAGTTCAGTTGTACTTGTCACTTCTCTGCCTTCTTCATGCACTCTCTATTTTCTCCTATTTATTTTCTCACCCACCCTAGAATCTTCTTTGTATAAGAAAATATACAGTATCCATGTCTCTAGTTGTTCAGTTTATGCAGCGTGGAAGAGCTTTTAAGATACTTGGGAATTACTCAGTCTCTTCTTTTTGTACTAATGGCATGGATAATAAGTGTATATGCACATCTTAGGCAAATCTTAAGATAAAATGATGTACATAGACATCAATAATATACATGAACCGGCAGATTTTAAGTGTAGCACACAGCTATATAGAAAAAATCTGCGGTTACTGGAGTAATAGTGTTTATTTGTATGTCTTGAACCAGGGTTAGGGACTTTGAGTGGAGTTTTCCATAGGGGAAATAGTTTTGTTAGCATAAGTTTATTGTGAATAATTTTCTGGGTTATAGAAGTTGGGTCAGCCTGCCTGATATATCCTTGAGTGTATATGTTTTGTGACTTTGCAAGGTGGTCAGTATTGTCTGTGCTCAGACAACATGTTACACTGTCAAAACCTATTGCAGAAGAATAGTATGGTTTGGAGGGTGTTTGGTGCTTTGTTGGGGGGGCATTGGGAGCATTGTTTTGTTTTGGGTTGTTTTTTTTAGCAAAGCCTAACAAAGTGAGAATTCACCTTCCACCTCCTGGAAAATTAAATATTCCACCCTCTTTCAAAAGATATATCTCTGTTAAGAAAAAAAAACCTCAGAATGCTATAAAAGTCAATAAAATCTCACCCCAAGAAAGGAAAAACACTTGAGGTGGGGGAAATTAGCTGTCAAAGTCTTTAGTTGCCAAAGGCAGCTAAAATCCTAGATGTAACCTGGAAATCTGCTAATAATCATGTGCTTCTGACGGTTGAAGCTGCTTGGCATGTCACTCGATCAAAAGTAACCTACTGCATACCAGGCAAGCTTTCAATGCTAAACCTGCTTCCCACATGAATTGGACTATGTGTCGTGGCCAAGAGGCTGTGTGGAGGGGAAAAATGAGATAACTTTTTGAGAAAACTCTTGAGCTAGTACTCCTGGTGGAGCAGAGACAGAGAAGAATTGAGGAGAACATTTTGAATGTCCTAGCAATGCTCCACTTCTGTGGTCACACTGTAATCATGACATAATACATACATTTATTATTAGTTAGGACTTGCTTTATACCATAATTCAGCAGACACTGCCTCCCATTTCTTTCTCATAAAGGGATAAAAAAAGCCATATTTTAGTCCCCATTCTAGTCTCTGCTTTACACATCCTCAGCCAGCATGGGTCAGGTGTGCCAGGAGTTTGATGCTAGTATCGAGGACTAGCATCAAATCACTTGGGAGAAAACATATTACATGAAATATCTGCTTTCCCAGCAGTCCCAAGACTAGAGCTAAAATAACTTAACTAATGTATCTGGCTGCTTTATTCCCTCTCTAGTTACTTCAGAAATCCAAAAGAGATGCAAAAAGCGCCTGGAAAGATTCAAAGATTACTTTTAGCTAAAGAAAGTGAACAAGAACTAGCTATCTTTCGTAATCCAGGCTGGATTAGCAGTTAGGCCTAAATCAACAAAGGAGATAGAAGGCAGACAAGACATACCCTATAACACACTTCTGAGTGGTGGAAGAGAGAAATTTTCTTTTGAAAACACACTAAAGGATTTAAGCAAGAGAAGCTTATGTTAGAAAGAGGATAATGGACAGCTGGGAGACTGATACTTTTTGACAGCAGGAATTAGTTCATATTTTAGAGACCCTTTCTTTAGGATAAAAATTGGAAAGTTTCAAGGAATCAAACATATATGGCATTAAAACAAGCAATATAATTTTTGTTGTAAATCTAAAAATGGGAGGGAAATCCTGGAGGAGAGAAATGAAGGGATGAAAGAGATGAAGATTATGGATAAAGACTATTCTATTTTTGAGGCTTTTCTTGTGCCCTTTTAAATTTCATGCTTTGTCTGTACTTATGAAAACCTCCTACAAAGAGTGGCTCAGGCAAGGAGTCAGCTTTGAAGGAACAGGCAAAGGCTGAAGGACCTTCAGGTACCTATATCTTCTTTCATATAGGTAATGACTATGCCACATCCATGTTTTCTACAGTCTCATGTGTCATGATGTGCACCCCACTAAAGGAACAGCCGTAACGGTGATCTGCATGAGCTTTGGATCATGCACGTGGCTTTATGCTTAATTCATCCTGTACCACTGGCTGAGATCTTTCCTGAGAAAGAATCGGGTATAGCATGGCTACAAGGGACTGGTGTGCAGCAGCATGCTGTATGCTGTAGCCAGTCCCTTTCCTTGTAGCTGATGACAACCAGCTGCAAAAAGATCTAGGAAAAGTGTGTGGTGAATGCGCGAGGCAGTGAAAACCAAAGGGCAACAGACAAAAATCTGTGTGGTGTTGTCATAGAGAAGATGCAGACAAAAACCATACCATGTGTTGCCTTCGTTGGCGTGGCGACCTGGTTCAGGAACGGCACGGCGACCAACCCCAGGCCACTCGGGCCATTAGCTCACAGACACCAATGTGGTGGACGGCAAATGGCGTTTATTGCGGGGTAACACTGCATTTTATAACTTGGGTTTACAACGTCACTTCCGTCTGCTCACATCATAAACTACATGCTAATGGCTATCAGGAGAGGGGCCCTATCTTCCCGTACAGCGTGATATCTTCCGACCGCCTGTCCCTAACTACCTACAACCATGTCTATCTTTCACCATTTCAGTGAGGGGAGGGGAACTAGTAATTCCCTCATGCATGTGTCCTGGTTCTGGCAGGGATAGGGTTAATTTTCTGGCCTGGGACACAGGTATTCCATACCACATGACGCCATGTCCAGTCCATAAGGGGGAGCTGGCCTGGAGGAGGAGGAGGAAGGCACGGTTCGGGAGTGGGCTGGGGCTGCGCGGTCCGGTCGGTAAGTGCGGGTACAGTAACCCTGTGTGTGCATCCCTCCATCACTGTTATTGTTGTTGTTCTCCTCTTTCGTCTGCTGTTGTGTTAAATTGTTTTTATCTCAACCCACGAGTTTTGCCTCTTTCTTCCGATTTTCCCCCACCGCCCTCGGGGGTTGAGCGAGCGGCTGCGTGGTTCTTTGTTGCCGGCTGCGGCCAAACCAAAGACAGTCCTTTTGGCACCCAACGTGGGGCACGAAGGGTTGAGATAACGACAGATCCAACCAGAACTTGTTAAAATGAATGTTATATGCATTTATTAACTTAGTTAAATAGTTGGTGACCACAATGCTGCTTCGTTTGTTCGCATGGCTGTGTTATGTAAACTCTTATCTGCTCTATGTGCTCCCTGTGATGCTGTTTATCACCTCTGGCAGAGGGATCAGGATTTTGATTTTGCTGTCCTGTGCAATATCAACTTATGATATGATAACATCACTGTTTAGGCGATTATGTTGGGGAATTTATGCGGTATTTCTGGCCTGCCCATACCTTGGGCACCGTCTCTCAGAATTTATTAATAATTACACCCAATCTATGGGGGAAACAGGGGGGGATACTTTCCCAACCTCTTTTGCCTCCCTTTTCTCCTTCGGGCTGGGTATGACAGTTTTTGAGAATTTTGAATATCCTTGGGATGCTCAAACCAGCGTGTTCCTATCGCTGTGTCTCCTGAATATGTTTCAGGTGTTGTTTAGGGTTAAACAACTGTTTAAGACTACCCCCCAGAGACCTGCCCCGAGGCTGGATAGTCATGGGTGGCATGGCATGTGGGAGAATATGGGCAGGTATCTAGAGAACTTCTCACCTCACATGGTTTGGGACTTCAGCCCCGAACAACTACAGGACCCTGATAAAGTGATAGAATATTTGAAAGGAAAATGCTGTGGATATTCCAGAGTGGCACAACTTACCGCACTGTGCTGGTC
>VFFE01008654.1:0-37361 GCA_008921705.1 Burhinus oedicnemus
GCACTTGGCCTTGTTGAACCTCATGCAGTTGGCTTCAGCCCATCGATCCTGTCTGTCCAGATCTCTCTGCAGAGCCTTCCTACCCTCAAGCAGATCAACACTCCCGCTTAATTTGGTGTCATCTGCAAACTTAGTGAGGGCGCACTCAATCCCCTCGTCCAGATCATCAATAAAGATATTAAACAAGGCTGGCCCCAAAACTGAGCCCTGAGGAGCACCGCTTGAGACCTGCCGCCAGCTGGATTTAACGCCATTCACCACAACTCTCTGGGCTTGGCCATCCAGCCAGTTTTTAATCCAGCAAAGAGTACACCTGTTTAAGCCACAGGCTGCCAGTTTCTCTAGCAGAATGCTGTGGGAGACTGTGTCGAAGGCCTTACTAAAGTCCAAGTAGACAACTTCAACAGCCTTTGCTTCATCCACCAGGCGGGTCACCTGGTCATAAAACAAGATCAGGTTGGTCAAACAAGACCTGCCTTTCATGAACCCATGCTGGCTGGGCCTGATCCCCTGGTTGTCCTTCACATGCCGCGTGAGTGCACTCAGGATGATCCGTTCCATGATCTTTCCTGGCACTGAGGTCAGGCTGACAGGCCTGTAGTTGCCTGGATCCTCCTTCCAGCCCTTCTTGTAGATGGGTGTCACATTGGCAAGCCTCCAGTCATCTGGGACCTCCCCTGTTGACCAGGACCACTGATAAATGATGGAGAGTGGCTTGGCAAGCTCCTCCGCTAGCTCCCTCAGCGCTCTCGGGTGGATCCCATCTGTGCCCGTAGACTTGTGGCTGTCCAGTTGGCGTAGCAGGTCAGTAACTGCTTCCTCCTGGATTATTGGGGGATTATTCCGCTCTCCATCCCTGTCTTCCAGCTCAGGGGGCTGAATACCCTGAGGATGACTCGTCTTACTATTAAATACTGAGGCAAAGAAAGCATTAAGTACCTCAGCCTTCTCTTCATCCTTGTTGACAATCTTCCCCTCCACATCCAATAAGGGGTGGAGATTCTCCCTGGCTCTTTTTTTGTTGTTAATGTATTTGTAAAAACCTTTTTTGTTACCTTTTATGACAGTGGCCAGATTAAGTTCTAGCTGTTCTTTCGCCTTTCCGATGTTTTTTATTTCCCTGCATGACCTAACTAGATCTGTATACTCTTCCTGTGTTGCCTGCCCCTTCTTCCAAAGGTGGTAGACTCTCCTTTTTTTCCTGAGTCCCAGCAAGAGCTCCCTGTTCAGCCAGGCTGGTCGTCTTTCCCACCAGTCAGTCTTATGACACATGGGGACAGCCTGCTCCTGCGCCTCTAAGACTTCCTTCTTGAAGAATGTCCAGCCTTCCTGGACCCCTTTGCCCTTTCAGAACTGTCTCCCAAGGGACTCTCTCAACAAGTGTCCTGAACAGGCTGAAGTCTGCCTTCCAGAAGTCCATGGTAGTGGTTTTGCTGACCCCTTTCCTTACTTCACTGCTGTGGTTTGGGCCAGATTGGCCCAATCCGGTGGAACAACAGATGTTCTCTCTCTCTTGCTCCGCTTGGGAGGCAAGAAAGAGAGAGAAAAAGAGAGACTTAAGAGTTTAGAAGGAACTGAAGTATTTTAATGAAATATTGATAATAAAATAATATAAAGAAAAATAATGAAATATATACAAAACCGTATCAACCTTCCAGGATGACAATCATGTCACCAGCAGGTGCTGGGGAAGTCCCAGACTGGACTCAGTGATGGACAGGAACTGGATTCTGGATCTGGATTCAGGATCGGGATCAAAGGCAGATGCAGAGAGAGTCCTCCCAGGACGCCGGCCATTGAAGAAAAAGAGACTGACCCTTTGATCCCTCAGCTTTTATACTGAGCATGAGGCAGGTGGGATGGAATACCCCATTGGTCAGGTTTGGGTCACCTGTCCTCTCCGCTCCTCCCCACAGGTGTGACCTCTCTTTTCCGCTTCCGACCCTCCACCGGGGCAAGCAACAAAGTTGGCTGGCCTTGGTTGTTATAGCAATAAGTATAAGTAAGAGCCTCTCTGCATACCGTTCCTTGGCATCAACTATAAACATGGGTCTTATAATTCTGAGAGCAAACAGTTTTCTGCACAACAGGCTGTTAGTTTCAGCCGTTAGAAGAGGCCTAGCTAAAAAGTAAAGTTACTGAACAAAATTGGTCCTGTTTTACCTCAAACCAGGACATTTCACCAAGAATCGAGAACTCTATCATTTCATGGTTGCTAAGCCCAAGATGGCCTCCGACCACCACATCACCCACCAGATCTTTATTTGTGAGACGCAGGTCTAGCAAGGCACCTCCCCTGGTAGGCTCACTTACCAGTTGTGTCAGGAAGTTATCTTCCACACACTCCCGGAATCGCCCAGACTGTTTCCTCTCTGCTGTGTTGTATTTCCAGCAGATGTCTGGTAAATTGAAGTCCCCCACTAGGACAAGGGCTGGGGACTGTGAGATTTCTGTCAGCCGCTTGTAGAATGCTTCGTCTATTGCTTCATCCTGATTGGGTGGTCTATAACAGACTCCCAACAGGATATCTGCCTTGTTGGCCTTCCCCCCCCATCCTTACCCATAAGCACTTGACCTTGCCTTCACAGTCATTGAGCTCTATGCAATCAAAACACTCCCTAACATATAGAGCCACCCCACCACCTCTTCTTCCCTGCCTATCCCTCCTGAAGAGCTTATAGCCATCCATTGCAGCACACCAGTCATAAGAGTCATCCCATCATGTTTCTGTGATGGCGACTATGTCATAACTATCCTGCTTCGCAATGGCTTCCAGCTCCTCCTGTTTGTTGCCCATGCTGCGTGCATTGGTGTAGATGCACTTGAGCTGGGCTATCGATTTCTCCCCCAATGTTGGCATGCTGCCCCTAGGCTCATCTCTAACGAGCTTGATTCTATCCCCTTCCCCCTTCGTACCTAGTTTAAAGCCCTCACAATGAGCCCTGCCATCTCATGAGTGAGGATCCTTTTCCGTCTTTGAGACAGCTGAATTCCATCTGTCGCCAGCAGGCTCAGTGCTGTGTAAACCTCCCCATGATCAAAAAAACCAAAATTCCACCAGTGGCACCAGCCTCTGAGCCATGTGTTTAAAAGGTGTGTTTTCCTGTTCCTCTCAGTGTCCTTCCCTGCCACCAAAGGGATTGAGGAAAACACTACCTGTGCTCCTGATCCCTCGACCAGTCGCCCCAGTGCCCTGAAGTCCTTTTTAATTGCTTTTGGACTACTGTCTGCAACCTCATCACTGCCCACTTGCACGACCAGGAGTGGATAATAATCAGAGGGCCGTACCAGACCAGGGAGTTTCCTAGTGATATCCCTAACCTGGGCCCCAGGGAGGCAGCAGTCTTCCCTGTGGGATGGATCTGGTCGGCATATGGGGCCCTCTGTTCCCCTCAGAAGGGAATTGCCTACAACAATTACCCTCCTTTTTTCTTAACAGAAGCAGTCCTAATGCGTGGGACTGACCGACTCACCCTATGCAACCCCCTGGAAGGATCTTCACCTATCTCCTCATTTGTCTGGCCCTCAAGTTCCACAGCCCCATACCTGTTACGTAAGGGCAACTGGGAAGGTGAGGGAGGCCAGGAGGGGATTCGCCTGCCTCCCCAGGCAGGGACCTGTTTCCAATCCCCCCCATCTCTTAGTTCCTCTCCTCCTGCCTGGTGGCAAGAGGGGAGGGGATCCTTTACTTCTTGTGGGTCCTCTCTCTGCTGCCTTGGCCTCAAGGTGTGGCTTCACCAATCTATCTCCCTCTCACACTCTCTGATACTCCTGAGCCTGTCCGCTTCCTCTCTCAGCTCTGCTACCAGGCTAAGCAGGTCATTCACCTGGTCACACCGCACACAGGCGTTGTCTCTGCTGTCCTCCAGTGCGAGTGACAGGCACAGGCACTCCCTGCAGCCAGAGACCTGCATGGCTGCATGTTTTTCTAGAAGCTCCGTCTGAGTTGCCACATTCCTTCTCACAAGGGATTTTGGACAAGTAGTAACCATGGCTAGGTCCTCTTCTGGGAGGGCAATGGCCACTACTTGCGTAGAGTTTGCCTGTTGAGCCAGGAGGGGCACCAGTTACCACCAGTTGAACTTACCTCGCTGAGTGCTGACTGAGTTCTTCGGGGCGCAGCGACTGGTCGCCACGCTCCGGAAGGGCACGTTTAGAACTGCCGCGGGTGGTGCTAGGTCCACCCCTGCCACGTAAGCAGCCCTCCCCCAAGCTGCCGGTGCCGGCACGAGCTAGCCACTTCGCTGGGCTTCGAGAGCCCCAAAAAAGAGCTCCTTTGCTGGCCCTTTTCGCCTCGATCCCCTTCCCCAGTGCAGACTTACCTGCACTGGAGCTGGTGTCCTCGGCAAGTGACCATTAGCGTTTTGATATATAGCTGCTAAATCATCCAGCTCATCTCTCTACTCATGTGCCCTGGTTTGAGGTAAAACAGGACCAATTTTGTTCAGTAACTTTACTTTTTAGCTAGGCCTCTTCTAACTGCTGAAATTAACAGCCTGTTGTGCAGAAAACTGTTTGCTCTCAGAATTATAAGACCCATGTTTATAGTTGATGCCAAGGAACGATATGCAGAGAGGCTCTTACTTATACTTATTGCTATAACAACCAAGGCCAGCCAACTTTGTTGCTTGCCCCGGTGGAGGGTCGGAAGCGGAAAAGCATGGAGGCGTCACACCTGTGGGGAGGAGCGGAGAGGACAGGTGACCCAAACCTGACCAATGGGGTATTCCATCCCATCTGCCTCATGCTCAGTATAAAAGCTGAGGGATCAAAGCGTCAGCTGTCTTGCTTCAATGGCCGGTGTCCGAGAAGGATTCTGTCTGTTTGTCTGCTTTTGATCCCGATCCAGAATCCAGTTCCTGTCCATCACTGAGTCCAGTCTGGGACTTCCCCAGCACCTGCTGGTTACATGATTGTCATCCTGGGTGCTTAATACGGTTTTGTATATATTTCATTATTTTATTTTTATTTTATTATTAATATTTCATTAAAATACTTCAGTTCCTTCTGAACTCTTAAGGCTCTCTTTTTCTCTCTCTCCTGGCTCCCTTCGAAGCAGAGCAGGAGAGAGAGAACATCTGTCGTTCCACCTGATTGTGCCAATCTGGCCCAAACCATGACAAATGAGCAGGAACATCTTCAACTAGACCAGGTTGCTCAGAACCCCATCTAACCTGACCTCAAATGTTTCCAGGGATGGGGCATGTACAACCTCTCTGGGAAACATCTTTCAGTGTTTCACCACCCTTAGCATAAAAAATTTCTTCCTTATATCTAGTCTAAATCTACCCTCTTCCAGTTTGAAGCCATTACCTCTTGTCGTATAGCAATAGGCCCTGCTAAAAAGTTTGTCCCCATCACTCCTGTAGGCCCCATTTAAGTACTGAAAGGTCTCCCTGGAGCCTTCTCTTCTCCAGGTTGAACAACCCCAACTCTCTCAGCCTGTCCTCATAGCAGAGGTACTCCAGCACTCTGATAATTTTTGTGGCCCTCCTCTGGACCTGCTCCAACAGGTCCATGTTTTTCCTGTGCTGAGGACTCCAGAGCTGGACGCAGTACTCCAGGTGAGGTCTCACCAGAGTGGAGTAGAGGGGCAGAATCACCTCTCTCAACCTGCTGGCCACACTTCTTTTGATGCAGCCTGGGATATGGTTGGCTTTCTGGGCTGCAAGCACACATTGTCGGCTAATGTCTAGCTTTTCATCCAGCAGTACCCCCAAGTCCTTCTTGGCAGGGCTACTCTCAATCCCTTCATCCCCCAGCCTGTATTGATACTGGGGGTTGCCCCGAGCCACGTGCAGGACCCTGCACTTGGCCTTGTTGAACCTCATGAGGTTCACATGGGCCCACTTCTTGAGCCCATCCAGGTCCCTCTGGATGGCACCCCATCCCTCAGGCATGTCAACCATACCACTCAGCTTGGTGTCATCCACAAAGTTGCTGAGGGTGCACTCGATCCCGCTGTCTATGTCATTGATGAAGATATTGAACAGTATTGGTTCCAATACGGACCCTTGATGAACACCACTTGTCACTGATCTCCATTTGGGCATTGAGCCGTTGAGCACTACACTCTGGATGCAACCATCCAACCAATTCCTCATCCACCAAACAGTCCCTCCATCAAATCCGTATCTCTCCAATGTAGATTTATGGAAGTCCAGATAGTCGACATCCATAGCTCTTCCCTTGTCCACTGATGTAGTCACTCTAGGCCACTAGGTTGGTCAGGCAGGACTTGACCTTGGTGAAGCCATGCTCTCTGTCTTGAATCACCTCCCTGTCCTCCACGTGCCTTAGCATAGCTTCTAGGATGATCTGTTCCATGACCTTCCCAGGCACACAGGTGAGGCTTACAGATCAGTAGTCGCCAGGGTTCTCCTTTCTACCCTTTTTAAAAATTAGTCCAATATTTCCCTTTTTCCAGTCACTGGTGATTTCACCTGGCTGCCATGACTTTTCAAATACCATGGAGAGTGGCTTGGCAGCTTCATCAGCCAATTCCCTCAGGACTCTGGGACACATCTCGTTAGGTCCAATAGACTTCTGTATGTTCAGGTTCCTCAGGTGGTCACAAACCTGGTCTTCTGTTACAGTGGGAGGGACTTTGCTCCCCCAGTCCCTGCCTTGTACATCTATCCACTTGAGAGGTGTGAGAACAGAGGTTGCCAGTGAAGAGCACCCCAGCTTTCTCCTCGTCCGTTGTTACCAGTTCGCTAGTCTTGCCTACCAGGGGAGTACATTTTCTTTCACCTTCCTTTTCTGGCTGACATACCTGTAGAAGGGCTTTTCTTATTGTTTGTGTCCCTCGCCTAGTTCAGCTCAAGCTGTGCCTTGGCCTTCCTGACCTCATC
The DNA here is from genome assembly GCA_008921705.1 of Burhinus oedicnemus. Taxonomy (NCBI): domain Eukaryota; kingdom Metazoa; phylum Chordata; class Aves; order Charadriiformes; family Burhinidae; genus Burhinus; species Burhinus oedicnemus. Next base: position 6,855 of record VFFE01008654.1, read on the forward strand.
CCCATACAAACAAGCAGTGTCCTTATACTCTTCCCAGGATACCTGTCCCTGCTTCCACTCCCTGGGCATTTCCTTCTTGCCCTTTAGTTTGACCAGCAGGTCTCAACTCAGCCATGCCAGTCTCTTGCCCTCCTTTCCTGAGTTCTTACACCTGGGGATCAAGAGCTCTTGCACTCTAAGGAAAGCATCCTTAAAAGTCTGCCTGCTCTGTTCTGCTCCCTTGTCCCTGAGGGCAGTTTCCCAGGGGGTTCTTTTGACTAACTGCTTGAAGAGCTGGAATTTTGCTTTCCTAAAGTTCAGGGTCCTGACTTTACTCTTTCCTGTATCCATATCATGTCTTTTACAGCAGTAGCCAGATTAAGTTCTAGTTGGGCTTTGGCCTTTCTAATTTTCTCTCTGCATAACTTCACGACATCTTTGTAGTCCTCTTGAATTGTTTGTCCCTTCTTCCAAAGGTCATAAACTCTCCTTTTTATCCTGAGTTCCAGCCTCTCTGTTCAGCCAGGCTGGTCTTATTCCCCACCAGTTCATCTTTCAGCACAAGGGGATGGCCTGCTCCTGAACTTTTAAGATTTTTTTCTTGAAGAATGTCCAGCCTTGCTGGACTCCTTTTCTCTTCAGGACTGCCTCCTAAGGGACTCTGTCAACCAGTCTCCTAAACAGGCCAAAGTCTGCCCTCTGGAAGGCCAAGGTAGCAGTTCTGCTGACCCCCCTCTTTACATCTCCAAGAATCAAAAACTCTGTCATTTCATGATCACTATGCCCAAGATGACCTCCACCCATCACATCACCCACAAATCCTTCTCTGTTCACAAAAAACAGGTCCAGGGGGGCGCCCTCCTTAGTTGGCTCACTCATCAGCTGTGTCAGGAAGTTATCTTCCACACACTCCAGTAACCTCCTAGACTGTATTGGAACCTCTCTGTTATATTGTATTTTCAGTAGACATCTGGTAAGTTGAAGTCCCCCACGAGAACAAGGGCTAGCGATCTTGAGACTTCTCCCAGCTGCTTATAGAATATTTTGTCTGCCTCTTCGTCCTGGTTGGGTGGTCTGTAACAGATTCCCACCATGATATCTGTCTTGTTGGCCTGACTCTTACCCAAAAACACTCAACCCTATTGTCACCGTCATTAAGCTCTAGAAAATCAACATACTCCCTAACGTACAGGGCTACCCTACTGCCTCTCCTTCCTTGCCTATTGCTTCTGAAGGCTTTATAAACATCCATCGCAGCACTCCAGTTATGCGAGTCATCCCACCATGTTTCCGTTATAGCAACTATATCATAGTTTTCCTGCTGCACAAAGGCTTCAAACTCTTCCTGTTTGTTGCCCGTGCTGCGTGTATTGGCGTAGTGCACTTCAGCTGGGCTATAGATCCTGCCACGTTTTTGGGGGAGAGGCCCTAATTCTTACGTGACCATTCTCAGGCACTTCCATGGTTTCTAACATATCAATAACCATCGTGTCTTTACTGCTGCATGGATCTCCATCCCCTGCCCCACTGAGGCAGCAGACTGAAGGGCCTCGCTAGCACACTGTCCCTCAAACTTTGGTGTGCCGGCCCAAAGCTTATCTCTACTGTACCCGGTTTTATCCCTTTCCTTCTTCAAATTTAGTTTAAAACTCTTTCAGTGAGCCTAACTCCTGTGCAAAGATCCTTTTCCCCCTTTGAGACAGGTGTACCCCATCTGTTGCCAGCAGGCCTGCTGTCATGTAAACCGACCCACGATCCAAAAAACCCAAAATTTTGCCGGTGACACCAAGCTTGGAACCAAGTATTGATCTGCTGGCTCTTCCTTTATCTTCCAGGAAGAAGACAAGGAAAGAACAAAATTATCCTTCCTCAAATGCATAAAAAAAAAAAAAAATTCCTTGAAGTCAAATTAAATGTTCTCATCAACTTAATTAAATTTTGGACTAGATCTTAGTGTTATATGTGTGCATGTTAGTGAGCAAGTGCTATGCTGGGTATTCAAGCAGCAAAGGGAAAAACCCTTCTTGTAACATGTTTATTATTTGAGCCCAGTTATAAAAGCACTGGAGGAAAATTCTCCAAAGACTTCTTGGAAGTTGTTATATTACATCGCTGAGTAGAAAACAGGACCTTTCTCAGGTGTACCCTAACAAGAAACTGCATCATACCATTATTTATTCTGGCTGTATTTCAGTCCTTGAATATACTATCATTGTGTTGCCAATCAATAGGTATGTCAAGTGTGGAGAAACAAAACTGTACCAATCATTAACAGTAATTAACAAATCTAACAGTCCCTAGACTGTGGACCACCTGGACTGGCAAAACTTGCTTTGCATACAGCACAGCACAGGATCAAGAGACATTGTGGATTTAATGCGTTTCATCTTCTCAAAGTGGTTTCAGCTCACTACAACAGACCATTGCAAAAAAAAATGACATAATGATAACAATGAAATAAAAATATTTTTTAACAACATTATTCATATCCATGTGGGAAAAAATTCTTTGCATTTTTTTGTAAGTAGGTTGTGACCCATGTTTACATAACTCCAAGATCTGTCTCCACATGAACATGGCAGTGAGTCAAGATAAGTGGCAAGTGACACACTGGAGGCACATTTGTGTTTTGATGTATTATTTATGACTATCTTACACTTGCTGGTTTTTACTCCTACTGACTTCTGACAGTAAAGTGGTCTCAGAAGTATCCTCCAGACATAAAAATATAAACAAATTAAAATAATTTCTTAAGGGTTTGGGGATTCAGGGGAGTATTTAAAAAAATCTTCATTTAGAAATCTCCATCAGAGGTCGTAGCATAGTTTTACATAGCACAAGGTAGCTTTTTACATTCCTCCTTACACCTCAGTTCAGGAGTCAGACCATCATCAGGACTTTTCTGCTTTTTGTATTAATTTATAAATAAAATCAATGCTTACTAAGGAAAGCTAGGCATTGTCTTGCTCTTGCATGAACACATGATATAAAGCTTAAATTTTTTATTCTTGCCTTTAAACTGGTGCAAGTAGGGAACTTACGGTTCACTTATTCACTGTTAAGGCTCATCAAAGCTATATGTTGCTGCAATTTTCTTGGACTGAATACTTCATTGGCTCTGGTATGGGATTTTTACCTTTGAAAATTACATATCTATATAACTGTACTCTATAAGAAATACCTAATGTACTTCTTGTACCAAAACTCAACTTTAAAGCAGAGATTTTCCCCAAAACAAGAGAGAAAACATATATACAATTTGTACAAAGAAATCAAATTATTTCATAATGGTTTAGTTCGCTTGCAGAGTTGAAAGTTGAAATAGCCATGTGTTTTCTTATAGCTTAAATTTGCTAGAAGTACTTTTTTCACTGGGGATCAGGCTTGGCTTTTTGATTGACAAATCTTACAGTTTAATAAATAATGAGCTGATAAAACACACACTTCATATATTTAACATTTGGAATTCTTTCTAATCAGGGCAGGAGAGTGTCCTGATATTGCTAGCTTGAACAGATGGATTATATGAAGTTTAAAAAAAAAAGAAATAACAATGAAACTATTTCTCAGATTTGCTCATTTGATAACAAGTTCATTGGTGAAGGGCTCTAAGTGAGGGTAAATCTTTTCATTCATCATGAGGTTAATTTTTTTTTTTTAAGTGGTATATTTAATGGAAGTCCTGTCATCTCTTGTTTCTTCAGTTCTCCTCCCCCCAAATATACACTAGGATCTTTTCTACCAAGGAAATACTGCAGAGACTACAATTTTCCCCCTTGGCAAGGAGGGGCATGCTGCAGAAGAAATTCAGTGCAATATTAATTCTAGTTGGATTTTGTTCCCCTTGGTACCTCAAGACAAATATTCCTGCTCATGGTTTGAAGGCATACTCTTAAAAATACAGGACTAGAAATTATATGCAAATATGTATGGGATTCATTAGGAAATCCATTCTTTATGTTTCATGTAAGTCATGCAAACTACCAAGACTGAAGTATCTAATATGTGGTCTTTAAAGGCATTTTCACCAAAATTTATATTAAAGATAGAGAGATTGAACAAATGTCTTTACTTCTTGAATATTCACTAACAAAAATAGACTGCAACCATGCAAAGCAGCTGATGATTATTTTCATCCTCCTCTGTTGCATTTGCATATGAATTCACAGTTTTATTCATGATAGATATCTATTTTTTTTCCCACAGCAGGCAATGGCACTGAAATAAACAAGTAGAAGAGCTAAAAAAGTGGGTTGCGGTGTGTTCAATGAAACATGGGAAATACGTGCTCAATGCTTTTTAAACAAAATGGAGCAATGTCTTCCTCCTCTATCACAATGGCAGTAGCTTCCATGGCAAAGTGAAAAGCAAACTCTGACAATGGTAGTATCATCAAGGAGGTGTTCTCAGATTCTGGGATGAGGGCACAGTCAAACACCTTCAATTCTGTCAATGGGATCAGGAAAAGACTTAGACACTTATAAGAACAAGTAGCATATGAAGTAGCATCTTTACAAACAGAATTTTTCATGCTGCAAGGTTACACACTGATATAGTGGTCTCCTAGAAAACAGTAAAAGTGATTAGGATATTAGTCTTACTTAGAAGAACCTAGATCTTTTCTCCCTGGAGAAGACAAGGCTCAGCGAGGACCTCATCAGTCACTGGAAAAACCTCCCAAGGGATGTGGTAGAGTCCCCATCACAGGAGGTTTCCAAGATTCAATTGGACAGGGTTCTAGGTAATCTCATCTAGGCTCCCTTTCCCATGAAAGTTTGGACCAGATGATTTTTCAAGGTCCCTTCCAACCTGGGTGGTTCTATGATTCTATGAATTTCACATGCCCTCAGATTTCTATATCCAAGTTGGTCCACAGCAACCTAAGCTTTCTTTTGGAAGCCTGAAGATGAAATCCCCACTAACGTACAGCTGACCCGTCCACAGCTACTTTATGCATAAGTAGTAATACTGACTAATTCTTCATCTAGAGGTTAAACTTCTGCTTTTGTAATACTCGTGTTAACTGAATTAGCAAAGAAAAAAGCTATAAAATAAACATTCCCCTCATTAATTAATTATTCCATTAAAAATCACTGCAGAAGTTGAATAGAGTACAGAAATATGTTACAGGCAAATTAGTCAGCAGGATGCTTACTGAAGTCAAGGAATGATACATTCTTCTTATTAGAGAAAGGAAGAGGCTGTTAAAGAGGATAAAGTTGACATGACATTCTTTACAGTACTGGCATGAAGGCAAGCGGCACCACAGCCTGGTGAGGGTATCTCCTGCCAAGGTAGATGAGCCCTGAATACAATTAATGCCTTTTAGATGATATTTATTTGATACTTTATCTTCGTGGATTTTTTTTTTTATTTTCAGGACAATCATACACAATACTTGTTTGTCAAAGAACGTATCTTTTTTAAGCTATTAGTATTACATTTCATAAATGCTGGCTTTCAGTGTTAATTAAATCCCCAACATCATTTTTAAGCAGTGATGTAAAAGATACAGAGGTCATGGAACATTTGGCTACCATTCCTACTCTCTACAGTCCTTTGGCTACATGTTTAACATAGCCTTTATACTGCAGCTGAAGGAAGAATAGCTTCTGTCTGCCCCCTCTCCAAGTTTTTCTCAGATATCTCAGTTAGTTCAATATACCTCCTGGTAGCTTTGCAAGTCAAAACAAATCCTGACAAATGAATTCAAACAAGAAGACTAGCATTTGAGAGCAACTCATTGATGTGATATTTGGGAATTTAATTGTTAGAATTTCATAGAATCATAGAATATCTCAAGTTGGAAAGGACCCATAAGGATCATCAAGTCCAACTCCCTGCTCCTCACAGGACTACCTAAAACTAAACCATATGACTAAGAATGTCATCCAGACGCTCCTTGAACTCTGACAGCATTGATGCTATGACCAGTTCCCTGGGGAGCCTGTTCCAGTGACTGACCACCTTCTCAGTGAAGAACCCTTTCCTAATGTCCAGTCTGAACTTCCCTGATGCAGTTTCATTCCATTTCCTCATGTCCTATCACTGGTCACCAGAGAGAGGAGATAGCACCTCCCCCTCCCCTGCCCTCCTTGGGAAAGTTGTAGACTTTGATGTGGTCACCCCTCAGCCTTCTCTTCTCCAAGCTGAGCAAACCAAGTAACCTCAGTCATGCCTTGTAAGTCTTGCCCTCAAGACCTTTCACCTTCTTGGTCACTGTCCTCTGGACACACTCTAATACTTTGATGTCCTTATAATGAGGCCCTCAAAACTGCACACAGTACTTGAGGTGGAGCCACACCGCTGCAGTGTAGAGTGGGACAATCGCCTCCCTTGACCGGCTAGCTATGCTGTGCTTGATGCACCCCAGGACACTGTTGGCCCTTTTGGCTGCCAGGGCACACTGTTGACTCGTGTTCAACTTGCCATCAACCCAAACACCCAGATCTCTTTCTGCAGGGCTACTTTCCAGTCTCTCATCCCCTAGTTTGTACTTGTCTATATATATTGTACAATATGGACTTGTCTAGCTGTGTGCTGGACATTTTATCCAGAAGGGTACTGTGAGAGACAGTATCAAAAGCTTTGCTAAAATCCCAAACCATCACATCTATTGGCCTCTCTTGGTGAACCAGATAGGTGACCTTGTCATAAATGAAAATTAAGTTGGTTAAGCAAGACTTTTCCCTTGTGAACCCACGCTGGCTATGACCAATGACTGCATTGTCTCTCAAGTGTTTTTCAATAACTCCCAGAATAGCTTCTCCTTAATTTTACCAGGCATTGAAGTGAGACTGACAGGCCTGTAATTACCATGGTCTTCCTTCTTACCCTTCTTGAAAATTGGGACAACATTTGCCAACTTCCAGTCAACTGGGACCTCTCCAGACTCCCAAGACAGTTGAAAAACAATGGAGAGAGGTCCCATGATGACATCAGCCAACTCTTTCAGTACCCTGGGATGAATCCCATTGGGCCCCGTAGATTCATGCGCATCCAGCTGGAGCAGCAAGTCTCAAACGAGTTCTGGGTTGGCTCTGAGTTTATCATACCTCCAGTCATGGTCTTCTAACACAGGGCTCTGGGGGTCCCAGGGCCCATCACTGATGTTGAAGACAGAGGCAAAGAAGACATTAAACTTCTCTGCTTTGTCTACGTCCCTATCTGTTTTGACCGACCTCATCAAGCAACAGACCGACTCTGATTCTCCTTTTGTTATAGGATACTGCTTCAGAAACCTTGTTGGGTAAGAACTGCTCATCATTTTCACACAAAACCCATGGATAACACTTGAGAAGCCCAACACCTTTCTCATATTGAGTGCTACATGAGATCTCAGCATTGAGGACAACATTTACAGGAAAAAAAAGGCTAGAGCCCTAGCTCCATTGAGGTCAATGGCAAAACTCCAATTGATTTCCAAGGGACAGATTTTCAACCTTGGAGTTTAAAAAGGCCATAAAAGAGAGAATTATAGAGATGGATTAAGACAAGAAAGGATTAAGGTATGATATTCATAAAAAAAAGATTGCACAAAAGCAGAGTAAAGCTAAGGAAAAATCCTAGCAATATTCTCAGCCATAAACAGATTTGTAGATAAAGGAGGGAAAAGAAAGTTCATGGCTAGGCTGGTGGTGAGATTGCCAAGACGTCTGTTTGGAAGACAGCTGAGTTACAGATGCTTGCTAAAAATGAGCACCACTGCTACTAAGTATGTTTCAGAAGCAGTCTGTAAATGTGTAACTGATTTCGATGAAAAAAGCTTATTCCGTTCATACTCTAGCCCTGACATAAGGCATACATTGTCTGACTCCATGTATTTTTGTCACTTCAATATTTTCCAGCAGTTTCCAGAATGTTTCACACTGTCATCTCAAGTGATTTAGTACAAAGGACTAGTTTTCTCCCTCGTCCACCATCTGCAAATAATTATTTTAGAATATACATTTTGCTCCAATTAGGAATAATTCCAAATATTCAGATAGACGTCTTATTGATGTACAGGTCAACTGCATAAAATAAGAAATGTTTATTACATTTAAAAAAAAATAAAAATTTCAGATTGTTTTATTTGAAACAGTGTCTACAGAAAACTGCTTAAAAATTCTCCCAACAGAATCCTTTTCTGTTAGAAAATGCTGATTCAATCAAATCTACATGTTCTACAAGAAATGCTTCATATTGATAAGGTAAAATTATTTCACTTCATTTTTTTGCCTTTTTGACGCAGTTTGTTACTTTGGTCTGTTATAGTATATTACATTGTCAGCAAAACTTTGCACTCAAAATCCATTTTTACCTTCCTGATAGTTCCTTCCAGGAAACAATGTTGAAACTAAAACTCATGCACAGCTAAACAACCCAACTGTGCCATGTTGTTCACCAGTAAATCTGAAAATCCAAATGCTCCATCTTTATTAATGCAGAACCTATCACTCATGCTAAAACATATGATTTTAAAATATTCCAACTTTCACAAAACACTCATTCTAACTTTTCAAGCAAATCATTAAATCTCTGATTTTCCCACAGAAGGATGATGTTACTAGATCGATTGGCACAACATTAGCTTGAGTAACATAGATCTCCAGCAGACAACAGCAGAATTTTCTGCCCCTCCAGAGCTTGTTCTCACAGATGAGTCTGTCAGAAATCATTTGATCAACAAACCTAAAAGCATGAAACAGAAAGGCTAGGTTACTACACCTTTTGATGAGTTAGGTACAAAGAAGAGCAAACTTTTATTTCGGAACACCCGGAATTGAAGCTGAACTGTGTAGCATTACACAAGAGTATGGATCTATTCACCCATCTTCGGGACTGTTAATGAGGGCGATCATCTAATGCCTAGAAAAGAGACACAGGAATCAACCAACCCAGCTTGCTTAGCTCCTTCTCAGAGTGCCATGAACTTTTATTAAGCTGCTCCTTACTGTCAAAATGATTAAGAGAATCCTTGGGTCATTCAGAGCAACACCAGGGATGACATAGCATATCGGCATCTCCTGGCAGTCCACAACACTTTCATGGCCACTGGAGTCCCCGAAATTAGTGTGAAAGTGAACAAGCATCCACAAAAATGTGGGAAGGCTGGCAAACGTATTGATATTTAGTAAACAAAACCAGACACAAACACTGAGCTGAATACTTTACAGAAATTCCAGAGACCAAGCCATGCATTATTTGGACTTACAGATTGTCTAGGTTTGATCTAGACAGTGCAACACTTGTGTTGTGGTTTGGGCTGGTTTGGCCACTCAGGCAGAATGACAGATGCTCTCCCCTACCTCCCTTCAAAGAGAGGCAGGAGAGAGAGAGACTTATGAGTTTAGAAGAAACTACACTACTTTAATAAAATATTAATAATCAGTCTTATCACTCTAAGAGCGAACACTTTCCGCACAGTATGCTGTTAATTTCAGCAGTTAGAAGAGGCCTAGGTAAAAAGTAAAGTTACTGAGCAAAATTCATCCTGTTTTACCTCAAACCAGGACAATTCAATAAAAACAGGGTGAGAAGGAGCTGGAAGTGCTACTTGTGAAGGTACATTAATTATGTTCTCCAAAGCTGGAGCTGCCTGAAAAGGTCCCAGCTACTGTTGTCAAGGTCATAATTTTGTTCAAACCATGGAAAGCTGTGTAACTTTCTGCATCACCTTCTAGCTTCTTCCAAAGAGAATTCAACACCCAGCTTAGAGTCCAGACATAACTTGTCACTAGTTTTCCCTCTAAGCAATTAAGGATAAGCAAAGCACAAACAGCTCATTCACTGTAAAACAATGATGTGGCTGGTGACTCACACTTTAGCTGTGGTGTCACACAGAAGAGCAGTGGAAGGTCTACGAGATGTCACAACATCCTGATCAGAACCCAGATCAGCTATGGCAAGTCAGGTCAGGCAATGTTGGAAGGAAAGAAACTATCAATGTTTTGGATGTAATCTAATGTGGTTTTTTATGGTATTAGGTCCTCAGGTACTTATAAGTACTGTATAAATCCTGAAATAACTAAATGTGTATCAAATCATTATGTTTCGAGAGGAAAGGAAGAATTCAGGTTTTTATCTTCAAGGAATATTATATGCTATACATTTGGGTGCATATAGCCCCAAAAAATTAAACTTCAGGCCAGAAGGTACAGTTACATAATCTGAAATTCTGGCAAATAGTTACAATGTTGAACTTGATGACTTTCCTGGATTTAATTTCCTGAAGCCCATGTAAAACAGTATACTGCAGCTCTGCAGTGAATCTTCTTCAGGAACCTAAATTTTTTCCCCATTCATCACTGAAATTAGAGTAGAAATGATTAATAGCATGTTCTTCTGATGGTCTTCATACCAGCATGCTCTATCAAAAAGAACTGCATGTCAAAGCATGTTCAATTTGAGAAGTCTGTGCAGGTTTTACAGACCAAAGTTATTAAGGTATTCAATGAACCTGATGGCCAAAACTTGACTTCCAAAAGTACAACAGAGCATGAAATCACTGAATGATGCCTTGCTCTCCCTTCAGTTCCTTCCCATCAAAGCTCTAGCATACAAAGGCTCCATCAGCACCAGCATTAGGTAGATACTAAACCTTCAAAAGACAGCTACAATCCACCTAAATTACCTATAAGGTGCACAAATATGCCATTTAATGACCAAAGCACAGAGCTGGCTTTCAGTCCCTATTTGACAGAAAGTCCCTTGGCTTTAGTGGCTTTTTCAAGTGCTGTACTCTTGACCACTGCAAAGGTAACTACTTCTGGAGGAAGAGAGAAGTCTGTTTTTCTTGATTCTTGTAGTCACCTTTTTAAGGATGTATTGTGATTTATCTTTAAAAAAAGAAGGTTACAATCTCTTTGTGGTTTTAGTGGCAAATAATGTACTTATTTATTATCCTAACATTATGGAAATATAACCAATAGTGCAGAATGATGTAGTGCAGCCACTGAGCCAGGTATTCAAATAAAAAAATGCGAAAACACCACCCTAAAACGTCAATTGTCTTCTAAGCAAATGTGTTCCACTTCCAGGACTTTGGAAATTTAAACCATCCTTTGTTAAAAGGATCAAATCTAGATTTCAGAGTGAATTCTAAACCATAGCAATTTCTTTTAAAAACCTTACTTTAAGGAACATACCAGATTTTTAAGTCTGTTGAATTATGGGCTCCAATCTTCATATTTTGGCATAAAAAATATTTTTGCAAAAGAAGCCTTGAAAATCCTCTAGGGCTAATCAAAAAAATCCCTTATAAATTTTTTTTTTCTGTGTTTGAAAAATGCAGTTCTTGGATTATTTTTGATATATAAACAGAAACTTTTTTTTCTTTTCTTTTCTTTTTTTCAGTCAAAGATTTGCAGGTGGGAGACAGACAAATCTTTCGATGTTTCCTCAAATATCTATTAACACGTTTTCAATCTTTTAGACATTTCTACATTCACAAAACCAAGTACTGGATTATGTTTTAAAACTTCAGAATTATTCTTAACAGAATGCATTTTCAGAACATTTTTTAGTATTTAATATACATACAATACAATTTTTTGAACTCTTTATCTGGGAGGACACCTTCTTGAAAAAACATTATTTTTCTTGATGTCTGTGAAGTCCCCAGTAGCACAATTGACCAACCTCAGACAAAAAAATGAAAATCCTCTGAAATGGCAAGTTGATGAAAAACTGATACCACTCGATGTTCTCGTTATGAAATGACTGGTATGTATACTGTGTCAGGATGACAAGGGTGGTTTTTTTTCAAAAAAAAATTCCTTAAATTGGAGAAAAAAAGCGAAAACATAGGAATGTGCTACTTCATTAATTTATCTGAACTTAATTTAAAACAGCTTGGGTGTTCATTTTCATATATGCAATAAGACTTCCAACCTCAATCATTCAAAAATAATATCGGAGAGATTTCCTTACAGAAGGACACATTTCAGCTCACCTTTTAGTCCCTGACACTTGAAGGTGTTTCTACAGCATGTTTCAAGACTTTCTCCATTATGAAATTGGCTAAAGTTTTACTTCCCTGTTCAGCTGAAAGCTGTCTTTTCAGTACTGCAAGTGTTCATGTTACAAGTTTTGCATCTAAGTAACTCGCTTCTCTGATATACAGCAGCATGTAAGAATTGAGCCCTGTTTCCTCAAGAACACTACGTACACACAGTTACTGTATACACTGCTTTTCCATTCCCAGTGATGTTCCCCTTCACGACTTAATGAAAAATTTCATTCTTTTATGTTTCAGACCTTAGGCTTTCGTGAAGTTAGTGTTCACTGTCAAAGACACAGAGAATACTTTTAGTAGAACTGGTCAGAAGGTGAAAAAAACATTCCTGATAATTTTGTTCCTGTTGCTGGTCCACACTCCCAAAATAAACCTTAATATATTGTGAAAGAGGTATTTTCCATTAGCAGCTCAAGGTGCTGGAGAACATTTGATCAATTTAATTTGGATTTCCCAGATTTCTGGGGGTACAAGTGACATTTGCCTTTTCAGAAGAAACTCTTAGGCAACTCTCAAAAAAAGAAATCTTGGAAAAGGATCTGCACGATTACTCATAACACAAACATTTCTTTGATTTAAATTTCCTAAACAAAAGCATCTAATCCAAAGAAAACTTACACTCTGGAAAAGCATCAGTGATTCTATGAGGTAGAACTACTGCTGATACTTTTTTTTAATTAAAATTGTTCAGGTATTAGGATGACAAGGCAGCTATATGAACTAGGAAAAAGACCAATTGCAAGCTGTTTTGTATATACAACTTTTCTGAAACAGGAGAGTAAGAAACACATGGAAGGTGTAATTAGCTACTTCTTTATTTAAGAATTCTCTCTAGAGTTGTGGATGTTTTATAGCAAGAAACCATGGAAAGACAAAGTTTTAATAATTAAAAAAATTCTGTGAGTTCACTGCCAGAAAAATGTCATCACAGCTGTAGGAAATGAGACCTTCCCATAGCTCTCACAGATACCCTGTTTCTTTTTCCTCCTGGATCAAATGTTCTTTCTGCTCAGTTAATCACATTCAGCTTAGGTTGTACTAACTTTTTTTGTTTACCTCCTTCATGTCTGCTAGTTTGCTTTATGATCAGATACACTTTGCCCCTTGAACTGTAATTTTCATTATAAAAGTTCCATGTCTTTATCAAACTCTTTTGCTCTAAGCTTTAGCTTTGCTTATCAGAGAGCCAATTTATTCATGCCATTTCACGTGATGATTTAATACCACAAAGATATTTGATTCTGTATGGATGTGAAACAGCTATTCTTCATGATTTCTGTACTCCTTATAAGAGGCTTGGTGCAGCTTAGTTCATCTCTATGATTTCTGACAGTTCTTTTAAACAGATTTTAAACTCTCCTGGGAGGAGATCTCTCTTCTCTGGCAGGCATCCTTTCTCAAACAAGATCTCTATTCAGAGGTTGGTGCCACATTATTAGACCTGCTCATTACAGGAAGATTGGCTAAATGACCTTTAAAGGTCCCTTCCAACCCAAACTATTCTATGATTCTATGATCACACACCTTTGTCCAGGATGGCACTGGTAGACACAGGGCTAAACAGAGAGCCACTGGTTTTGTTCAGTGGCACACTTAAGACTATTGAAATCCAAGACTAGGATCCCAAGACTTTGTTCCCACTACAGTCATTGGTGCAAACAATGTTCATCTAGCCATGTCCAAGTTCTCTTTAAATGAGTATATCTGAGTGCTGCAATTAATTTATCCATGAAACATTTGATTCTTTCTTGGCTTTTTTCTGGTTTGTACCTGAAAATTGGTCTACTCATGGTACTCTCATTGGTTAGTCTAAAGCCTGCTCAGAGTCTTCAACATCTTTGATGAACTCTGTAGCTATATAATATGGTTTAACCAACACTCAAATAACAGTATAAGGTATCACACTTCTATATACCTTTTATTACTTACATGTTTTCTAACCATTCCTCCTACATCTTCTCAGCATGCAAATTACACCAGCTTAGATCCCCTTCCATATAGGCTTGCTGAGTCAAATTCAGAACCAGATATGTATGTACTACTAGTGAGGCAATAAAAGGTCTTGAGTTTCTAACAGTCCATTAGAGTTTACACGTGTGGGATGAGGGACAAATTTAAATTAGATTATTATATTCCTATTATACTCCCATATACTAAACTCTGGAGTTTGTCTCATCATTTATCTTCATTTTCATTCTTGAAGAAAAGCCTTCTATCAGCCCTTGCAGCACTCCTTCACAGTAACACTTTGGAATAGCTCTTCTCTTCCCAGTCTTCCATCTCTTTATGTTATTAATGTCCTTATATTAAAGCTTATGTATGAGGTCACATATTTCACACAATTTCTTTGTAATAAATATAACTTTTTCTTAAGGCTTTAAACCAGAAGAGTGGTTGGTTGGTTTTTTTTTTTAATGAAGTTTTGGCTGTGTTACAGTGGAAGTTCCCTTAGAATCAATTATTCCAGCTATGAACAGCTTAAAAGTATATTCTGCTTATAAGCATTCAGTTCCTCTGGTGAGACAAAACCTAACACATTAGATGACATATAATCTTTGCAAATGCAAAGCAAGAAGCTAATTAAGAAGTAAAACTCCACCGGTTTTCTTTGCTGACATTTAAAAACGGAATATTAATCAAGTATTAACCATGTCATGGAGGAGCCAGAGTAAATAGTCATTGCTGAAAATAGAAATATGCTTTTATGTTAGTGATATCAAATCTGCAAGATCTCATTATTCCTGCAACAAACTTCTTTATCCCTTACAAATATCAGAATCTGACTTAAAAAGGGGCTGTTAGGAGATGTTTTATTCTAGTGCCTATCCTGGCTCCTGTGTCTAGTGCAGGAAAGATGTCATCCTCTATACATCTCTTACTATTAACATTTTTAAAGACATCAATGCTTTCTTGCAGTTCAGCTACCTCTTCTGGGAGACAACTATAAAGATACATGTTTTCTTGCAGATTGCCATGACTGCTTGCAATGCTGTTCCATCACTGTACTTAAGGGAAAACATCTGTTGATGGTTGACACCAGCTGCACATCTGTCTTCCTGTAGGACTTACTTGCAGTATCAACATAGGCTGTGTCAACATGTGTCTTTTGTGATTTGTTGTCTCTCTACCCAGTAGCATCTCTTTAATTGTCATCTGTCTTTGCCAATTGCTTTGAACCTGTGCTAGAAAGCTGCAGGATTTTGATAATTACATTGCTTGCCGTTCATTCCAAGACCTCACAGCAGTTTTTGATTTCTTAAGCTAGAAGAAGCACTCTGGTAACAACCCCTGCAATTCTTCAGCATGCCTGGAGCTATGGAGATACTGTAGTGGGCCACAGAAGCCTGGTTGAGAAGCTTTAAATCACCCACTGTCCGTGCATAAGGGGAAATAGATAAAATAAAATTTTCCAAATACAAGAACACAACCTCCTCCACAAAAGCATACAAAAGTTACTTCCTTTCAGTGAGACTAAGCTCACTGATTTAAAACTGTGCATGGGACTGCACCAGGATTTTCAGAAGTGTGGAGCCTGTATCCCAAATAAGATTAGGAAATAGCAGTCAGATTTAGGATTTTGCTATACTAAGAACTTTTGAACCCACTTTTTGAAAACTTCCTCTCTCATAACATATCCTTTTGCTCCCTCCAACATGTAAGCCTCTCAGCCGTTCAGAAAACACTAAGCGCAATGAGTGTAAGAGACAACTTGTAAAATCCCTGAAACAAAGACTGAGAGAAGCAGCCTGAGGAGAGGTAAAGGGGAGGGGGCAGAGGCCCTCCGAGCCTTCCTAAATGTCTCAAACACTCACAAGTACCTTGAAAGAAAGCTATAGCCTCAGGGTAGACAAGGCGGAGTTTGGATGACGCAGGCCTTACGCTCAAAGAACTGATAAGGCTAACACCTGCTTTTCTCTTGTGTGACTCAGGTGGGGCGAAACTCGCCTGAATAACACAGGAAGGAGGAAACCTTTTGAAAATAAAATGGGTCTGCTCAACTTGTGAAGATTGTTAGCTCTCTGTTTTGGGGTCATTGTGCCCGATGGCCTCATGACTTTGCCTCATTACCTGCAAAACGTATATTAAAGTTGAGTATAGCACCCGTGCCCCCACCCGAATCATGCTCCATCTCACCTGGGGAGATGGGAAACCTGAGATGAAACCGTAATAGTGGGGCTGGTCGGACTGGTATGGCGAACATAAAAAGGGAAGATAAGGGCTCTGGGGAGACAGGGGATTTCTTTCTTCCTGGAGAATACACCGAAGAGTGCTCCTGTGAACCACAGACAACCCACACCACCCGCGTTGCTGGACCGACGCTGGAACCAGGACCGGTGATCGATCTCTCCCTCCCTCTCTGTCTTCTCTTAAACTTAAGTAATGCAAGGTATACCTTACCACTCGCCGTAATTCACTGCATATCTGTTGTTAAGTACCGCTTGCTATAATCTGTTGTATATCTGTTGGAAGTAATGCAAGGCATACCTTACCGCTTGCCATGATTTGTTGTATACCACTAATTATCGTGGACCTAGTTAAGGCATTTATTAGATTCCTGCAGTGATTAATATATGTTCGTGTATGGACTTTAAGAGTTGTCTCACCTTAGCCCACACTGCTGGGGATTTGCGAATCTGAGTCACAGTCGCCCCCATCCCCTCTTCTGAGCAGGGCGTGACAAATGAGCTTTCTGTACCGTGTCTTCTGTGCCCTCCTCTGTTTGAACTTTTAACCTTCTAGAAGAATGACTTTTGTTCAAGGGGTTAAATACAAGCCTAAGAACTCTACTGATACTGAGAATTTTACTGAGTTCTTGTGTCAAAAACTTCAGCTGAAGATTAAAGACACTTGTGCTCAGCACTCCAGATTTCAAATGTCCAGTAAACTGTTTTGATTAACTCATTTTTCCCAGAGAATTGAATAAGAAAAAAGCGTCTGGGTGTAACGTCTTATCAGCACCTCTAGATTTCTTCTAGGGCGAGTATTTCAATCTCCTTTTATTTTCTGTTATTTTTGTATGTGCTTACTGAACACAAGTGAAAAGCATCACTGAAACCATTCAGAAAGCTAAATACATACATACTAATTTGTGGGATCAAAAAGCCTTAATCACTAGATATATCTGATGCATTTTAATTTTCTTCTGCATTGTGCTGCTGTCTTGCTTTCATTATGTTTTCTGTCTATCACATCTGTGTGTCATATCTTCTGCTTGTTGCAAGAGTATCACTTCATCTTAATTTAATTTGTCATTTGAAGTCATCTTACAGTAATCGATGCCTGTTTTGAAAAGCTTCCTCTTTACTGTGGCATATTTTCACCATTTGATGTACCGTTCTTTTATCTTTTACACCTGTCGTATTTATCATTGTATTGTTTCCTCTGTTATCTGCAACATGTCATGTTTTATGCCTGTTCAGAGGACAGTTTTGAATTTAATAATAGATCTATCTTCCTGCCAAATGTGGCTGAGCAGTCACAGCAAATCGGCAGCAAAAATTTGTGGTTTACTGAAAAAGCTTTTGGTCACTGTCAGCCCAATGAAATTAAGGGCTGTATTGAAAACAGTAATAAAGCACAAGACAAAGGTGCAAAGTGCAATTCTTATTTTTGCATTTTGAAGTTTCCTTCGTAGTAGTTTTAAATGCTAATGAAACTTCAAACCTAGGGTGGCCTTCACTGGTAGAATAGCCCCAACTAGCATATGTTTTCAAAAGTGATTAAGGTGGGTTTTTTCCTTTTTTTCCTTTTTTTTTTTTCCTAAAGTGGTACCTGTAATTTTCTGTAATGCATCTAGAAAAATGCTTCTTTTACCTGAGAATGTGAATGTAAGTTTTTGTCTCTTCTCCTAGTGATTTGCAAGTTGTGAGGAAGTCTATGCTTAATGAAGGACAACTCCATTGAAAGCCTCTGCATCTCGATTTCAAGAATCCAAAAGATACAGGGAGCATTTTTAATAGCTGCTGAGGGACAGAGACCCTCAGGCTGTTGCAGAGTACAGGGACTGCAGTAGAGAAATCGGCTAAAATAGTTCCCTTCTCACACCAAGCTATTCGTACTCCCTGCTGCAGCATATCATCTCCTCCAGACTGCTGACACTACCATTTTACAAGATCACATTGTGAACCAGATCAGTGAATTGATCCAGGTTAAATATAATCTTTTTCTTTGCAGAGGCCCAGGCAAGGTACGGGACAAAAGGTGGAGAAAATGAAGGGGAATGGGGGAAAAAATGGAGGGGAAACAAGGCTTCCCTAAACTGGTCTTGTTGCTCAAAGTCCCAAACTTGTGGAATAGCTGCCTTAGTCTCTCCAAAACATCTTCTATGTGGTCGTGCCACATAGAGAAGAAATTAGCCAGTAGGCTTTTCACAATCTTACTGTCATGGCTTGTTTTTAAATCAAATACTTCAGTGCACCCAAACTCCCTTGTGTACAATGATTAGGAATCTCTGTGAGACTCATTAACTCTCTGGGAGTGGTTGAAGCTTTTTGCGAATTGCTTGGGCCTAAAACTAGCCACATAAGCATATGTTTAAAGCCTTAGAGGAGTGCTAGTGAACAGAAAATTTCAAAATATATGCAACAGAACTGCATGTGTCAGAATACAATTACGCCTTAAACCCAGACTGGTCAAACAAAACTCTGTGATAATCTTCCAAAGACTTTGAAAGGACATCCAGTTACTAATATGAACTTTAATCTAATGATCTTTTTTGCACAAGGATTATTTCTCTTCTATGTTTACAGGGTAACCCAGGTCCAGCAAATTCAAGACAGCATATAGCAGTGGGACTGGGATAAATGCAAAGTGGGACTTCTGAGATACTTAGCCTTTGAAATAATGGTTAAAGTATGTAGATTTTATGTAAAGTATGTAGAAAAAGTGATTCATTTAAATACAGTTAACATGCTAGGGACCTTAAGTCTACTGCAAGACTTGACAGGTCTGCAAGTGAGTGAAAGTGCTATTTCAAGCTTTCTAGGTTTACATACATAATACAGGGGAAACACATAATGTGAAGAGTGTAATATGGAGCAGTCCTACGTTATATAATTTATTTCATTCTCAGTAAATGTCCTCTTAAAAGCACCTGGAAGTGCCTCAAAAGGACAGCGCAAAAAATTGCTATAAGGACTGACTAGTGACTGTTTGGGGAATCTGTTACAGGACAAACCTAAACCTTCCAGCAATCTTCTTCAGTATTGTGTAATGTTGATGCCCTGGCAGGCAATCTGGGGATACAAAGTTACAAAACATAACAGGGCAAAGCAGGATATCAAGTGTTAGGAATTAAGTGCTGTATGAGAGAAAGAAACCAAGTTACAGATCCAGCAGCTTCTTGCACTTTAGATCCAAAAATAACACTGAATTGAAGGGGACCAGAGGCACCAAAGGGAATGTTACCAGCCTGTGCCAGAGACACAAGAAGAAAAGAGTTTGTCTTTAAGGCATGACCTCATACTCGGAAGGATGCCCTCAGCCTCCACTTGACACAAAGCAGGAACAGGTATATTCATTGATATTCATTAGCTATTAGTCCAACAGCAAGGACTAGCTCTAATCTGAACGTAAGCTCCAAGGCAAGCATGTGCCTTTACTCAAAGAAAATATTTCACAGCATCTGTAAAGTTGATCACAACTTCAGAGACTTTCTATGCAAGAACAGGCTTAAGTATTATGGTTTCAGTTCTGAAGAACACCTGCCTGTGCAATAATTGCTTTAGGAATAGTCTGTACATCATCAGCTGTCTCTATTCTTAAGTGACAAATAGCTATCTAAAAATCAGAGCACAGGAAAACCTTTGGATTGCAAATGGTTACAAGAAATGTGCCCCAGGAAGTGTGATGAGTGGCTAAAAGACAAATCCAAGTTATATTAACTCCAGTAAATCATGCACAAACAAAAAGATAGTAACAAGCAAGCAAATCAATTCATCTAGCTCTCAGTTCCTGACCGCCACACTGAAACACACAGGCAGGCATCCCAGCAGTCCCTGAGATGGGAATCCAGTTAGGAAAGCCAGTTGGCTGAGCTACCTACATCAATCAAGAGGAAACTACTATATTAGCAGTAGTATATTACAGGAATGCTAACCAGTAAGATGCTTACTAAATAGTTACTAAATGAATAGATATTTCAAAATATATTTCTATTATACAAGCAAGAAATCAAAATACAAAAATGTCTGGTAACATTTGCACACAGAAAAATACATGGATTCTTCTCTTTCTGTCTTCCACACCTACCTGACCCAAACCATGCCCATTTCAGGCTATCCTGAGCACAGAAGCTGAATTATTCATGCACCAGTACAGGTTAGGGGCTGACCTGCTGGAAAGTAGCTCTGCAGAGAGGGACCTGGGAGTCCTGGTGGACAACAGGATGACCATGAGCCAGCAGTGTGCTTTTGTGGTCAAGAAGGCCAATGCTATCCTGGGGTGCATCAAGAGGTGTGTGGCAAGCAGGTTGCAGAAGGTTATCCTCCCCCTCTACTCTGCCCTGGTGAGGCCGCATCTGGAGTCCTGTGTCCAGTTCTGGGCTCCCCAGTTCAAGAAGGACAGGGAACTGCTGGAGAGGGTACAGCAGAGGGCTACAAAGATGATTAGGGGGCTGGAACAACCTTCTTATGAGGAAAGGCTGAGGGACTTGGGTCTTTGTAGTCTGAAGACGAGAAGACTGAGGGGGGAATCTCATCAATGCTTATAAATACTTAAAGGGAGGGTGCCGGGAGGATGGGACCAGTCTTTTTTCAGTGGTGCCCAGTGATAGGACAAGAGGTAATGGGCATAAACCTGAACATAGGAAGTTCTGTCTAAACATGAGGAGGAACTTCTTTCCTTTGAGGGTGGCAGAGCACTGGAACAGGCTGCCCAGAGAGGTGGTGAAGTCTCTGACTCTGGAGACCTTCAAAACTCGCCTGGATGCCATCCTGTGCAACCTGTTCTAGGTGACCCTGCTCTGGCAGGGGGGTTGGACTAGATGAGCTCCAGAGGTCCCTTCCAACCCCTGTAATTATTCATCTCTTGTTTCTATGTTATTGAATTCAGAATGCATTGCAAAACGCTCAAAGTCTTGGAATCAAGTTAGACTCTACTTATGGCCAGGACATGGTGCAGTTGATACATTAGAGGGAAGAGATGTCACCCAGGGATCTTCACAGGCTTCAGGAGTAGGCCCATGCAAAACTCATGAAGTTCAACAAGGCCAAGCACAAGGTCCTGCACCTGGGTTGGGGCAATTGCCAATATCAGTAGACTGGGGAAAGAATGCATTGCAAAAAGACCTGCAGGGAAGGGGATACTGATAGACAAAATTTGGGCATGAGCTGGCCTTGGAAAGGATGCAAAGAAAGAAATGTCAGAAGAAAAAGACTGGTCTTTGGACATACATATATATGTAGAGAAATCCAGTTGTATTTCTCCTCTTACTTTGACAGAAAGAAAGCACCTTGTGATACTTTCTTCCTATTTCCACAGATTTTGTTATCAAACACTTGTTACCTGTTACTACCAAAGGCTAACCTGAGACCAGCTTTTTAGGCCGTTATGCTTACAGGTGATGCTTTTTGGTAGGTACATTGAGTAGAAAATAGAAGGGGCATCTAGCCATCTGGAGAATAAAGACGATTACAAAAAGTCATAATCGAAGAAAGTTTGTCTTTGTGATGGGAAACTTAAATTGACTGCATTTAAAATGAAGTAAAGAGGTGGACTTAACAGAAATTGTTTCATGTTCAGAATAGGTAGTTGTCTTTCCTATGAATGCAAGGCATAAAGATGTACTCTTGACAATATATGCTATTTAGGTTGGCAGTAAGACATTAAGAAGTCGGCATTTGTTTCTAGGAAGAGGTACAGTGATGGGGAAAGAGTGGGTATAACAAAGAGTGAGCAATTTCTGGAACACGATGGCCAAGAGAAGAGTGTTATTAGGATGTAGAGGTTGGTTGGGTGCAACAATGAAAAAGGATTGCAGTGCATTTGGGGAAGGGTGAAAGAAATAAATATCTTCAGAAGAATGAGTGTCAAGATGAAAAAGAAACATCTGTCCCTCACAGCAACACAAAAACAGCAACTCCAAGAAAATGCAGTTACAATTTTTTTTTATGATTGCAAAACAAATACAAACTCGGTGTTATTCCAAATGCACATTAACTGTCACAGATTGTATTGTGGCGTTTTAGAGAGATGCAATGAATAATCAATGAATTCCTTATACAAGAGTAGGTGCTCCAGGGAGGGCAACCACCTAAACCAAAGGTCATCACTTATTTACCAAGATGTAAGTGATCCATGACACCACTTAATTTTACTTACTTTGGAGGAAGGAATCAACTTGTCTTCCCATAGTGTATGTGTACTTTGGCGATTCATTAATTTTCCTACCCATATGCACAAGACAAACACTGTTTGGCAACCTTTTATTTCTGCTGTGCTTCCAAATTGTTTCAAATGTTAAAAAGCTGGTTAAAAGTTTCTCTCCGTCTTTCTTATAAGCCCTCTTTTAAGTATTGAACAGCTGCAATAAGGTCTTCCTAGAGCCTTCTCTTCTCCAGGCTGAACAACACCAACTCTCTCAGCTTTTCTTCACAGGAGAGGTGTTCTAGCTCTCAAGATCATTCTTGTGGCCCACATCTGAACCCACTCTAATAAGGCCATGTTTTGTGCTGGTAACCCCAAGGCTTGATGCGGTACTCCAGGTGGGGTCTCACCAGAGCAGAGTAGAGGGGGTGAATCCTGTCCCTTGACCTGCTGGCCTCTCTTCTTTTGATGCAGCCCAGGATACAATTGGCTTTCTGGGCTCCAAGCACACATTGCCGGCTCGTGTCCAGTTTTTCATCCAACAGGTATCCCCACGTCCTCTGCAGGGCTGCTCAATGCATTCTTCCCCCAGTCTGTGCTGATATTGAGGATTACCCCAACCCCGGTACAGGACCTTGTGCTTGTTCTTTTTGAACTTTATGAGGTTCATATGGGCTTTTTTTTTTTTTTTTTTTTGTAAGCAATCAGCATGTCACCATACCATCTCTAGCCTGAAGTGTCATTTTCTCTCTTCATCCATTCCTTGAAGTCTGTTGTGTATTCATCTCAAGTGACTTTGTTCAGCTGCCCAAGTTCACCTTCCAAATAGGGAAAATGAGATGCCTTGCAAATTGATGACCAATCTCTATTTAATACATCCAGCAGGACTGGATTCGCCACTTTGGATAAACAGTTGCAATTGCTTGTTGTCTTGCATTTTTTTCAAGTTACAATTTATTTGAAGGCATATATTTACAGTAATCCTTTCATCACACTCCCAGGCACCAAAAGCCATTGTCTGTTTCCAGTGCTGTTCAAGGTCAACATTTCCTACTCTCAATGACTTTTTGACATATCTTAGCAAGCCCATCAAATATTCCTTAGGATATTATGCTTCTTGAGATTGGAGAACAGGTTTATAATTTGAGTTGTACATACCTTCTAGCTAGTAGAAATTTCCAAATTTATAAAGAACTTACCCTATCATAACTAAAAATATCTGGAAGCAAACATTGTAGCAGAGGTGCGCAGTCCTTGTATCATTCACCCATCTGGGTGACTATGCTTTCAATCCACAAGCTAGATTCTATTAACAAAGAAGTGATCATGGTCCTCCTTCTGTCCTATCATAAGTCTGAGGATCATATTAGCAGGTCAAGGGGAAGGCTATGTGTATTTTACACCACACTTCTGATCCCTCTTTGAGAAGTTACAGTTACTGGTTGGCTGGGCTACTGGGATTCCCACTACTGGCTTCTGAAATTCTCTATTCCTAGCTGCAAAATATCTCTGCTTCTCTTCTGAAGCCTACAAATCACTTTTTTTATATGGTGCATGCAGGCAGTGTTCCTCAAATTTAGGAGAGACATCTTTGAGTATCAATATAATGAATTCGGCAGTGTAATGCCTACATCCACCTTGCAGGTATTTTCTTACTCTGGGAAGGTATTTCTTGGAGCAGAAAGAAGCAATAATCACAAAGGTGATCAGTACCTATTCCGACTGTTTTGCCTGCCTTCTACGACTAAACTCATGATCAGATTTCTGCTCAGAATGCCACAATTGCTGGGCATGGCCTTTTGGGATTTGGAAAACCAGGTAAGTTTGCTATTTCTAAGTTGGTACATAATGACTGGTCTATTTGATGATTTTTCAGCTTCATATCCCTCAGTGTGGAAAGTCTCAGTGAATTAAATTTACGCATCAAATACTTATCTGCAATGTCTTCTCTTTTACACGTCCGTGCTAATCACCTAGAGGAACATGGTTGCTTCAAATCGGAAAACATCCTATGAGTATCTAAAACAATGCTCATAAGGTGCGGCACACAGGTGTACAGAGAAGCAAAGAGCAATACCTTCCTCTCTTTTTAAAAATGCAGCTTAAAGTGATAAATCAGAAGACAGGTGACCAATTACTCTCTCTCAAGTTACAGGACACCAGATAAACAATAGTAATCAGCCATGTTCACATCCTTTCCTTTAGAGAAATGAGGATTAGTGCAGCTGTGCTTCTTCTTTCACTGCAAACTACATTAAGTTGAATTCGTATTTGCTATATGGGCTAAAAGCATGCACATAGACAGTTCCTAGTGCTTGAAGAGCAATTTGCTAAGCCATGGTAACTTCCTTGTGTGTCTGAGCCACTGATAAGCTGAGTGAGGAAGTATTACTTCAGCATGCCACCTCTTACAAGGAGTTCATAATTAGCAGGCCTGCTGGTCAGTCTCTTGCCAGGGACAGTTTGGTTACTATCACTTGCAAAAGGTAAGGCCCCAAAAGATGATGCTGTTAATGTCTTTCTGATTTAACGCATGCAAAACTAATGTATCAGACCATGGGATCTGAACTAAAATCTGCTTAGAGAGGAACTGGAGTTTATTTCATAGAATGATTTAGGTTGGAAGGGACCTTAAAGATCATCTAATTCCAACCACCCTGCCATGGGCACCGACACCTCCCACTAGACCTGGTTGCTCAAAGCCACATCCAGCATGGCTTTGAACACTTTCAGGGATGGGACCTGGGTGAATTTCATTGACAGGAGTTTAAGGGACTACAGAAGCTGGTGCTTTCCAGTTTATCCACACAGCAGTCAAAAGGATGCCTCATAGTGCCCCTCATATAATGCCCCATATTATAGGGTTGTGTATATCCATGCAGCTCCACTCAAGCATGTTGACACCCTTTTTAAGAATCTTCCCACCTACCTTTTCCCATACCGTGCAGTAGTAATACCTTTTCAGACTCTTCTTGCTGTTTTAGTAACGAAAATTATTTTTAAAAGTGCCATAATTAAATGGAAGCAGAGAGCCACTGAAAAAACAAACCATTAAATTGCATTGAAATCTGCTGCCTTCAAAGGCAAAATCTAATTAAGGTTTAAACTGCAATGTTAATTGCACAGTACTGAGATTCACCATGAATTATGGGTTTATTATCAGTTTTCTAACTTGAGTAATTTTAGAGAGGCAAATACAACTTCTGGGACCCATGGTATGACACGGAAATGGACTTAATTACTAGCAGGAGAATATTTGCTTTATAGTTGGTTTAGGGCAAAATATCGAAGAGATCTTGTTAAGAGCTTGAGAACATAGAGCACCATGTAAATCACAATGTAGTATTAAAATTACCCTCAGAAATGTTCACGGATTGCTTTTACATTTTAATCATCTCAGCATAGTTTGGAGAGAACTGAACTTGCTGTTAACATTGCTGCAAATAACCAGATTCTAAGAAAAGACCAGGAACAAAACAAAAGAATTAAACCAAATAATTTTTCATGGACTTTAATAAAACAAAGAAACTCTATTCTATGTCAGCACCGTTCAATCCTCAGAAAAGACAGCATTTCAAAACAGATTTTTTTTCTGAACTACTTTTCCTGCATGAAAGCTTCAAAAGAGGAGAAATATTCCTTCCTCTATGTTCTTCTGTTTTGGTTTTGGCTCTCAGCTAATTCATAATAATATATAAGCCTCCAACTGATGCCTAACACTTAGGAATCTGATTATCTTTTGCTTTTATAGAGACTTAGGTTAACTGAGGCTTAGCTCCTTAAATGCATTATGTACTTACTTACTACTGAATTCAGCACCTAAATATGTTTGAGGATTTAAGTGTTAAGTGCCTATGTTACTTCTAGCAATGGGATTCCAGTGGCCAGGTAAAATTGGCACTTTCAGTTTTTTTTCCCATTGCTTTGAACCTTTACTCCCATATGTATGAGTTTTTCATAAACACTCTTAGATAAATGCAGGTGACATGACTACGCTCTCTGTAACTATTTAAGAATTCCTCGTTTAATGTCATTTGCATAGGACAAAGGACTTCTTGCTAGACATAGGTGAAAAATAAGCACAGTTCATCAATCCAAAATTAAGCATATAAATCAAAATTAGACTATACTTTAGTTACAAATTTGCTGCTATGTAGTGTCAGCTAGTTTTGCCAATTTTCAGGGAAGGTATTTTGTTTGTATTGAAGACAGAGGAAAGGTTATTCTTCAGATTGACTGGTAGATCTTTGTCTATAGGTGAGTACTACTGTTGTTCCAGAAATATACTTGTAATAACCAAAGTTTGGTTGTCCACTGAAGTAAAAGAAGTGAGGTTGGTTTTGGTAGGCAGTTAAATCCCACGGAATACAAGGTGTTGGAGGAAACTACCTACAGATAGAAAATTTCTCATACCCAGAAGGAATCAGGCAAATAGCTCGATAGAATAACCCGTAGGCTGACATTTTTCACTCACAAGAAGAATCAGGTCATTTCATGAATGATATGTGAACAGAAAATATAACTACATTCACAGCTAATACTCCTTGCAATAAATTATTCAACCAAGTCTACTTTTTGCCTAAACAACATAGCTATAAATAACCTTCCTCCATAACAATAGAATTTTTCACCAAGAAAAAGCTCATTCGAAGAGTGTAAGTTCTCCTGTCTCTGCGAATGAATCATTAAAAAATGGACTACTAATTCAGTCATTTTTATAGCCTATTTCTTGCATTCTGATTAAAGCAAGGTGCAATGAATACAGGTAGATTAACAACTCAATATATAAAATGTTAAGGATACAAGTACCACATTCACTAATTATACATATATTTCAAATCAGAAAATTATGCACCAAGAGAGGTTCTTAAGTGTTCAACGCTTACATCTGAGGACAATTCTTTAAAGAAACCTCAATGTCTAAGACTAGACAGCTTTCAAAGGTATAGGAAGTAGGCCCCTCAGTCCAAGCTTTGCTGAAATCTTGAAAGCCTAATTCTGCAATTCTTGAAAGTCTAATTTGTATCTTTGGAGAAGACCTAACCACCAATACATTTTCATATAGTCAACAAGAATTGTATGCCATTAAAGCATCAGATACTAAACCAATAACATAGGTACACTAGAACACCATTCACTCAATCTCACTATTTCAATAGCTATTACTTCCCCTGAAACTGATGGACATCTAATTTGCACAGCTGTGAAAATAAATGGTTATTTGGAATTTTATGAAAAAAAGAAAAACAAAAATCAGGGAGGAGAATAAAAAAGAACCAGGCTTCTTGAACTAACCTTTTTGTATCAGTAAGAATAAAAACATCTTAATTGTAGTTACTTTTGGGGCTTAACAGATACAAAGAATTCCTGCAGCTTTAAGACTGGGAAACAGGGACAAATCGCAAGTCTAAGATGAGAAGCATGGAAGTAAAAGCTCACAATGTAAACTCTTTCAAAGAAGAGTTGATAACACATGTTAATGCTTTCCACCATATGTCTTTACTAACCAAGCAATAAATGGATGCCATACATCACTTTCCAGAAGATGTCTTGAACTGCATACAGTATATAGCCAGAAGTACATTAGCTCTTGAATGTTTTAACAGACATGTAATTTTGCATTTACATACTAAGGCTAAAAAGCATGCTTTTTGTAATCCAAGAGTTCAAAATGCAAATCATATGCTCCTTTCCTGAAGTGACAGATGCCCTTCATTTTTTGTTCTAGGAACTAAATTGTTCCATTGCTTTATCAAACACCAGCCCTTCCTAAAGATATCTGCCAGCACATACCTAGTGTTGATGATCTTTAGATCAGGCTAGTAAGAATCAATTTCCCTTCTGGAAGATTGTGTGGCCCATTGCTATGAGCAACCAATCATTCTTAGCACTTACCATGTATACCCTGTGGCAAGAGGTTTTGCAGTGACTATAACCAATTTTCACAGTATTGAGGAGTTAGGACAACCTACACTGCATTATTTCACATCCAGCTGAGGTTCTCCACGATTCTATAATTTTAAAAAGTTGCTTTATAGGATGATAGAAGGTGGGACCAAGTTGTAAAGAGCAACATGCTGCATAGGATGTACACACTGCACTGTATCAGGAGGATACCAATTGCTCATCATGTTCTAGTCCAGCTCCATTGTTTTGTCTTGCCTCCAGGATATCTTGGATTATTTGATCCCTTGGACAGGGTAAGCACCCCAGGAAGTTCCAACATAGAACAAACCGCACTCCTCAGTATGAACTAGGAGGCTGGAAAAGCTTGGCATCCATTGCTATTTAAGCACAGAAGATGGGGCAAGGCAGGGAAGGGGGATATACAGTAAGGAATTAAAAACATATTCAGTCCATTCCTGCCCCCAGGACCTGGAATTATACCCTTCCCTCACAAAGGATCACAGATTTCAGATTAACCGGTCTGCATAGCAAAGGCCGGAGCAGTTGACCCAGAAACAAGTTGCATCTACCCCATAATATCAGACTAAGCTGTAGCAACATTGTCAGAAATGTATCAAATATAAGGTTGTGCAAGGGACATCTGAATCTCCTTGGCATTCCTGCTTGAGCATACTCCTGCCTGTGCTAATCAAACCACACAGCTCTGGTAGGGAGTTAATAGCCTTGCATTCATAAAGCCTTTGGTTTTTTTACTCACCTGTCTCTTACTCTGCAGCTTTCACAACGCTCCAGATGCAAGGACTATGCACATATTTTTGTAATGTTCTATAAAACATTAAGTTCTCTGTTTGACTGGTGTATTAGTATTAAGGCATCACACAGCCATCACATACTGACAAGGACCCCTGCAGAGAGTGTCAGATGTAATAGCAAATGCAACCATCCTCAGAAGATGGCAGCTGCCAGCGGAGACAGACCAACAAGCTCTTAAAAAAATAGCCAGTTTTAACTTGATCTGACAAAAGAGAAATTCATAGTTCATGCAAAAGCAGAAGGCACTTCCTTTCACACACAAACAAAACTTTCTAGATCACTGTGCTGAGCAAAGCAGGTGCAATTGTCCCCCAGTCCTTTCTAAAACACAATGTCTTGAATAGAGACATCAACTCAAAACACTTCTATTTCAGGCTAATTCAGTCCAAGAACTTGCACAACAAGAAAAAAGATGGTGCAAACAGCTAGTTATGCTTCTGAACAAATTGCTAATATCAATTGTTGAGGGAGCTGACCTTTCTGAGAAAGATTTCAAACAATGCACAAATGAATCTCTTGATAATCCTGTTTCTAGACAGAACATGACTGGAGTGGGAGATATTTGGAAGTTTTTGCCTTTCACAACATATACAGGAAAGCAACAAAATAAGAACACTCTCATCACATCAGGATACTCCTGTAAAACAATGCTTATTTTTTTCTAATTATACTTTCTACTAAAAATGCTCAGAGCAAATAATAACATACCATTTTTTTTTAAATAGTACTTCAATCTCATAGGAGGAATTATCAATTTTATACCAGGATCTCAAGATAATACAACCTTATCTATTTTCCTATCTGTGCTAGCCTTTACAGGCTTAGATGAAGATGTAGTAAAAAAGAGATGCATGTCTTATATCCACTATACTAGATATACTGTACTTCTTTGTTCCAGGCTTTTATTGTTTTCCAGTCACATCTTGTGACAAATCATAAATTTTGTTCCTAGATACCTCTTGGGCTTTCTTCAGTAATAATTAATCATTTTTTCTGTTGCCTTTAGGTATGTCCTCTATTCTCAGGCTATTATTATCCACATGCCTAGGAAGACGCTACGTGTTCCTCCTGTTACTCATGCATCCCTGCTAGAAACAAAACATTCTTTTGTTAGCATGCTATTGTAATAGAATCATAAAATCATAAAATGGTTAGAGTTGGAAGGGACCTTAAAGATCATCTAGTTCCAGCCCCCCTGCCATGGGCAGGGACACAGAATCACAGGGGTTAGAAGGGACGTCTGGAGCTCATCTAGTCCAACCCCCCTGCCAGAGCAGGGTCACCTAGAACAGGTTGCACAGGATGGCATCCAGGCGAGTTTTGAAGGTCTCCAGAGTCAGAGACTTCACCACCTCTCTGGGCAGCCTGTTCCAGTGCTCTGCCACCCTCAAAGGAAAGAAGTTCCTCCTCATGTTTAGACAGAACTTCCTATGTTCAGGTTTATGCCCATTACCTCTTGTCCTATCACTGGGCACCACTGAAAAAAGACTGGTCCCATCCTCCCG
>VFFE01008654.1:38402-78096 GCA_008921705.1 Burhinus oedicnemus
TCTTCATCTGCCCCCAGGGACAGCTCAATGCATTCCAGTTGCTCTCTTACATAATGAGCAACTCCACCACCTCGCCTTGCTGGCTTATCTTTCCTAAAGAGGACATAGCCATCCATGACAGCGTTCCAATCATGTGAGCTATCCCACCACGTCTCAGTAATTGCGATGAGATCATGGTCCTGTGATCGCACACAGATCTCCTGTTCTTCCTGTTTGTTCCCCATGCTGTGTGCATTGGTGTATAAGCATTTCAGACAGGCAGTTGAGCATGTACTTTTTGCCCTTGAGGGGTGGTAGGCCTTCTGAAAAATACTAGCACGCTGCCCCACAAGTGCTGGGCTACTGCACCCGGGCACCTCTCTAGCGAGCCCAGTTACATCCCGGTCCCCCTTCGAATCTAGTTTAAAGCTCTTTCAATAAGCCCTGCTAACTCTTGCCCTAGAACCCTTTTGCCCCTTCAAGATAGGCTTTTGCCATCTGTTACCTGGTGTCCTGTAAATCACGCCATGGTCAAAGAACCCGAAGTCATGTTGGTAGCACCAGTCTTGGAGCTAGGCATTGATCTGCTGGCTCTTCCTGTTTACGCCCTCGTCATTCCCCACAACTGGAGGGATAGAGGAGAACATGACTTGTGCTCCCGATCCCTTGACCAGTCGTCCCAAGGCCGTGAAATCTCTCTTCATTGCTCTTGGACTTCTCCTCCCTACTTCATCATGGCCTACCTGAAAGACCAGAAGGGGATAATAATCTGAGGGCCGTACTAGGGATGGAAGTTTCTTCTTTACATCATTAACCCAGGCCCCAGGGAGGCAGTACACCTTCCACTAGATTAGGTTGCTCAAAGTTCCATCCAACATGGCTTTGAACACTTCCAGGGATGGAGCATCTTTTCAGATGGTGTTGAACCTGGTCTTCTCCTATAGTGGGTGGTTCTTCATTCTCCCAGTCCCTGCCTTTGCCTTCTGCAAGCTGGGTGGTGTGTCTAGAGCACTTGCTAGTGAAGACTGAGGCAAAAAAGTTGTTGAGTACCTCAGCCTTCTCCATATCCCAGGTGACCAGGTCTCCCGTTTCTGTCCCGAGAGTGACCACATTTTCCCTAATCTTCTTTTTATTACTGACATACCTATAGAAACTTTTCTTGTTGCCCTTGACGTCCCTGGCCAGATTTAATTCTATCAGGGCTTTAGCTTTCCTAACCTGATCCCTGGCTGCTCTGACAATTTCTCTGTATTCCTCCCTGCCTACTTGTCCTTGCTTCCACACTCGGTAGGCTTCCTTTTTGAGTTTCTCCAAATCTCCTTGTTCATCCACACAGGCCTCCTGGTGATATAGGATGTATTTTAGAAAATGAGTGACAAACGTAGTTTAGGGATAAACCCTAAAGTCAATAAAGTTAAACTATAGCAGGCTATACTGTGTACTTAGCCAAAAGATAACATGAACTTAAAATGTTGCTAAGCTATGAAAACAGAGACTGAGGCCCAAGGACAGGAAGAACCGAGAACATGAACCTACAAGATAAAAGATGGTTTATCACCCGAATGACTAAACCGAGGTCAAAGACTATGTGATAAATGACAGATAGGGGAGCTAACAAGCAAGTTAACCAGAAGAAACCGGTATTGTGGTTTGACAATGCTACAATTTGGGAAAGGTGGAGTTGACAACGAGGAAGACTGCCAGCCTTCATCCAGAAGACCCCCGAAGAAGACCACCAGATAAGACTGCGCCTGTGCAAGGAGGAGTGAACTTTATGATAATTAGTTCTTGAAAGATACCGCCTATTCTTGGGAAAGATTTACCTGTTCATGAATATGTATGAGATACATTTAAGATGTAACCTAAAGAAGCTTGGGTGTGCACGATAGGTGGAACGATCCCCCGTGCACCCAGTGCTGTAATAAAGAATGCCTGCTTTCTAAAACTTCAAAATAAGTCTTAGAGAGTGTATTTTAACCGGCTTTTTGGTATCACTGGCATTTTTGCCTGACTTCCTCTTTGTTGGGATGCATCGCTCCTGAGCTTGGAGGAAGTGATCCTTGCATATCCCCAGCTGGCTTGGGCTCCTCTTCCCTCCAGGGCTTTATCCCATGGAACTCTGCCAAGCAGATCCCTGAAGAGGCCAAAGTCTGCTCTGCTAAAGTCCAGGGTAGCGAGCTTACTGTGCGCCCTCCTTGACACCCTAAGGATCACGAAGTCCACCATCTCATGATCACTGCAGCCAAGTCTGCCCTTGAGCTTGACATTCCCCACCAGCCTCTCCCTGTTAGTGAGAACAAGGGTCAGCATGGCACCTGTCCTCCATTATTTTCCAGAAAAGTTTCTCTTTTGCTTTATAGATCTGGTAAAATAATTGTAAAACAGGCAAAATCTTGCACTTCCATTAGAACTCTGATTGCCTGTAAGTTTATTTTTGATAAGAGAGATGTGCGATACAATGTTTTGAGTATGAGATACAGGGGCTGTTGTCTTTGAAAGAACCTTGATGTATCATTATTTTACTTGAATTATAGAGCAGAGGCTTCCTCACCAAAGGACCATAAGAGATTGTTATTTTTCTAAAGTGCCTGCACACACAGTTAATAGGGAATTTTTACAAAAAATCCCCAACAACCCTCCCCAGATTTCTATTGGATGCTGCCAATTCTTTGAAATTTTCCACTGTTTTTCTATGAAATTTTATATGAATGTTTCTCTATGAAATTTTCTATGAAAGTTTCATTTTGAAAAAAAAATCCTCAGAAATATCACATTTTAACATTTCCTAAAATAAATAATATTTTTCAGTTGAAAGCATTTTGTTTAGAACGCATAGTAAGACAATAAAAAGTTATCACAGTTTGCTAGGTTAATTTTGTTCTTTCAACTGTTTTGCTTTCTCCCCTTCAACTGTTCAAGTCACAGAAGCTGACAGTTCAGCCTTTTATCCTGATTCGGGATGTGATTTTATTTTTAATCCCAAATCTTTCCAAGGAGTGGACAAAACATCCCTTGCCAGCATCTACTTGCAGATTGCAACAGACCCACCTAAGAGCAAGAAGATAGAGAGAGGTGATGGGCTGCCCAAGGGAATAACAGGGCTACAGTGGGAAGCATCAAGGGAGAGAAACGAACTCTCCTCTTTGGAATGGCTCCTCAGAAATAAATGAAGTCACCTAACAAAATTTTTCCACAGACTGCATGGTATGGAGAAAAGTCACTAACCCAGTATGTAATAACACCATTTGCCCAGCGACTCCAGTCACAGCTAAAGGGAGACTGGAAAAGAATTGCAAGCAAGTCCTTAGTACATGATGCTAGAGGAAGAGGCAATGACCTCATTACTAAGTGCTACACAAAGGCCTAATTAAAGCACTACACGCTTTTACAATTTTTCTTTTCTTTTTGTCCCATCCCACAAGGAACACTTTGTAAATCCTTCCTTGTCAGCTTAACACATGGGGACAAGAATGCATCAAATGCTTGAGTAAACTGGGTTTTATGGTGTCTGCAAGATTATGACAGGATTTGTTGCTTGAGGAAAGTGGATCATCCACTTTCCTTTGTGGGTGATTTGCATTACAAACATCTCTCTTTACATTACAAAAGCAGAATTGAAATCCTGAGCCAAGAAGCTGACTTTCAGCCTCTCTGGAAGTACAAGATTTCTTCCCTGAGGTATATTTTTTCTGGTTTCATTTCTGAGACTTTCAGAGACTTAAAATTCCAGTGAGTCAAATGTGCATCATGCTGAAACCAACTAGTTGTTTTTATTATTGTGTGGGTTTTACAGTTTGCAGATGCCTTTGAGAAGTTCCTGTTACCAGATGCCCTGTGGTGACACTTCACTGAATTACAGTTAACATTAAGGACCAGGCCAGGGTGCATGTGAAGGGAGCTTATTCTGCTTGCTTCACTACGCCAGGGGTAAGCATCAGAGCATGGGTCCTGGAGCAATTCTGTGGCTGATTGAGAGCAGATTCATAATGAAGATGCAAGTAGCACTCGTTGTCCGTCCTGAGAGCACCAACTGGCATTGTATACTGGATTTTGCCATAGGAAACCCAACCATATGTTTCCTAGTTAAATTAGAGCTGTTTATTCTATTTCACAAATATTTCTTTGCATACACTGCTTTAGTAGTTACTTCCATAAAATCATTTCAGATCTGTAAAATTGCCAGAGCTACACCATTCCTCATTTATTAGCAAAGCCGTCTTCCCTCCACTCAGGTTTTTTTCCTGTCATACCATCGTAAAAACAGTTTTATGTCCTTTTTCAGCTACAGTGGTCATTTACTGCTTACCAGCTTCTTAATTTATCTTTTCTGGGTCAGCCTCTTCTGGCCCATGGTGATTTTGTCCCCTCAAAGTGGGAGACTCAGACTAAAGTCAGGACTTGTCAACAATGTTTCTAT
This sequence comes from Burhinus oedicnemus, assembly GCA_008921705.1. Lineage (NCBI taxonomy): Eukaryota > Metazoa > Chordata > Aves > Charadriiformes > Burhinidae > Burhinus > Burhinus oedicnemus. The sequence continues at coordinate 42,799 of VFFE01008654.1, forward strand.
TAAATCTAAACTGTTGGGGGAAAAAATATCACTTTAATGTCATTTGTGTTTGTAGGAGGACTTTTTGAGCAAAATACACAAAATTGTTACAACAGGCTTGACTTCAATTCAGCAAAATGTAGGAATACCCTTTTTCTCTCTTTTGTCCCCCATTTGGCCTTCTTTACTGGTAGGGGAGAAAGAGGAAGAAACGAAAGGGAGAAACAATGTCTAATGAAAGAGAAGCATGTGTGTGCAAATATATATGTCTATAAGTTGAAAAAAAAAAGTTAAAAAAAGTCCTCAAATTTTTAGTCAGCTGTAGATTTAAGGCCTTTCTCAAAACACAGCATAAAAATAATTTGATTACTGGCAACTTCTGTGTTTCTAAGCACCTCAGGGTCTGCTGGAAGGGAATTCAGCCATAAGTTGAATGAAATCAAGCAGCTGATGACCTTGTATATGTAAGTACATTATACACCCTGTTTGACTGACTTTCATGTGATCTTTAGGCTTTTTGGTTTTGTTCTGTTTCATTCTTAGAACTCTGCACATATTTTTTTCTAACAGCATATAACAGACTATGGGCTCAGATTTTCTTTGTTTGGAAAAATAACATAAAACATTAAACCACCTGTTCAAAATTGGTTACAAAGCATGAAAATGTGAGGAACTGTCTGAAGGATCTGATATTCCTTAATCCAGGCAAAAACATTGCACATCTGTACCCCTCTGCACATTTCCAATTTTGTAGCAATATTTTAATATTATAAAATATTACACATTACTCCAATCCCTTTCAGTCAGTCCCATCTTCCTCCTGAAATTTTTCTAGCAGCCCTCAGATAGTTAGCATCCATTGCCTACAAACACCCGCCTTTTAAATATTGATGTCTGTGTAACAAGATTTCTTTGGAATAACCTGTTTGTCCTTCAGTCACTGTGTGACCACTACCATGTTCAAGGCCTCTGTCCTTGAAGGTATCATCTCCTTAATATATTGCCTTCCCTTCAACACTGCACACATGACAGACATCTGCTGGAAATACAACACAGCAGAGAGGAAACAGTCTAAGCGATTCCTGGAGTGTGTGGAAGGTAACTTCCTGACACAACTGGTAAGTGAGCCTACCAGGGGAGGTGCCTTGCTAGACCTGCTGCTTACAAACAGAGAAGATCTGGTGAGTGATGTGGTGGTCGGAGGCCATCTTGGGCTTAGCGACCGTGAAATGATAGAGTTCTTGATTCATGGTGAAGTAAGGAAGGGGGTCAGCAAAACCACTACCATGGACTTCCGGAAGGCAGACTTCAGCCTGTTCAGGACACTTGTTGAGAGAGTCCCTTGGGAGACAGTTCTGAAAGGGCAAAGGGGTCCAGGAAGGCTGGACATTCTTCAAGAAGGAAGTCTTAGAGGCACAGGAGCAGGCTGTCCCCATGTGTCATAAGACGAACTGGTGGGGAAGATGACAAGCCTGGCTGAAAAAAGGAGAGTTTACCACCTTTGGAAGAAGGGGCAGGAAACTCAGGAAGAGTGTAGGGATCTAGTTAGGTCACGCAGAAAAAACATCGGAAAGGCGAAAGAACAGCTAGAACTTAATCTGGCCACTGTCACAAGAGATAACAAAAAAGGTTTTTACAAATACATTAACAACAAAAAAAGAGCCAGGGAGAATCTCCACCCCTTATTGGATGTGGAGGGGAAGATTGTCAACAAGGATGAAGAGAAGGCTGAGGTACTTAATGCTTTCTTTGCCTCAGTATTTAATAGTAAGACCAGTTAACCTCAGGGTATTTAGCCCCCTGAGCTGGAAGACAGGGATGGAGAGCAGAATAAACCCCCCATAATCCAGGAGGAAGCAGTTACTGACCTGCTACGCCAACTAGACAAGTCTATGGGCCCAGATGGGATCCACCTGACAGCGCTGAGGGAGCTGGCAGAGGAGCTTGCCAAGCCACTTTCCATCATTTATCAACAGTCCTGGCTAACCAGGGAGGTCCCAGTTGACTGGGGTCTTGCCAATGTGACACCCATCTACAAGAAGGGCCGGAAGGAGGATCCAGGCAACTACAGGCCTGTCAGCCTCACCTTGGTGCCGGGGAAGATCATGGAACGGATCATCCTGAGTGCACTCACGCGGCATGTGAAGGACAACCAGGGGATCAGGCCCAGCCAGCATGGGTTCATGAAAGGCAGGTCCTGTTTGACCAACCTGATCTTGTTTTATGACCAGGTGACCCGCCTGGTGGATGAAGCAAAGGCTGTGGATGTTGTTTACTTGGACTTTAGTAAGGCCTTCGACACAGTCTCCCACAGTATTCTGCTAGAGAAACTGGCAGCCCGTGGCTTAAACAGGTGTAATCTTTGCTGGATTAAAAACTGGCTGGATGGCCAAGCCCAGAGAGTTGTGGTGAATGGTGTTAAATCCAGCTGGCGGCAGGTCTCAAGCGGTGCTCCTCAGGGCTCAGTTTTGGGGCCAGCCTTGTTTAATATCTTTATTGATGATCTGGACGAGGGGATTGAGTGCGCCCTCACTAAGTTTGCAGATGACACCAAATTAAGCGGGAGTGTTGATCTGCTTGAGGGTAGGAAGGCTCTGCAGAGAGATCTGGACAGACAGGATCGATGGGCTGAAGCCAACTGCATGAGGTTCAACAAGGCCAAGTGCTGGGTCCTGCACTTTGGTCACAACAACCCCAGGCAGCGCCACAGGCTTGGGCAGGAGTGGCTGGAAAGCTGCCTGGCAGAAAAGGATCTGGGGGTCCTGGTGGACAGCCGGCTAAACATGAGCCAGCAGTGTGCCCAGGTAGCCAAGAAGACCAATGGCATCTTGGCCTGTATCAAGAATAGTGTGGTCAGCAGGAGTAGGGATTGTGCCCCTGTACTCAGCGCTGGTGAGGCCACAGCTTGAGTACTGTGTTCAGTTTTGGGCACCACAGTCTAGGAGGGACATTAAAGTGCTGGAGCATGTCCAGAGAATGTCAACAAAGCTGGTGAGGGGTCTGGAGAACATGTTTTGTAAGGAGTGGCTGAGAGAATTAGGATTGTTTAGTCTGGAGGAGAGAAGGTTGAGGGGAGACCTTATTGCTCTCGACAACTACCTGAAAGCAGGTTGTAGTGAGATGGGCGCTGGTCTCTTCTCTGAAGTAACTAGTGAAAGGACAAGAGGAAACAGGTTCAAGTTGCGCCAGGGGAGGTTTAGGCTGGACATTAGGAAAAAAATTTATTCACTGAAAGAGTTATCAAACATTGGAACAGGCTGCCCAGGGAAGTGGTTGAGTTGCCATCCCTGGAGGTATTTAAAAGACAGGTAGACGTGGTGCTGAGGTAGTTTTCTTTCTGTGTCTTTTCTACTAATCAAGAGTTAGGGAAACATCATTTCTTTCCTATTTCTCCAGAGTATCACTGGGAACATGTTCATCCTGCCAAATTATCCATGTTGGCTCCTCCTACTGGGAAAATTCAATAATCCTTTAGTTGGCTGCGTTCCACTGAAAGATGTCTCTCTCCCCTGCCATCATCCCCCTTTATCAATTCCTAAACTCCTGTTTCCCCAATATTTTGCTCCCTTTCCCTCCACTGTAGGTGTCTTCAGATTAGCAGTTACTTTATGATGGAGAACAACTAATTTTTAAACTAAAACATGGACCAGAAGGATAAAAGAAATCCAAAAAACTCATGTTCTTCTTTATCTTTCAATATATTAATGATACTTCCCCAATATACCTCAGGTCATGTTACAGTGCAGTAAAACCTATACACATAAATAACTGATCATTTGGTTTCCTAGTAATGACTGACAGTGCTGTGCTCCAACTTCCCAACCCAAATGTCAAGCTACCAGAAGACAGAGAATACACACCTCGCCTCCCCATCCTGTCCATCTTCCCTCTGCATTTAGACGAAAACCAGAAAAGCAGCAGCAAAGCTGTGGAACGCCTTAAATAGTGGCTGGAATTGGGTGGGAAAATCAGTAAGGCTTCTATAGATTTATGGTGGCACACAGTGAGTACTGTCACAGACTCCTCCATGGCTAACTGGCTTCAAATTTCACTGATGGTTCTCTAGAAAGAATAGCTGAATGTTTGTTTGCAGAAAAGTAATATACATGCCATATGCTGTATGCTTTGCTAAAGAGGTAGGGTTAGTATTAGAGAGGAAGCTGCATTGTTCCTGGTCTTTGCTGCTGCATTCTGCATTAGTGTTAAATATTCTGGACGTGAGGAAGGAGCAGGAATCATTTCCTGTGAGAGCAGGTTAACAGGACAGGTCTGGAAAACCTTCTGGAAATCCTTCTGGAAAAGGACACAGAGCAAGCAGATGGAGACATAGCCTCAAGAAACCCTGCAGTTCAAATTAGTACTAGAAGGCAGCCACCATTTTTATGTTTCTGTCTACTTCTTGTCTTTCCTGAGAAGGCTGAAAAGTACTTTTTATTTTCACACTTACCCAAATTGCCTCCTACCTTCACTGTTAACAATCAGTTCCTACAGGTTAGTAAGAATCAGGTCTGAAAGATCACCCTTTTCACTTCCTCATCCTCAGCTGTGTCTAGCCCTTTGTATCACAGCCAAATTCTCAGCAAAAACTGTTAGATCTACCCCTATTTGTATCAACCTCCAGTAGTTTATGATGTAATGATTTGCGAGAGATTTTAAAAAAAAAATTACAGTGTGGCAGCTTACTGACTCCAGCTTTAACCTATGCATGTAGCTGAGATGGCTTCTCACTGACTGCTGATTTGGAAACACAGCCAAGTGGTTAGCTCTCATGAAATATTTTGCAATTGAGAAGTGCCTTAGTAAGAGCAACATATTTTTGTTGCCATCATTATGGAAGTACTTTTGTATGCTGGTATTCATGCATCTAGAGGCCATTTTGGTATCTGCAGAGCTCTAATGACAGCTTGTGCTCTTATCTCCTGCCTCCCATGTTATTAAAATAAACAAACAAGCAAAAGTTTCTGTAGACAGAAGGGCTCTCAATTATTAGAAATTTCACTATGCTATCCGGAAAACAGCTCAGTTTGCAGACTATCCAAATTGTTTCATGATAATTTGGCAGATCTCTAATTCAGAATAGGAAAAATTCTTTAAAATTTACAGCAGGAACTTGCAAAGCTGTATTTCTTAACAACAGAGCTGACTCACATTTATTCATTACTTACTCCTTATGGTGTGTTGTTACTGGAATTCAGTCCCAGATGGCAGGTTAAGCTGCAGAGAAGTGCTCTATATTTGCAATGCTGATGAGACATGCGAAAATGAAATGGTTTATTAGGAAAGCAGGCTATTCCTTAGACTTGCAAAATCAAAAGTATAACTTTCAGCATCTCCCGTTGAAGACAACTACCTCCTTCCATATTTTCGGCTGAAGACACCTTGTTTATTCAACTTTTGGAGTAATACAAATAAAGAGGACAAAGGAAAGGGGGGGAAAAAAGATGGCAAAAGATTTTTTATTTTTTTTTTAAATAGACTGCCTCGCTGAATGTGACAAAGAAAGGGCAGCATAGCCAGATAATTCGATTCTCTGTCATAGTTTGGCCTCAGTGGGCAACAAAGAACCATGAGGCTGTTCGCTCAACCCCCATAGAGGTGGAGGAGAATCGGAAGAAAAAGGCAAAACTCATGGGTTGAGATAAAGGCAATTTAACAGAACAGCAAAGGAAAGAGGAGAACAACAACAACAACAGCAACATTGATGGAGGAATGTACAAATACAGTTACTGTACCATTGCTCACTGACCAGACCCCGGGAAGCCCCAGCCCACACCCAAGCATTGACTTCCTACCCCCTCCCCCAGCCAGCTCCCCACTATGGACTGGGCATGACCTCACATGGCATGGAATACCTGTGTTCTGTGCCAGAAATTAACCCTATCCCTGCCGGAACCACTCCTTATCCTATACCATCTACGTTATGCCCAGATCTTACAGTTTCCAATAAATTACCACCAGTTTTCCCTGTCTCATATATGTATATGTACATGTATATAAATACAGGTATAATTCCCTTAGTGTATAGGCCATCCCTCTAAAAATGCCCACTGAGTTCATTTAATCCATGACTTTGGGCTCCCTCTGTTAGAACAGTCTCTCAGGGCAGGCGAGATGCTGTGTGGTGCTGGACTGTTGCATGGTGTATTCGGAGCTCATGGCTAGTGTATCTGGTGCGGCCCATGCCCACGGTCCACGGGCTGAAGATGTCAGTCTCAAGGAAGCTGCTGGGCACCAGCTGCTGGGGTCAGTACTGATCCCATCACTGCTGCACTTTACTCAGTTTCATCAAAGTCCATCTGTCATTAGTTTAGGTGATTCTTACCATAGTACAATTGATAGCAATTCTAGTAATGATGACATATAGTGGCAGCATTATTTAGCAATTAACATCACACAATTTGATTCATTGGCTATTCTCACCCAACATCAGATCCCCATGAGACACACATTGGACCTCCCCATTCTTCCACATCACCCACCAAGTGCACCCAGGTCCTTGAGCAAAAGCAATCCCGCGGATGGGTTTGCCTTTGCCTGAGGCAGGACTAACCCAGACTGTCTTCCCTAGCATATTCTTCATGTGCACTACAGGGACTTTATCCCCTTCTACAGTGCGTGGAAGTTTTGATTGAGCCGGGCAGCTCGACTGCCCCTGGTGTTAGCTAACCAAGTAGCTTTTGCTAAATGCATATCCCAATGTTTGAAGGTCCCATCACCCATGGCTCTCAGTGTAGTTTTAATAGTCCATTGTATCATTCTCTCTTCCCAGAGGCTGGTGCCTGATAGGGCATGTGATATACCCACTCCATGCCATGCTCTTTGGCCCAGGTGTCTGTGAGGCTGTTTCGGAAATGAGTCCCGCTGTCTGACTCAATTCTCTCTGGGGTGCCACGCCGCCACAGGACTTGCTTTTCAAGGCCTAGGATAGTGTTCTGGGCGGTGGCATGGGGCACAGGGTATGTTTCCAGCCATCCGGTGGTTGCTTCCACCATTGTGAGCACATGGCGCTTACCTTGGCGGGTTTGTGGGAGTGTAATATAATCAGTCTGCCAGGCCTCCCCATATTTATATTTCAGCCGTTGTCCTCCATACCAAAGAGGCTTTAACCACTTGGCTTGCTTGATTGCAGCACATGTTTCACATTCATGGATAACCTGTGCAATAGTGTCCATGGTCAAGTCCACCCCTCGGTCACGAGCCCATCTATATGTTGCATCTCTTCCTTGATGGCCTGAGGTGTCATGGGCCCACCGAGCTATGAATAATTCACCCTTATGTTGCCAGTCTAGATCTGAGCCACTTCAATCTTAGCAGCCCGATCTACCTGCTGGTTGTTCTGATGTTCCTCAGTGGCCTGACGTTTGGGTACATGGGCGTCTATGCGGCATACTTTCACAACCAGATTCTCTATCCAGGCAGCAACAGTTCAGCAGCCCAGATGGGTTTATCTCTGCGCTGCCAGTTGCTCTGCTTCGACTGCTGTAACCACCCCCACAAAGCGTTTGCCACCATTCATGAATCAGTATAAAGTACTGGCCATTTTTTTTGTTCGGCAATGTCTAAAGTCAGCTGGATAGCTTTCCCCTCTGCAAACTGTCTTGATTCCCCTTGTCCTTCAGTGGCTTCTGCAACTCATTGTGTAGGACTCCACACAGCAGCCTTCCACCTCTGATGCTTTCCCACAATCCAGCAGGACCCATCAGTGAACAGGGCATATTTCCTCTCATTTTCTGGTAGTTTATTATATGGTGGGGCCTCTTCGGCATGCATCACCTCCTCCTCTGGTGATATTCCGAAATCTTTTCCTTCTGACCAGTCCACGTTCACTTCCAGAATTCCTGGGTGACTAGGTTTTCCCATTCAAGTTCGCTGTGTGATCAGTGCAATCCGTTTACTCCATGTAGCATCAGTTGTGTGATGTGTGGCAGAGACCCTTTCTTTGAACATCCAGCCCAGCACTGGCAGTTGAGGTGTTAAGAGGAGCTGTACTTCAGTACCAACCACTTCCGAAGCAGCTCGAACCCCTTCATATGCTGCCAATATCTGTTTTTCAGTTGGAGTATAGTTGGCTTCAGACCCTCTGTATCCCCGACTCCAAAACCCTAGGGGTCGGCCTCGAGTCTCCCCTGGTGCTTTCTGCCACGGGCTCCAGGTAGGGCCATTCTTCCCGGCTGCAGTGTAGAGCACGTTTTTAACATCTTGTCCTGCCCGGACTGGCCCCAAGGCTACTGCATGAACTATTTCCCGCTTAATTTGTTCGAAGGCTTGTCGTTGCTCAGGGCCCCATTTAAAATCGTTCTTTTTCCAGGTCACTTGATATAGAGGGCTTACAATCAGACTGTCATCTGGGATATGCATCCTCCAAAAACTCACAACACCTAGGAAAGCTTGTGTTTCCTTTTTAGCAGTCAGTGGAGACATAGCTGCTATTTTGTTGATCACATCCATGGGGATCTGACGGCGTCCATCTTACCATTTTATTCCTAAAAACTGAATCTCTTGTGTGGGTCCCTTCACCTTACTTCATTTTATGGCAAAACTGGCTTTCAGAAGCATTTGAACTATTTTATTCCCTTTCTCGAAAACTTCTTCTGCGGTGTCGCCCCATACAATGATGCCGTCAATGTATTGGAGATGTTCTGGAGCTTCACCCTGTTCCAGTGCAGTCTGGATCAGTCCATGGCAGCAGGTGTGCCCCTGGGGCAGCTGAGTCCAGGTGTACTGGACACCCCTCCAAGTGAAAGCAAACTGTGGCCTGCACTCTGCTGCCAAAGGGATTGAGAAGAATGCATTAGTGATATCAATTGTTGCATACCACTTGGCTGCCTTTGACTCCAGTTCGTATTGAAGTTCTAGCATGTCCAGCACGGCAGCACTCAGCGGTGGTGTGACTTCATTCAGGCCACAATAGTCCACTTTTAGCCTCCACTCTCCATTAGATTTTTGCACTGGCCATATGGGACTATTAAAGGGTGAGTGGGTCTTGCTGATCACTCCTTGAGTCTCTAGTTGACGAATCAGGTTATGGATGGGAATCAGAGAGTCTCAGTTAGTGCAATATTGCTGCAGATGCACCGCTGTGGTAGTGATTGCCGCCTGCTGTTCTTTGACTCTCAACAACCCTACGACAGAAGGGTCTTCCGAGAGACCAGGCAAGGCAGACAGCTGCTTAATTTCCTCTGTCTCCAAGGCAGCTATGCCAAAAGCCCACCAGTACCCTTTTGGGTCTTTGAAATACCCTCTCCTGAGATAGTCTATACCAAGGATGCATGGAGCCTCTGGGCCAGTCACAATGGGATGCTTTTGCTAGTCATTCCCAGTTAGGCTAACTTCAGATTCCAATAGAGTCAACTCTTGGGATCCTCCAGTCACCCCGGAAATACAAATGGGTTCTGCCCCTCTATAGCTTGATGGTATTAAGATACGCTGTGCACCGGTGTCCACTAGAGCCTTATACTCCTGTGGGTCTGATGTGCCAGGCCACCAAATCCACACAGTCCAATAAACCCAGTTGTCCCTGTCTCCTACCTGGCCTGGAGGCAGGGGCCCTCTAATCCTGGTCATAGTATCAATTACTGACTTCTTACAGAAATGACTTGGAACTCCCTTCAAGAGGATCAGAGGTAAAATCAGTCTGGGGAGCTTCCCACTGGAAACTGGAGTGGCACTTTTCCTGGAGCCATCCCCTTTTGTGATTGTTCTTCCTTGCAATTCATGTACCTGTACCTGTAGGATCAAGGTAGGTTGCCCATCCCACTTCCTCATGTCCTCTCCATGGTCACGCAGGTAAAACCACAGGGTGCCTCGTGGTGTGTGCCCTCTATATTCTCTCTCTTGAGTAGAGAAACACCTGCTTCTAATAGCTGAGATACTGGCCCATACAGGTGAGGAGTAGGACATATTCTCTTCAAGTTGCTGGACCTTCCGGGAAAGTTTCTCTACAGCTGAGATGAGGGGGGAAGTGACACTTTCTTCATATTGCCAAAGTTGACCAGCCACCTCATCCACCCAGATCTGGGACAACAACAGGAGTTGACTCCAGAGGCTGAGGGCTTGTGTCTTTTTCCCAATAGCCTTGTCAATGCCCCCTTCCCTACACAGGGATCCCAGCTGCTTGGCTTCCCTACCCTCTAATTCCAAGCTACTGGCCCTGTTATCCCAGCATCAGAGCAGCCAGGTGACAATGTGCTTGCCCGGAAGTCGGCTGAAATCTTTTCGCATATCTTGAAGCTCACTCAGGGACAGGGATCGGGTGATTATCTTTGGTTGTGTCTCTTCCTCCTGTTCTTGTGATGGCCCTGGCTCATTGTCATCCCTTACTAAGTGAACTGATTTCTTGGTGTATTTATTCTTCTGTATAAGGCCAACTGATACCGGCACAGGTTGATTGTCTGGTTCAGCTGCAGTGACTGCTGTTGGAGTTTGAGTAGCTGCATTGCCTGTCACCGAGGTTTGAGTAGCCACAGTGCCTGCCACCGGGTTTGGAGTAGCCATGTTGCCTGCTGGTCTGGTTTCCCCTTCTTTCCCCTGAGGGTGCTGCATAATACCGAGCAGTGTTTGGTAGATACCTGCTAGGGCCCAGCACAGTGCAGTAAGTTGTGCCTCTCTGGAATAGCCACAGCATTTTCCTTTCAAATATTCTGTCACTTTATCAGGGTCCTGTAGTTGTTCGGGGGTGAAGTCCCAAACCATTGGAGGTGAGATGTTCTCTAGATACCTGCCGATATATTCCCACATGCCATGCCACCCATGACTATCCAGCCTCGGGGTAGGTCTCTGCGTGGTAGTCTTAGTTGTTTAACCCTAAACAAGATCTGAAACACATTCAGGAGACATAGCAATAGGAACATGCTAGTTTGAGCATTCCAAGGATATTCAAAATTCTCAAAAGCTGTCATACCTGGCCTGAAGGAGAAAAGGGAGGCGAAAGAGGTTGGGAAAGTATCCCCCTCTGTTTCCCCCATAGATTGGGTGTCATTATTAATAAATTTCGAGAGATGGTGCCCAGGGTATGGGCAGGACAGCAATGCTGCATAAACTCCCCAACATAAGCACCTGAACAGTGATGTTATCATATCATAAGTTGATATTACACAGGATAGCAAAATGATAATCCTGATCCCTCTCCCAGAGGTGATAAACAACATCACAGGGAATACATAGGGCGTATAAGAATTTCCATAACACAGCCATGCGAACAAACAAAGCAACATTGTGACCAGCAACTATTTAACTAATACAACAAATGCATATAACAAATTCATTTTAACAAGCTCTGGTCAGATCTGTCATTATCTCAACCCTTCAGGCCCCACGTTGGGTGCCAAAAAGGACTATTGTGGTTTGGAGAAAGATGTTAAAAAAATGAATAAGCCTAAATCCCTTCAGGAGAACAAGTTAAGAGAAGAATTAAAGGAACCTACCAGGACAGAGCAGTACAATAAGTAACTAGAGAACTTCTCCCAGTCATAGAATTCCTTTCTTCTTCACCAGAAGCATCTACAATCTGCGAACAGAGTTATCTCGGACTGGAATTATGCCAGGCAGCCTGAGCGTTGCTCTATGTTTATGGCTGTCAGTTTGCATTGTGTTGCAAATTTTTAGGACAAAGATGATAGATATACTTCAAGCTGTCTTACTCCCCACAGAGCACTGCTCAGGAATCTCAGAAACAGATCAGTATCCTGATTCAGATTTGGGAGATATTAACACAAGTGAAAATTGATCAGTTTATGTGTACTAACATAAGACATCACACAAAATGATTTTCATGCATTTATTGAAGCAGGATGAAGAATATGACATATCTTAAGTGTATTATTAGAGCTCTCTCAGGTGGCTACAGACTCAAAAAGACTCCCCACTTCCAGAATTAACCAAATATAATAAGGAAAACACATTACCAGAAATTAGGACTTCAAGCACAAGGAACAGCTCACAGTTCTGTGCAACATTAACCTCCTTTTTTTTTTTTTTGTCAATTCAGCAATATTCACTTATCATCATGATCTGGTTATAACAGCCATACTTTGAGTACTTACATGTTAATCAAGTTTAGAGCAAAATTAAACATAATTAGAAGGTCCATGGTCTTAGACCATGGAAATTCAGGCTATTCCATCTGTGCAAAGCTTCATCCTAAATGGATCTCTATTTCAATCAAATATCTTTTGTTAATTATCTTCATGAATTCCATCTGCCAAACTGAGTGGGCTGTCTCTGTGCATTTCCAGTACTCTGGACAATAGACTATAAGTAACTATTCAAATCATGCATCTTTTGTAGCACAAACCCCTGAAAGAGTAATTCATGGCAGAAGCAATTAATATTTCATACACAATAATTTAAAAAGCAAGAAAAGTATTAGTTAATGTATTTACTGAACACATGCAGGCAGGGTCCTGATTACTATCAATTAAAGTTTTCATCAGACTAGGTACAATTTTCAAATGCATTATTATCATGTATATATTATATATATATACATATGTTAGTGTCATATGCATATTAGTTTAAGTCTTCTTTTTTTTTTTTCCTGAAATGATATAGGCTTTGAATAACCAAAATGATAGACCTTTTAGAAGATTCTGGATCCCGCTTTTAAGAAAGTGTTCTTATCGTTAATGGCCTTTTTAGCAGCTCCTTTGGCTGTGGCTGCAGCACTGCTCTTCAAGACACATACAAGTATGTGAGCACAAAGCACAGTGAGTCACTATTCAGAGGTGCAAGCCACCTCAAAGGTTTGCTCAGTGATATCCACATGCTGCCAGGCTAAGTATACATGGAAATAATAGGGCAAATTTGCTCACGCAGAGCTTCTGGCTCTATTTTCTGTATACCCTAGAAAGGAACCGTCAGCACCTGGCCAAACACACAGGTGAAAAGCTGAGGAAGGGGTGACAGCTCAAGCACTTCACCAGCTGGGCTGGCGAGTGTTTCTGACATGCAGAAATAAACCCTTCCTCTGCCCTACTTCCTTGTGCTGGTGATCTTTACCAGTGTAAAATAATATTTTTCAACAAAGTAGTCTTATGGTTTTGTCCTTTATATATCTACTCAGAGGCTGACCCATCAAGACAGTCCATTTGTATGTTTCAACATAAGCATACAGTGAAAATGTTCAAAGGTGCATATTCATTATGACTCCTAGATTACCAAATTACATATTCCCTATCACCCTATATTTCTGCCTATAAAGTTGCCTTAATTTCAACTGAAAACAATAAAACGTGCAGAAAAAAATAAAACCATTTTCATCCCATTCCATTTCTATATGTTATGATATACGCTTAATAAAACTCTCATGCAGTTTGGGGATGGCAGAGATAAATCAACATCACACCCCTTGGAAAATCCTGTCCTTCACAATTTTAAATGTTTTCTGCAACAATCCAGAATAATTTTGGTAATTCAGATAAAAGTTTGCTTTCTAAATGTGGAATTGCCATCCAATATAGTGTCATTTCATACAGTGCTATCATGGGGGAACATACTTTGTGCAAAGCAGTACAAGAAATTTGGCCAGATCCCATCACTTGTAGATCTTAATAACAACTCTCAAAATATCAGTTTATATGTACAAAAACTTAATGAACCATACAGTGATCACTTACAGAGACTGGAACTGGAGTTGACAAAATGAAGAGGAGGAAAATGATTGTTCTCAGGCATAACCAATGAAGAGTTAACACAGAGGAACTGCAGAGACAATGCCGCATTTTCCCTGGTGGACTAGCTATTTGTTCAGAATAAAGGTTACTGTCATTCATTTCCATAAAACAGGCATTGTATGTATCTTAACTATCAGGCAAGATTCAGCTGAATGGTGCTTTTGTTAAGCATGACAAAAGGCATGAGAAATTTAGGAATAAGGACGTCTGTTTGGTACAAACTAGGTAACCTCCTGAAATATCTCATTTTCCTGGGATAGTATCAACGTGCTATTAGAACAACGTTAGTATTTTTCCCTCAGAAAACTTGCCATGCAGACAATCACAAACATTTACTACCTTCCAATTAAAAAAGTGCTGGCCTGGACTGCCATGCACTATCTCCAGGTGCTTTACTACCCTGACTGAAAAAAAATATTCAAACATGTCGATAGTGGCATTGATGAAGGTCTACTTCATGAGACTAATTTACTAAATACATCTTATTTGAGGATCTAATTTATTCTTGCTCTTGATGCTTCCCTGGGGCAACGCACCTATGCTCTGATTCTTAAACTATGAAAACATGATATGCTGCATGAAAACAGCACAACCTATTCCTAAATATGCCATTTCTCTAGCAACAACAACAAAAAAAGATAGCTGCTGCTTCATGATCCAGTCCTTTTACACTGACTTCACACAAAAAGAAAGAACAATTTCAGAAGGTGAAAATTCAATTGAGTTTAATGAAGCGATGACTCTGAGGTCTGATCACAGCAATTTAGCTGCCTACAAAGTCTTACTATTTCACTTGCAGGGTTTCTACTCCATATTTTGAACCAAAAACCCAGGACAGACTACTTTTTTCACCCTTGCACAGAAATGGTTTTTCGAAAGTCCTAAATTTTTTTAAGTTACCATGGCCAACTAACTTCACAGTTGGAAAATGACAAAGTAAAGTAGTCCAGGCAATTTTGTTTCAGGTCCCTCATGCATCTCTAATTACATGATTTTTATTGTGTGTACTTTTATACCATGAAAGCTACATGTAGAAACATCATGGGAATAATTCCATGAAAATAAAATATTGCAAACTGTTTTTCCTAAATTACATGTTCACAGTGCAAACTTGCTTGCATGGTTTTTAATATGAGCAATATAATGAATTTTGTCTCAACCATATTCCCAGTAATCAAAGCATCCAAGCCTCGGGCAGATACCCAGTAAGGGCAATTTCAGACCACAGAGTTAAACTTTTTCCAGGTTCAAGTGAGTGAAAGCTGGGTCTCAAAATGAAAAATGTCAGGCAAGTTTAGCAAAGGACAGTGCTGTAGGTAATGTCTCTAACAAGAAGCTTTCTAACACTTTCTATGTATTTGCAAACAAATTAGCTGGAGTTTGAGCTGATAACTAGCTGAATATTTCTGTTGTTTCTTAGCAAAGTGCACTGGGAAATATGACAAACCAGAATTGCTTGGCAAACTGGGAAATCTCAGGGAAGAATGAAATTTTTACCATTCTGAGAATTCCTTACCACTACTTACTGTTTAAAAAACAAGAAAAAATTAATTAAAAGCCCAGGTTTTATGTTACACTGCAGACTGGGGCTTGAGTCTCAAAAGCCGTTTTTTATTCTACACCACAGGAACAAGGATGTATAACAACATGAGCTGGGACTGTTATTCCCTCTGAAAAAGATGATGGAACATGGTTTTTGTTGGTAAATGAGCAGAACCTATTTAATTTATTTGGATTAACAGTAAATACAAGTACTTTTACTCACCTGCTTGTCCCTCAGTCTGGGCACGGAAATTAGAAAAGCTCTACATTGCCTGCTTCAAAAGTGAGACAAAATCATTGTGCTGTGCTTACCCTCATCTTCCCTATAGACCCCAAAGGGATTAGAAGCAGCAGTACTGATCTGAATTCAGGATAAGCAATCTCTCAAAACTATTTTCAAAAATCACAATGGCCAATAACCCTAAAACCACCAAGTCATCAATGAACTTTTCTTTGTATCCTTTAACCATCTTTCAGTCTATAAATGAACATTTCCTCCAGTCCCATGACAATGTTGTTCCTTTAATGAGTTCTGGCATGGAAACTTGTCAAAGGCTTTTTAAAATCACAAATATATTTTGTCCACATGCTTACTAACATCCTCATTGCAACTATTCTCGTATGCTGTAAATAAATCTCATGAAATAAAAAGGCATGGCAGGACATTTGAATCTGCCCAGGAATGGAGGTTTTTCAATTATATTAGGAGATAAGCATGGCAGTCCTGAGACAAAGCAGCATGCTACAGAACTGCTTTTACTTTCAGAACATTGCCAGTTGTAAAATTTACACTCTTCCAGCAGCAATGACATAAGAATTAAAGCACATTTTTTTATAATTACTAATAATTTAATTAAACTTTTAGAACAAAAGGAAGACTGTGCTGGGACAGAGGAGAGCTGTCACTGTCAGCAGACACCACATTGCTAGGGACAGCATATAAGGAATGTGGAAGTATACTATGATGCTTCACCTGTGTACATCCTCCTAATAGCCAACTAGCTGCATGCTATACATTTCCAGAGGCTGCATCTTCAGTGGTTTCAAAATAATTTTTAATATCATGCATGATGATTTTTCCTACTGTTACATAAAATCACATTTTTATTACATTTGGGATAAATCAGATAAAAAAATCCCTGCAGCATAAAATTCCATGGTTTAGTTTTGCATTGTATAAGAAAGGGATTCACTGTATGTACTGGAAATCTGCTGCCTTTTATGGAAGAAGGGCAAGCAAAGATCCCTATTTGCCTTTCAAACACCACGTGTTTTTATATATGACCTGTAATGCCCTTCTTCAGCTTTCATTTTTCCAAGTGGATGAGAACAAGTCTATTTAATCAGTTCTCATACAAAGTCTGCTCCATATCTTTGTCCACCCTTGTTCTTCCTTGTACTTTCGTTTCTTTGATAAGACAAATAAAATATCATGCTGTTAAAGTGACACAATGACGTTTTCTATTTTTGCCTTAAATTTTCCCCCAAATCCCTAACATTCTATTTGCCTTTCTGAACAGTGATAAAAAGAGAGATGAGGTTTAGACTATCCTAGATAAGAAACTCTGTGATCTCTTTTCTGAGCAGCTTAGTTAAAGCACCCTACTACACACATGTCCTCCTGAAACTGTTTTCTGTATACATCACTTTGATTTGTCAGTGATTAAATTCATCTGCCATTTCATTAACCACCACCCTAATCTTCACAGTAAGTTTAAGTTTGATAATTATAAATTAACTTTGTCATCACACTACTTACCTTTCGTTGCAGATCACTTATGAATGTAATGAACAGCAAAATCTCTACAGGATACAACTGCATATTTGGGGGTTGGAACTAGATGGTTTTAAGGTCACTTCCAACCCAAATAACTCTATGATTCTGTGATCTATCTGATGTAGAATCAACCCTTTATTTCATACCTTTTTCATAACTGTTAATCCAGAAGACGCCACCTATTCTCTAAGAATAATTAGTCTTTAAAAATACTTAGTGAGGGACATTAATTTCAGATGCTTGGAAACCTAAGTACATAACACCAATGGCCCTGCCCCAGTGTTTACTGATTCCTTTCAAGAAAAACCCCTCAGATTTGAGAGGCATCATTCCCTCTGAAAAGGCCACACTGATTCTTCAGCTGCTAAATATATTGATTTTCTATTCTCTCCCTTATCATCATTTCATCATACCTGTCATCAATGATGGAAGTCTGACTTGGTCCGTAGTGCTCTAAATCTCTTTGGATTCCTTCTTGAAAGCTTCATCGCATTTTCTGCTTGCTATTTTCCTGGATATAAGCTGATTAGAACAATAAGTTTTATATCACCATTAACACTTTGGCAAATTCTCTTTCCAGTTTTCAGTAAATACCACCTGAACCTGGCAATTGGTTACTACCTATTTTAGCAAATTTTTCTAATGCCTCTTACATTGACACTTCAATTTGAGGCAATCTCTCTGACTTAGTCCTCTCTCAAGACAATGTCTCAGGCTCTTATAAAAAGGCTGAAAAAAAACTTTCTAATTTAAGCGGGATTTATCTTTTATTAGTCCGCCCTTTGTTCATCAGTCACCTATCTAATCTACAGAGTACTGATATATTTCCTGGGATGAACATCTTAAAAAAATTTACTAAAGTTTTAATGTGTTTCACAAGCTACTTCCCAAGCTATTTTATGCCACCTGCTAGGACATGCTTGCATTTAACTTGACAAACTTCATGATCTTTTCAGTGCATAAGCTGTCTTTTCTGCATCTTCTTTGTCCTAGTTTTCTTTTGTCTACATTTTCTGGGTTTAAAAACTTCCTTCGTTAGTCCGATTTCACTGCTTAGGAAAGCAGTGCTACAATACGTTGCTTTTTTCTGTGCTTTCATTTCCTTTGGTTATTCATTTACACAAGCTTTCCTACCTGCTTCCAGAAAAAGAATAAATGTTATTCTTCATGATTTCAGTGGTTAGAGATTTCAATGTGTCAATTACTGCTTTTTATTTATCTTTAAGATCAATGGAATAAATAAAAAAGCAATACTGCTACTTATATGAAAAAGCCAAAGCCACATGATTTGAAAGCAAAGTTAGCTCTGGTTTCTAGGGGAAAGTCACTCACATGATTTTGAGAGAGATCTCAAAAATCTAATTACTAATTCTCACTGAAATTTAGAAATACCTGAATGATGGATTTACAAATGCATCTGTGGAAATCTTGCCGTCTGTCCCCACTACTGCACTACTACTAAAGTATGCGCACTTCACATACATGACTGAAGCCTCTTCATATCATTATGGTACTTTTTCAGTGATAAGAGAACTGGGGTAGTCCTTTAAACCATAAAGCTGTCAAACACAATTGAAATATCTTAATAAGTTTGAATGTAATGTTTAAACAGAGAATAAACAGAAGAAAAGTGACCAGAACCCTGGATATTTGCTTAACATTACCAGCACCAGAACAAAAATAAATCTCTTTGGAAGAGTTTTGATGTGACATTAAACATGACCTTTTAAGTCACTGATTGAAATGGGATTCTTTAAAAAAAGGAACAGACATATACAGAATGTCCAGTTGAATTCTGCATCCATTAATACTAAAGCAATAGTCACAAATTAATTCTCTCCCATCAGTATTATAGGCTACTTGGTAGCTAATATTCAAATAAGTAATTATTAAAGGCGTGCCAATGAATAATCATCTAATAGACTGAACATTTTAGATGATCAGTCAGGGATTTCTTAGGAAAAAAGCAAGAGGAACTGAAGAAATGTCAGGTCTCCTATTTTCCCATCTAACACCAGGCATTCCCACACCATGAATCCTTGCGTTTTCCCAGCACCAGCCTTAACAGATCAGCATTCTGTACATCCCTGCTGAGCAGCATTTGTTAAAGTATCCTCCTCATAACCAGTTCTCTAAAAAACAACAGATTTGAAGGGCTAGAGCCTCCTAGATTAAAAATTAGATTTTCAAAGAACACCTCTGAGATTTAGAGGACTGAGTTTTACCATTTGTGAACTGCATCCCAGAGTTTGAACTTCCAAAAACTATCCAACAAAAATATAGAGTAAAATCACTCTGAAGGTCTCAGATCCCTTTTAAAATACCTCACTCTATGCGCAGTGCATCTTAGTCCACTGAATTTAACAGTAAGTGTCAGAAGTAATGCTTCTTTTTTTTTTAATTTTTTCTCACATTAACGACCATGATTTGGTAGCATCTCCACAAAATCAAAACTGAGGATGCAAATGCCTACCCTGAGCAGTACCCAAACTCTGTAACCCTCTGTCAATGATGGAAGCCTGATGCAAGAATAGTCCATCTACATGGACGTCTACATTTCGGAGATTTAGAAACCAATCCCAAGTGTACTGCTGCATCTACACAACACACTGCATGTGGTATAGTTACTTCCATGTGCCAGGACTAATTAAGTTTTGTCACAGCTCCACACACAGCTGCCCAGTATCTACTAAGCTGGTGTGTGACATTCTCAGCATCCTATGTAGAAAAAGAGGCACTGTGACGTTCCATTGTCCTGCAATACGAGTCCTATGCAATTTGAAGAAAAATACCTACAACAACCACTTCTTTTTACAGAGCCCAAACTAGTAACTGTGCATTAAAAAAAATGACAGGATCAAGTCTAGTTTCTGAATCTCAACAGCACATGTCAAGAGACAGCTGCTAACCTACTCAGCCCCTGCAACAAACAAGATGCATCTGCTGATGTGCTAAAGCATGTATTTCAATATCTACAGGAAATTCAGCCCTAAAAGTTGGACTTCAGGTACCTCTATGTTTAACTGGTAGTTGAGCAGGTACTTCAAAGAGTTCTCTTTTGGGGACTCAGAATATAAAACCCCACTTGGCTTCACAAGTTCAGGACACTAAGGTGACTGCAAGTTTTAACTGGCACTGAATCTCAGGGGAAACTCTTGAAGGCAGGAACCGTACTAAACTTTCCACACATGAGACAGACAGATGCATTTTGCAGGAAGCAGGCTTCTGGCTCCTCTTCCATAACTAGTTCATAGACTAGTGATTTGAAGATTATCATCCCTGAAGTGCTGGAGCTGGAAATGATGACACTCAGGTAAGTAGGTGAAAGCCATTCCAGGTCCACTGTTAGAACTTGTTCTTAAAAACAAATTTCTTGGCTTCCAAAAAAATGAATATATAGGGGTTTTGTGTCTGTTACTTATTTATGTCACACCAAACACCGTAAGAGTGTTACCTTGGCTGGGATTTCTTATGCTACCTCCCTAACAATGAAGCACTATTTTCTGGATTTAATACAGATTTTGACAAAAGTCAGGAAATTTTGCCAGTAAGACTTATTACATAGGTAAAGAAAAAATAAGGAGATTAGGTTGGGAGAATGTGTTCATGGTCTAAAAATACGTAGAAATTAATTCAGATTGCACTCTCATTCTCTGCATTGGTCATTGCAGAAAGGGCAGAATAACTGAGTGATTAAAGAGAAAAAAATATTACCTCTAGTTTCCTACCCTAAATTTTTAACTTACTTTACTTCAGAGGAATCAACTTTTACCCATTTCTGGAAGTTTCATAAAAATCATTTGAATATCATGTAAACTATTAATTTTCTAAAGTCATATAACTTTTTTCCAACTACATAAAAGAAAACTGACAGTGTATGAACAGGTGGTGAATTTGTTCAGTTGTAAAACCCAGAACAGAGGACAAGAGCACTTTGAGGCTACCAAGCAGGAAAAAATGCTTAGAAGAAGATTTGAAAGGAAAGAAATATTCAGTGAGTTGTTTATGATCACAGCTTGTACTTCAGCAAGTATTATGTCATACATTAAGTTGTAGAATGCTCTAGACAACCCTAACAAAGCCAGTTAATACAAATGGCCTTCACATTTGGAGATTTAATCTAACCTATCTGATGTTCCAGAATAAAAATATTTCTAAATGTTTATTTTGTTACAGAGAAAGAAGAACCATGATATGTTCTCAAACAGGGATGTGAGGTGGCTTTTTCAAGGGCTTTTGGAACTGCAGTCTAAAACATGGTAGCCTGTTGATTGACTAAGCTAGATCCTTATTGAAAACAAGTCAAATTTTGATCTATGCAGTCACTATTTGACCTTTATGAATCAAAGAACAAACTAGTGGAAGGCTCCAAAGCATATTCACACTTTAAAATACCACTCGGTAGTTACTGCTGCAGTCCCATGGTAGCGCTTCAGCATCCCCATGCAATGAAATCAGATCCATCAGATCCATCAGATCCCTTGAACACAAAGCAAGACAGAGTAGTGCATCACAGCATGTAAATAACCTTCTGTAGTTTCCTACAGACATAGAACCAACCACGTAATGTGCATCTTCACACAGGTATCATGGATGTTTTGGATGCTTTAAAATACAGTATGATTTCATAAGGAAAAGACAGATAAACAGACTGGTTTCCATTCTCTTTACAAGGAAATATCTTTACCCAATGTACAATGGGCAATATAATGGAAGGGTTTAGGTATGTCAAATGAAATGACTCAATATGCTGAAATTTTCACAAATGATAAGAAAAGTTAAGCTTCTTAAGCTGTACTTAGGTACAGCTGCTGGAAAGCTTTTGTTAGACAGCAACAGGAAATCTGTTCTGTGATGTGTCAGGAAGTAAAAGCGTGAGAAAAACAGCTGTTCTCACTCAGTATGGTCTAACTGAGCAGAGCAAACGGTCATCTCTCGAGTATGTGTGATGTTCTCCTTCACCCCAGGTAGTGAAGCACAATAAAAACGTATGAACCACAGATATAAAACCGCTCAAATCCTTAAGCATAGGCTTAGGTAAAACACCAACTAACATACGTACATAACACATGTACTGCTTATAAAGCTCTCCAAACTTTGAAGTGCTCTGAAGAGCTGTATATGCAACAGATAGCAGTGCTTATTTCCATTCATACTGGAGAAAATGTATTGCACATTTTGTTCCTTTCAGAGAAATATGTGCAATTGAAGTCCACGTCATATGAAAACTATATTATTCTGTCCCTTACTTTCCTTCCATTCATGTTTTCAATTGATTCATGGTGGTGCTTTGTTCGTTTTTTTTTTTTCTCAGAAATCTGAAAACAGCTCCCACGTTTCAAATCATGGTCTGATTGCAGTTGTTATTGAAATGGTGTTCTGTTATTATTTAAATTTCCTCTCATATTCATTTTCAAGATGCAGCCAAAGTATCAGGAAAAAGGGACTAAACCAGCAGCACAGGAGTCAGGTACTGTAATTCTGGAAGAAGAAATAAGCTTGGTAGAAGAGCAAATGGTCTGTGTTCCAAACTGGGAATGTTTTTACTCAGTCTGGAACTGAATACTCTGCTGAAACATACTTCACATTTTTCTCCAAGTGACCCCAGCAATTGTACTTCATGGCTTTTATTGCTTATAAATATAATTAAGACTGTGGATATTTTTAGAACAGGCCTTTCTAAAGGTAACCAAAACAATTTTAAACTAAATCAGACTGTCCCAAGATGCATTGGATCCTGAACTGGCCAACATTTTGGTTCCTGGTTTGGGAATTTGCGGGGGTGCTGGAGGAGATCAAGGAAATGGGTAGTACAAAATTGAAGTATTCCTACTTTGGAAAAGGGTGGTAAGATATAGAAACAGAGAGGAAAGGAGAACATGAGTTAACAGCTAACAGTTCCTGGTGCCATTGGTAAATCTCAGGTATTCTACAACTGGAAATGTTTCACCCAGACAGATCCAAGACATGAGGAATGTAAGAGAAGGGAAATAAAAAAGTATTTTCTTTGCTTTGTTTTAAACTGATTCAGAATAAATGTCAGGTCTTCTGATTAATTTCTCCCCTGGATTATATCATTTGATAACAAAGGCACCTCTACCTAAGAACCTTTGGTTTCCTTCTTCCATTGTAGCTACTTGAAAAATTCCCTTTATCTAGAAGGTATGATTTAAAAAAATGCACAAACCTAAAGTATATTACCACGTCACAAAGAGCTGCATCCAGAGGGAAAGCTGCAAACATAAATAAATGCCAACACTTGAATAGCTTCAGCTTTTTAATATTATCAGCTGTGTGTTCACCAGGAAATCATCTGGCTACTGGGATTTTACAAATCTTACAGTAAAATTGGAGTTCCAAATGCAAACTAAACAGCTCAGGAAGGTTACATATGCTTCTCCAGCGAGGGCTAAAGGTTACAAACCAATGCACAGACTGAAATGAAACACACAGGGCAAGATTTCAATGTGTGATGAAGACAGTTTGTTAAGTGCTGTTTCATGCTTTGTATCATTAATTTTCTTCAGATCAGTACTCTAGTATTTCATGAGAAGAGAAGTTCTACTCAAGATTAATATGTAGAGAATTCCACAAGGCAATTAATTTAAAAGGCAAAGCTGCTAAGGAGACATAAATTAAGGATTTATTTTGTTAAACTATAACATCAGAGAATATCCCAAAACAGAAAGGAGGTTCCTCATCTAGAAGCACACTATTAATTACCACTGCTTCATGACAATGCAGTTGACTTTGTCAGATGAGCCATTTCTAGATATGGACAAATTGACTTTACCAGATAGCTCTTTGCTTTGGGCTTCACTCACACTCAAAGCTCAAAGGTCAGGAGTAGCAGCAAGAGGATGCATGTCCTCATAAAACTTTGGATTTGGAACAGGAAGATTAATTCTCTGAAGCTGACCTGAATTGTAAGTTTCGGTAAGATTTTCTACCCCTCTGAGGCTCGGCTTTCCCCATGGCCATCAATTCTGGTTTCGTTGACAAGGTTGGAAATGCCAAGAGGCATGGAAAAGCTTTTCAACCATGTTGCCTTTCCAGAGATCACTTAGTTTTATCAAAATCTGTTCCCAACTCTGCTTGTGGTCTCCAGAATTGCCTCTTTCCTTACATTTAGAAAAACTTGAATCTTGACTCTGAAAAAATGTATTTTTGTGTTGAACATCTAGAGCTAAAACTCAACTGTCCTTCTGTAGACCTCACTTTCATACTGTTTAAATTAGTCAAACATTATTTATTAATTTAATTTGTACAGTGGTTAAAACTAAGGAATTTAAAATCCAGAAAAGAGCAGAGCAACTGTTGTGTGCTAATGAAATATCAAAAATGTGATGAGGTCATTGATTAAAATGTTCCCTTCAGCAAACAGTAAATAAATGACAGCATGAACTCTCATTTGGCTCAGGAACTGAAGCCAGTGCAGCTCACTTCAGTAGCTGCCAAAGAATCATTGATGATGAGGGATCAAACTCTTTGCTAGCTCACTAATATCAAAGCAGAGAGATTGCTCATGAACTGTAATCCAGAGAAGACTATTGCAGGGCCCATCACTGTTTTTGATCTATGAAGGCTAGATTTACCTTTGGCAGCTCCCAGTGATGAGCCTGGCAGAACAGCTTGGACTTAGGTGAATATGTCCACTGTAGTTTTAGTAAAACCCCTCTGAGAATCTCACTAATTCCGTAAAACTTTTTAAAGCCTTTTTGGGAATACAAAGTACATTTTAATCTTTATTTATCCTAATTCAGTTGTTACGAGAGGCAATCAATTCACTGAAGTACAATCGGGTCAGGCCTGTAATTATAGATTAGGCATGGGGCTATTGGAATGACGTGAAAATAGTATTACATTGCATGCTCTAATGCAAAACAAAAAGAAACAACTGATGATTATCATCTCCTGTTACACTGTCATGTTGAGCTGACTTTCCAAATCTTTTCTACAGCAACATGACAAAAGTGTAACCAGGATTTCCAAGTTTTATTCATTTTAATCAAGGAGATCACATCCATTAATTATTTATTCACGGTAAACCTCTTCAAAATAAGTTAGCTGAAGGGCTTACTGATGAAATTTTAGTTTAGGCATCTCATGCAAAGATTTTCAAGTGGGGAAGAGAGTTAAGGCCCTCAGCAATACATAACTGATTCTGTCTCCGAGGTCCCCTGCTGCATAAAATTGTAGCCAACAGACACTGGGCTAACAACTTCAGTTCTCCTCAGAAAAGAAATATTTTAACTCCTAACAAATTTTGCATGCTGAATTTGAGGTCTATTCTTTTTATTTCTATGAGACATCATATGACTTTATTTTCATACTTAGAACACCACTGTATTCCTGGGAAGTGAAGAGTTATCCTTTCCCATGCCTTGCTACCTACTCTGGACACCAAGCTCCATTTTTTATCTCACAAACTCAAGACTTCTCTTACATCAGCAACTTGTAATGTTAGACTTTGTTATTAATATTTTCCTACTGGAATGAGAAGTAGCTTTCTGAAAAATATTCACTCTCTTTGGCAAGAAATAAAAGATACAGCATAGTTAGTGCTGCTAGTAGCATGAGCTTGTGTGTTCTTGGTCATTCCTTCTCATACACTGTCTTCTTCAAAAGTGCAGCAAAATTTTGACAGCTCAAGTCTATCACATTTTTCACTAAAAAACCCCCCTGTTGATATTTTTTCCCACAGAGAAGAGCAAATACTGCTTGCAGTAATACCTCATTTCCTGTCCATTTTTCTAGGTCCACATGCATGACTTTTTTTTCAAAAATAGATGTCTTTAAAGCCCACAGTAACCTCACTGCATTTGGAATCCTGTACGTTAATCTATTCTATACAAGAAAATCTCTTGTATATAAAGAACAAGAATGAATAAGCTGTTCTTGCTCATTTAGTTTCCTGTGCTGAAGCCCTTCAAAGTCCTGAAACCTTCCCAAGAGAGACAAAAAAGTAAAAGAAAATGCTCTACATCTTTGGAAATCATCTTCAGGAACTTATGGCATACTAATTTAGCTGTATTCTCAGGAAGGAAGAAGCTACTCACTTCATTAAAAGTGTTTCAGTTTGGGCACCAAAGAAACTCAAGAAGTCAAAAGCCGTTTCTTTGAAAAAGTATCATAAAATTAATTTTACTTTTATTTAAATTTTCCCCTGCTGTAAATCTCAGGAGATTGTCAGACTAACCCAAGAACACCTTGTGAAAAAAACATGATAGGTTTTTACTTGGAAAGATTTTGTTATAGGTAGCAATATAGTCAACTAAGGGAAAGTAGGGCAAGAGATTCTCTATGTTCCTTTATGAAAACTGGTATAAAACTTTAAACATGAAGTCAGTGTTAAACTTCTATTTTCAATTGGAATGCCATATTTCTATAAGAAGTCATTTACAGTCAGTATTGTCATATAAACATTGAGCATACAAGAATATTCTGCTTTTTTTTCCTTTTCTTTTTTAAGATCAACTGAATCAGCCCCTGCAATGAAACTAAAAATGAAGATTTACCAAGGTCATACTCTTATGCCCTTGATGACTTTTCAGAACTCTATCCAAATTCCCTTGTGCCTTTTCAGTGACAAGCCTTCAGAACACTCCAGGGAAATTATTCCAGTTGGTGTTTCTATACAAAGTAGAAAATGCAACTGCTCTCGACTCTGATTGCGCATCTCATATTAGACAATACTAACTCTGAGCAGGATTTTCAGAGAGAGACTATTGACTTACTGCCCCTGTGTCTCAAACGAACAACCTGTAAATCATATGACAAAGTATATGGGGAGTTTATTTCTGAAGCCAGACAGGGAGATAAGATGCCCCTAAAAAATATTGAAACTCGAATCATTGATTTCCTGAGGCAAAATTAATAGAGGTTTTTTCTCATCCTCTCAGTTAAATCTCAGACTTCTCTCCTGGTAAAAAGTTTTCTCTTGGATAAAAATCAAACATAATACCAAGTAGGTAGGTTTTTTTGTTAAACACATTACACCCAAATCTAACTCTTTGTGGCAGTTTCATTTTGTTTTTTTGCTGTTTGTCTGTAGTGAAAACTCTCAGATCAAAACAAATCTCAGACTAATGTAAGGATATGCAATACATATACTGAAGAAAAAAAAAAAGAAAAAAAATCACATGCACTTAGCATGCCAAACATTAAATGGATTTTCTTGCTAAGAATTGTTTCATGAAACAAAAGTAAAATTATGCTTAGCAGAAATTCTACTTCAAAGGGCTAAAGTTCTCAATACTTCTTTATTCTAAAAGAAATTAAAATACTTTTAAAATATAGTATCATAAGCCTTGTTCCAGTGTTGGGTGCCTTGAGCTCTACCCTGTAATTTTTGATCAGGCTGTATATGTTCCTCTTGACAGAATGAGAACTTTGGCTCTGCTGCTTACAAGATCCAAATATGAATCAAACAAGGTGGGGTGGAAGGAAGGAAAACTTTATGGTAATTAGTTCTAAATACCGCCCAGTTATATCTTGTCATGTTGTAAAAGTGCCTGTTCTCAGCAGTGGTGCATGCAAACATGTTTACATTGAAAGAAACATCAGGAAGATGAAAGGAAGGTGGCAGACCACTCATCCCACACCTGCTGTGTAAACAGCATGGGACAGAGGATCAGCTGCCCAGAACAGCTCAGCGCTGGCCTCATTCTGCTTGCAGCTGATGGCACTGTGATTTCTACCTTCCATTCAAAAGAAAAGTAGGTCTATCCAATGGTAGATTGAAAATTCTACCCTAAAATGCTCAGTGAAATATTCACAGTATTTCTGGTGATCTGCTGTTTCTTCAAAACATTAAAAAAGCCTTAATTATTTAATATTCTGAAGTCTTACAGTATTGATCCCTAACGAATCACTGTCAGTTTCCATGTTTTCACAAAAGGTTATTCTTTCCCAGCAATACCTAAACTTAGAAAGCTTTTCCTAGAAAATTTAAGTTGAAGTGAGGCCAATTTTGAATGGATGGAAGAGAGGAAGAGGGATTCTGTCTTGAAGTCATAAGACTTGTGCATCCTCAACACTCATGAGAGACATGAGCAAAGAAGAAAAAATCTAAGCATGAGACAAAATAACGTAGTGTAGTGAAGTGTAGTTTAGAAGCCTCCCGAAGTTCCACAAAATAAGCCATATTTAGTTAAATTCAGTTGGCTGTTACTGAGTTACTGCAGTTGTTCAAAATGAAATGCATGGAAAAAGTACAACATATTTGTCCAAAGCACTATTTAAAAATGAGTGGATTCTTTAAAGCAAGTTATCTTGAGGTAGAATATTTTAGATCAAGTATTTTAAAGGAAGGTCGTGATACTTGAAACTTTCTAAAAATGCTGAAAAATTAGGTTTTTGTCCTCTTTCTCCCCCGTATCCTGAAGCAAAGATTATGAGAGAATTAAAACAGAAAACTCATGGAGAACTAAAATTTTAAAGTGAAACCTTTTTTGTTTTTAATAGTAATGTTAAATATCAATCCTAAATGGAAAAATTTATGAAATAAAAACTTTATCTTATCAAAATAAAAAAAAAGAAAACGTTATCTTATCAAAATAAGATATTTTCAAGACATAAGAAAAAAGAAAATACATGAAAACATATAAAGATATAAGAAAAAGAAAACTTTATCTTATAAAAATAAGATATTTTAAAATCCATCATTCTTGAGTGTTCATGAATTACAGAAATCTCCCATTTCCAATGTAAAAATGTTATACTTTTAAATATCTAGATTTTACTATGTTTCAATTTGTGATCGAGAGAGAATTTTTCAATTTTTCCACTGAATGCATTTTTATTTTCCAAAAAACTAAAAAGAAATCGTATTTTAAAAAATCATATTTCAATCTCAATGGATTGATTATTACTCCTACTAATGCACTGACAGAACTCTGCATGCAGTTTGTTTCAAATTAATATGTTTTTGTGGTTTAATTATTGTTAGAGCTGACTGAGTATACACCAAAAATCCATTGAATAATTTGACAACTGACTGAAGAATTTGCTGACTAACGAACGTGTTTACTGAAGGAACACTGCATATGTTCTGTTATATAGATTAATAGAGATCTATAAATTATTTACAACACAAGCTGCAATGAAATGGACCTTAATGCTGCCTTTTGTTCATACTGTAAACAGCGTCGACATCATCATTCACAAAGACGAGTACAAAAGGTATGACTCAGCCTTGTGGCTATCAAACAGACAGATGGTTTTAGAAAACCGTGCACAATTAGTCCATCCTGTTGAGTGGTTTCATTCAGTCTGGCTCTGGAAGGCCACCAAAGAACAGTGTCTTCTTGGGGAAGGGGTAGCTGGGCACATTATAAAGAATAAGCAAGTCTCTTCAAAGCAGTATCTCAGCAGAACACAAACCAGCTCTTCACCTTAGAGGAAAGCAGTTGTGAGGGCATTTCTGATCCACCACTGTGGATATAATGAATATTATTTACTGATTCCATTTCCCTTTTCTGATAGCAACCCCGCTCATTAGAAACTTCTTAGAGATCAGAAAGCATCCAGCACCTCATCAGGCAATGAATTCGCAACACATTGACTTAACAATGTGCTTCCAACTGCACTGCAGTGTGTAGGATTAGGAGTAAAACTGGTTTATATGTTTTTTTTTTTCATTTATAATTGTGTAGCGCTGTGATCGACTGTCACATTGCATCATCCAAACTAATCCAAAACATGAAGAATTATTTCCTATCACACAACTTGCTGTATGTGTGCTTTTGAGTGCTTTCAGATTAATTTACTATCTTTATATTGTTTTATCTTCAATATTCTCTTCTCAGTTAAAGACGTAGTGTTCTGAATTTAACATTTCCTTGCACCATATGTACTTACTTCCATTTACTCCAGTAAGTATAAAAAGCGATGGAAAGAAAAATTTGAACTTTCTGCTTGTCCACTGTCTTGAGGAGAAGTTCTAAGGGCACAGAACACTTGAGGAGGATCTATAGCCAAAATGCTTGTTATACTTGGTGAGGTTTAAGGCGAAGGCAATTACTATTCTGGGGACCATCTGACAAGAGTTGTCAGCTATAAACAAGCCTCATTATTGCCATTGTCTAGACCATGGAAGGTGTTCCGTAATGAGGAAAAGGCAGCAGAACAAATGCTAAAACTGACAGTAAAAACATGATATGTATCTTTCTTTTGGCTGAATATTTTGTAACCAACTCCCTTTGCCCAAAGTTAGACACTTTTAAAAAGTCAACAGCAAGGACAGTATGTTGACACTGTGATCTTCTGGAATGTCCGTTTCACACAGCACCAGTTTATGGCTATGCAGCGTTGATCAAAAAAACCCTGATTTTCATACTTACTAAAAGACTGCTGTGTTCCTATTTTTAATACAAATTAATAAAAAATCATAATCTACCTAGCAAACTCAAAACTAATCTGCCAATTGGGTCAGACAAACATGTACATCAAATCCTTCCATCATCCAATTTCCCTTTCATTTGGGAGAACAAAGTATGCAATAATACAGAAAGCAACAAAATGCAGGCTTGACAGTCTGTAAAACTCCAGAAGAAAATCCTTGCCTAAACAAATTACTCAAGGTTTCTCTTTTCTGTGGCACCATGAGTCTTTTCAGGATATTGAAATCTGGACAGGGTCAAAACCTGTTGCTACCTCTACACAGGAGCTTTTAATACTGATTGTGAAAGTGCTGCCTCAGACTAAACAGTGTTTGTAGCAAGTACTGTGCCTTATTTTACATGAGGAAAAGTACCTACACCATATTGAATACTTTGGCAATATCATAAATATCAAATGCAAATCAAATTAGCTGATTTTTTTTTTAAAGTACTAAATTTT
This sequence comes from Burhinus oedicnemus, assembly GCA_008921705.1. Taxonomy (NCBI): domain Eukaryota; kingdom Metazoa; phylum Chordata; class Aves; order Charadriiformes; family Burhinidae; genus Burhinus; species Burhinus oedicnemus. The sequence goes on from VFFE01008654.1 coordinate 73,609, forward strand.
TTCTCTTCATAGAATAGAATCATTTAGGAAGGGACCTTTAAGATCATCAAGTACAACCATCAACCTAGCACTGCCAAAACCACTACTAAACCATGTCCCAGAGCACCATGTCGACCCATCTTTTAAGTACCTCCATGGATGGCGATTCCATCACTTCCCTGGGAGTGGTTGTATCACTTCAGTGGTATTAACATCCACACAGAAAAAGGAGATAGCAAGTAACATTATCTGTGTTGAATTATTCAGAGCACCGCCCCATGCGCACTTCCCTTGACATTTGCAAACCTCCCAGAACCCCTCTATCAACACAATAAGGCTGCCAAGACCTGGAGAGAAGCATGAAGTTGCCTGCATGATGTTTGGACTTCGGTGAATCATTATAGTAAGGACCTGTTCTATCAGGATCACCCTTCCAAGCAAAGGGCCACCGTTCATCTTCTGTATTAAGCAAAAGTAGTTACAGACATTTGGTAATTAATGTTATTTGCTGGGGAGAAATGCACAACATAAATCAAAGGCTTGTATTAATCACTGTGTGTATTTACCCCTTTTTTCTGTCTTCTGAACATGATATATCAGGCTTCTCTGAAAAAAACAGCCAGAGTTGATTCAGGTTTTTTTGGCACCAGACAGTACCCTCAAGAACCCACTGTGGTCAATTCTCACCCTTTTTATTATGAATCTCATGATATTTGGTATTTTACTTAAAGCTTCATTTCCTCATGGTAATTGATTACAGTGACAACCCAACATCCATCACTAAAAAACTAGTTTCTGTCCCCAAGTCAGCAGAATTTTTCTAAAGCATAACAAAAATGCACTCTAGAACTTAGAAGTCATATTGCAAATGCTTACAGTGATTTTTAACCTTTTCCTCCCAAATATTTACTAAAAAATAGAAACAATTTCCAATGATTTTTCACATAACTCTTAAGAAGATTTAAGGGCAAAACATTTTTGAAAGAATTATCCAATGTTTACAAATACGATGGACAAAGGTGTTACTTCATTCATATTTTTACCCTATGGTTTTTGCAGCATTTTTTTCCACCAGACTACATATTTAATAAGACATCAATAATACATTAGAAGACAGCGTGACAAAGGATTGAATTCACCTTGCCTACCTTCATTCACACGTATTGTAGACCCTGACATTTGCACTAGTGAGTTAAGCTCTCTTTGGACCTAGGGGAAATAAAAAAATTACTTTGCCTTATGCTTATTCGCCTCCCAATTTAGATAAATTTCACATACAATAAATACAAAATTATATCTGTAGATGCAAGGGATTGTGGGTGTGTTCAACTGGAATATCACATGCACCAAGATGGCAGCATATCCTTCTGAGAACTCAGGTTACATTCCATTAAATCCCTAAAAGCTATTTCTCCATGTAAATCACTAATGAAGAAAGTGAACTACTAGATTGCATGCTTAGTCAAAACACTCCGATGCATGCTTTTCCAAGAGTAACAGACTTGTTTCTTAATCTGAGGAATTTGTTTATATTGTAAAACTGCAACTCTTAAATCAGATTGTGGGACATTAGCATGACTACGTTCTCCACACTCGTGATTCCCGTGACTGGTGAATTTGGTCATATCAGACCAGATCATATCAGGTTTGATTTATGAATGAATTTGGAGACATTAAAAGGGCATATTTATGGACTCTGTTATTTTTTTTTCCTGCATCACCTTAGGTCTGATTGACTAAAACACATTCTGAGATTGATTCTCACTTCTTTTCATGTCTCTTTCCCACGCTGTGTTTTTATTTACCTTTTGTGTCTTGCTTATCTTTCTCTATCTGCTGCTTTCTGTTCCTGTTCTGTTGGGGTTTTTTTAATCTTCATATATTTCTCTCTCTCTCTTTACTGTTTTTTTCAGTGTTTTCCTCTCAGTTCTGCTGTGGTTTCCATTACTTTGACCTTTATGTAGAAAGTATAGAAAAAGATCTTTCCTCAAAAGCCCTGAGGTTCCCTTTGTTACAGGCAAGTGGAAGGTGTCACAGCCTGTGGACAGGTAACATGTACCAGATAAATTTTTCAAGGCTTTGCTCATTAATTTAGACACTCTGTATTAAATCAGGTTATCATGTACTTAAGTTTTAAAAAATCAATAGCATATAAAGATATTCAGAAGTGTTTTGTTAAAACAGAATCATTCTAGACTTGTGCAGCATTTTTCAGTGTTATCACTTAGCTTTAGGTTATTACTGGTGGATGAAAAATTTGACATGAGCTTGCAGCCCAGAAAGCTAATTTATCCCACCCCTCAAGCATATCAACTGTGCAACTCTGCTTGTCATCTACAAATTTACTGTAGGTGCACCTAATGTATGTTATTGATAAAGATATTCAACAGTATCAGACCCTGTGCAGACGCTTGAGGGACACCACCTGTTACCGGACATTAAACCATTGTCTCTAACTCTTTGGATATGGCCACCCAGCTAATTCCTTAACCATTGAATCCATATGTCTCCAATTTAGAGGTAAGAATGCTTTGGTAGACTGTATCAAAGGCTTTACAGAAGTCTAGGTAGACAACATCAATGGCTTTTCCCTTGTCGACTGATGCAGTCACTCCGTCATGGAAGGCCACCAGATTAGTCAGGCATGATTTTCCCTTGGTGAGGCCATATTGGCTGTCTCTAATCACCTCCCTGTCTTCCATATGCTTCAACATAACTTTCTGGAGGATCTGTTCCATGATTTTACTGGGCACAGAGGTGAGGCTGACTGGTCAGTAGTTCCCAGGGTCCTCCTTATTACCCTTTTTAAAAATGAGTGCGGTGTAATCAGCTTCACTTCAAAGACAGGGTGCATAGATGCAAAGCAACGTAGTGAAGGTCATCCCGGAGGGCAGGCTTAGCCATCCTTGCACAAAACATAGGTCTGGTTTTGAACTGCTGAGTGTTGATGTCCATTAGAAGACCAATGAGTTTACAAATTCAAAAATGACAGCCTTAGGAAATGCCAGAACTAAGAGCATCTATGTAACCTCAATTGAGAAACAGGGACAGGACAACCATTTTAGCTGTAACATGGGGCAGTTCACCAGCCGATTTTGAGTCCAGTATAAATCCTTATGATTACTTTTGAGAGACAGAAACATGCCTTTTATATACACAGAGGACCTAGGCTACCTGCAAGCCTGAACAGCAGCTATGACTAGAAGGCTTTCTCCATCTGGAGGAAAAAGACAGAGCAAGAGACAGATGGGGATTTTCCCAGAAATTAATGTGTTCAGATGCACAGAAGATGACAATTTCTAGGCGACTGGTTATGTACCTTGGGAGGCACTTAGCATTAAGCTTTCAGTACAATACCTCAATATCATGCTTCACCTTCCTGGTGAAAGCAACCCTGATCAGTCTCAGATATTTTCAGGCTCTTCTAGAGGGATGTTCTTAAGTGAATGTAAAGCCACCATCATTTGCCAGATAAAACAGAAGAACACTGCTTCACACACCATTAAAAAAGGACTATTTGAGCTCTCAAAAATGAAAATAAAGTAATATAAACTCCTTCTGGTCCCTATGGTTTATGTGTGATTGCTTAGTCCAAATTTAAAATATCACAAAAGAGATTGGAACATACACACTGAGTTGGGTATTTTTTTTCCTTACCAGTTACTGTACCACTTCTCTACTGCAATAAAGGTGACCAATATGCAATGAAACCTAACAAAACAAAACAAAACAAAAAAACAAAGAAAAGGCTTTGTTTTCTTAAGACCACATGCTTCATAGCGGCATTAACAGTTACTGGGCCAGGCACTGGGAAATGGTAGCTACACATTAACATTATATGCTCAAGAAACACTTTAAAATTCAAACAACTTCGCAGCCAATTTAGTGATGAAAACAGCAGTTCACCAGAAGGTGGTTTCCTCTGCTCAAAAAGAGGTCCCGGTGCACCTGGAAGCTAATTGTCCATCCGTAGAGCTAAGAAGCACAAAGCAACTTCCCCCTCTGCGACCAAGGATTGGGGGTCCCTGTTCGGGCGCCACTTGCGACGGCGAGGGAAGACAAGCAGCCGACTCAATATGAGTGATAAAGCAAGCTTCTACTTTATTGCGATAATACAGCTCTTTTATGTGTTTCATTATAATTAGGCATACTTATCAAGACTTAATTGGCTGAGCTCTAAAGATTACATTTACATGGTCCTCCTACTTGCGGTTTCAAGCTAAGGGTTCTTTCTTGTCTCCACAGTCCATACCTTCTCAAAGTCGTTAACCACTAAATTCCGAGGTCAGCATGACCTTCATAAATTCCTTATCAGCACCTGGCTCACTGTAGTTAGGCCCTTACGCTAACAAGGAGATTGCTTATATTTTCCTTATTAGCACCTGCAAACTGCTTATGCTCGCAAAAGCTGCCAAAGAGCCGTGGTTCTGCTCACGTAGCCAGGTCTCGGCGCAGCCTAGGCTAACTCTAACTCACAGAGCTGTTCAAGGGAACCATGGCCCTGATCAC